>CM021108.1:192108496-192378512 GCA_007115665.2 Sequoiadendron giganteum
AAGGTCGATCATTTGGTTCACCCCCAGGGCTCTACTTTTTGTCTGCCTTATCCTCTTCCATCGTCTGTCTTTGGCCTTGTGTCGAACTACGTTGCCTCTGCACTTTCACGTAGGCAAGGTCCATCATTTGGTCTGCCCCCTGGTCATTTTTTCCTTTTAGTCTTTGTCATCCATCAAGGTCTTCATTTTCCACTTTCTGCTTTTACCATGGTCTTTTCCTGAACTACGAGGGCTCTACGCTGTCACGTAGGCAAGGTTGATCTTTGATCAATCCTCGAGCCCCTAGGTCTTTAGGGTGTGTCTATTTTGTCATCTCACCATTTTATCATCTTATCACCTTATGTCTCATCATATTGTCGTGTTGTCAAGTATGTCCCCATCCGAGCTGGTGCTTATCAAACAACGGTCATCTGTATCACAAGATCCAATCGGTTTCTAGTATCCTGCGTTATATCAATCTTTTAGTTTACTATCCATCATTGCTCTCAACAGGATGTATCCTTCCTAACAGACCTCATCAACCCCATCCATCATCTTGATCCTATGGCAAAGGACATTTGAAATTGATTGTGATATTTTGATGCTTTTGGCTTTTGTTTATCATTTGAGCTCCCTATCATCACTTGTCATGGTCGCCTTGATCCATCATATCATGGTGTGCTTTGACTAGTAAACATAGGGGTGTATCTTGATCTTTTTTTTATGTTTTTGTCTTCTTGGTTGTCCCACGTAGTACCCACCAAGACTCTTGCAATCCTGTGTTATGTTGGGGCATCCTTTTTTGCTTGTGGTTATCCCAATACCAGGCCCGACCACTGTCTTTATGACTTTGGGGTGTTGGAATAGCTTTCTTGTCTGTTATGTTTGTTTTATGCATTAGACACTAATCCGTCTTGGTTTACATACCCCGATGCCCGATGTCTTATGCTATAGCAAAAATCAGTGCTCTATGGATGGAAAATTGCATTAGGATTGTATTTCATTTTCGATTCCATCATCTTGCATATCTCCCCCATCCTCATCCATTCAAATAATCTAATAACACTCTTGGTTTTAGCCTTGCTACAAGCCTTGATCCAATCATCCTCATCATCCTCATCATCCTCATCATCATCATCATTATCATCTCTGGGATGTACCCTTCCCTATCCTTGTGTTGTTTTGGGATGTATCCTTCCCTCATCAACAACACCCTCATCAGGATGTACCCTTCCCTATCCTTGTGTTGTTTTGGGATGTATCCTTCCCTCATCAACAACACTCTCATCAGGATTTATCCTTCCCTATCCTTGTGTTGTTTTGGGATGTATCATTCCCTTGTCAAACAACACTCATCCTCATCCGGATGTATCCTTCCCTATCTTTGTGTTGTTTTGGGATGTATCATTCCCTCATCAACAACACTCATCCTCATCCTCATCCTCATCAAGATGTGTCATTCCCCATCCTTGTGTTGTTTTGGGATGTCTCATGTCCTTATCAAACAACACTCCATCAACCATCCGCTCAACCTGACTTATTGCTTGACTGGGACAACATCATATGTGTCCTCGAATCCATTTGTGCTCACATTTATCTCTCGTCACTTATCATCATTTCTTATCCATCAACTTACATCATCGTCTTCATATCCCCTTTCATCATCTCATCTCTCATCTTTTCCCACATCCCTTCATCTTTCATCACTCATCCGCCCCTCTGCAGCACTCCAGAAGGCGTATTCGCACTTCTGCAGCAATCCAAAGGGCGTATTCGCACTTCTGCAGCAATCCAAAGGGCGTATTCGCACTTCTGCAGCAATTAGGGGGCGTATTCGCACTTCTGCAGCAATCAGAAGGGCGTATTCACACTTTTGCAACAATCCAGAGGGCGTATCCGCACTTCTGCAGCTTGCCTGGGGCAACATCATATTTCTTTTGTGCTCGCCTTTATCTCCCATCGCTTATCATCATTTCTTATCCATGAACTTACATCATCATTTTCATATCCCCTTTCTTCATCTCATCCTTCATCCTTTCCCCCATCTCTTCCTCCTTCTTCCTCCTCCCCCCACTTTCTTTCTTTCCTTCTACTCTTTCTTTCTTTCCTCTTCCCCCTCCCTCTTTCCTCCCGCCTACGGGGCGGACATGCCCTCAGACTGCCGGGGTGAACCCGCCCTCGTTCTGCAACTGGGCGGATCCACCCCCTACAGTGGGGCGGACCTGCCCTCGGCTTGTCGGGGCGAACCCACCCTCGGCCTGCAGGGGCAAACCCGCCCTCGGCCTGCAGTGGGGCGAATCCGCCCCCTGCAGCGAGGTGGACCCGCCCTCAACCGACCGGGGCGGATCCACCCTCCCGGGGTGAACTCGCCCCGTCTTGGGGCGGACACGCCCCTTCCCGAGGTGAACTCGCCCCATCCCAGGGTGTACCTTCCCTCCCAGGGCAAACTCGCCCCATCCCGGGGGCGTGCCCGCCCTTTCGGGGTGAACTCGCCCCTTCTGCAGTGGGGCACATTCGCCCCTCTGCAAACACTTTTTCTTCTCGGGGCCGCCATTTGCAAACCGTGTGTCGGATCGACTTCGTTCAAAAGGAAAACTTGCTTATTTTTTTGAGCTCTTTCCAACCATACCCTCCATTTCTTCCTATTGAGAGATTTTTTTTGGGACCCCTCTCTTTTCCCTCCCCTTTTGAAAGGTATTTTTACCTTTTATTTACCGTTTTATTCCTCTAACTAATCCCTTCCCTTCCCGGTGCCGCCATTTGCACCTCGTTTGGCCGATTGACTTCGTTCAAAAGGAAAACTTGCCTAATTTTTTGCCCTCTTTCCAACTATACCATCCGTTTCTTCTTATCGAGATGTTGCCCGGGACCCTTCTTTTTCCCCTGTCACCCTCTCGAGGGGGCATACCCTTCACATTTACCAATTTTCTTGGCCGCAATCACCAATTTCCTATATTGGGGCATATCCATCCATTACTCCACTAATTTTGTCTAAAATCCTCTTCCCTACGCTGGGGCATCATTTTCACCTTAATTCTTCTATAGAGTCATCTACACTTTCTTTTTCTTCGAAGCACGGTTATTCTAACAATACTTCAAAGAGGGGAAAAATGTAGACATCCAAATTTGATCACTCCCATATGATCAAAATCATCTATTACATTCATCTATTCCATTAATAGTGATTAAATAATGTATTTAATCATTATTTAATTTTTTGCCTGAGATTCCTAAAGTATCTAATTAAATAAATTAAATACTTTACCTTACCCCCTTGTCTTCTCTAAATTAAATAAACATGACAAATTATTTAATTTGGTCATTTAACTTATTTGAATTAAAAACCAATTTTTAATTCTTTATTTTTCTCTCTCCTTGTCACATTCTCCATAACCCCCTTTTAATCCAGATTAAATTAATTAATATGTGATTATGATGTGCACCACTTAATCTTGATTAAGTGTCACATCCTCTATAATCTCCCACTTGCCTCTAATATCTCATTAATTACCTTAATCCTGTGTTTGTACAACCTTAATCAAAATCATTAACCATATTTAGCTTACCTTTTCTGGTCAACCTTCCCACTTACCATTTTTGGTATGGACTCCCTTCCCCATATGAATTTTTAATTCACATTTATTTGCCCAAGGTTCCTCTCTTCCCCATGTGAATTTTTAATTCACTTTTATCTTTCCAAGGTCTTCCCCATCCCCCATGCAAGATTCTAGAAGCCTTGACTTGTCACTTCACATGTGCCAAGGGCTTCTAGAACCTTGGACTTGTCACATCACCCACATGTGACAAATCTCCAGCTTTTTGGAGACCCTCTTTTATCCACTAGATTCTTCCAATCATTATGAATTTTTAATTCACTTTTATTCCTCCAAGGAATCTTCTCATCCCCCAAGATCCACCTCATGTACTTCTCTTCCACCTCATTTCCACATCACTCCACCCTAAGACATCTCACCTTCCACATGTCAAGATGTGAGGGCTTGTGAGTCCTCAACTCACCATAGCCCTTCATCTTGATCTTTGTTGGATCAATCCCAACCGTTGAATTCTCTAGAGAATTCAATTTAGCCTATAAATACCCCCTCAATTCCTTCATTTTAAAGGATCAAGTCTTTTGCAACAAAACTCTTGGAAAATTGTCATTCAAGCTCTCATCTACCATAGCATTTAGCATCACCAATTCATCTTGCATCCATTCAAAATCCATTGCCATCCAAGGAGCACACAATTCTTGAAGCATCAAAGGGCCAACCAAGGGAAGAGACAACAACATGAAGGTATAACATCAATCTATTTGTTTATCTTGCTTTCATATTGCTCATTTTCTTAGGCTAATCATTGAGGTGCCCTATTATCTTGTTGCTTCTTCCCATTTGCATTATTAGTTTCTTATTTAACATCTCACATTTAGAAGTAGCATTTTATTAGGATCACAATATATTAGTAGGTGAGTTTGTTGGTGTATCTATTGATAGATATAGCAATTATAGATTCAATTATGTTTTCATAATTGAAAGGAAATTTTGAATCCTTAAGTGGTGTGAATTGTTGTTGCAAATCTCATAGAAATTCTTCTTTATACAATGGATTTTTATAAGCTTTAGTCGATGTCCATTGACAAAGAAAATATGTTTGAATCAATAGTAGTTATTTGTACACCTCCATTGGAAATACATATTTAATTTCCTAAGGACCTAGCCACCATGTTTATAGTTTATCATCTTGGTCCTTATATCTTGAATCATAAAAAAATTCCCAATCCCCTTCATGGAATTCCTTAGTTTTGATAAACTGGTCATGCCATTTGATTCTCTATTTTTTCACAATCTTTGTACATTGGACTGCTTCCATCCTTATTTCATCTAGAGAATTTAGATTATGCAATCTATCTTTTTGAGGTTCAAAGAGATCCATTCCAAGTTGTACCACTTTTTTGAGTGTTCTATGTTCAAATTTAATGGGAAGGACAAATTTTTTCCCATATGCCAATTCATTTGGCATGAATTATGGTGGTTTTATAGGTTTTCCTATATGCCCAAAAATATATTGGTAACCTTGCTTCCCAATCCCTCCAATCCAATTAGACTATCTTTGTTAGAGTGGCATCAATATCTTTATTTATGACCTCAACTTGCCCATTTTCTTGTGGGTGGTAGGGTTTGACTTTTTATGTTTAATCTCATATTATGTGACTAGTTGGGAAATCAAATATGAAGTAAATTGGGGTCTTTGATATGTTACTATCCCCTTAGGCACTCCATACCTTGTAAAGATTTTATCATAAAGGAACGTGACAACATTGTCATCTCTAGCAAATTGTAATGCTTTAACCTCCACCTATTTTGTTAGATAGTCAATACAAACTAATATGTATTCATTATTATTGGAGATGGGAGCTACAAGTCCAATGAAATCCAACCCCCATTTGTCAAATGGTCTAATGACCTATTGTGCTTGTAAGGGTATTTCATCGCTTCTTGTACATCTATCCATCCTCCGACATCTATTACACTTCCTTGAATATTTGACTACATCTTTATAAAGTGCTAGTCAGTAGTAGCCAGTGCTCAGAATCTTTAGAGTTGTTTTCTTGGCTATAAAGTGTCCTACAAAGAACATCATAAAAATCCTCATATACTTCATCTTCCCTCGTGCACCTCTCATTATATTATCAGTCCTATATAGAATAGATAACCAAACACCCATGAATATACATTCAACTAAAATTCATCTTTCTCTAGGTGATATATGTGGGGGTTTCCTTCCTGCAACCAAGTAGTTAACTATGCCTACATACCAAAGTGTTTGCATTATGAGGGAAAACAAGTGTTCATTTAGAAAAGAACAAGTGTTCATTTAGAAAAGAATCATCCAGAAATTCTTCTTTCATTTTGATTTGTATCCTCGAAATAAAATCAACTACCACATTTTATTTCCCAAATATATCCACAACAGTTATATCAAACTCTTGTAGCAATAATAACCACCTAACAATTTGTTCACCAGCCATTGGTTTATTCGTAAAATATATAATTGTTGTAGGATCTGTATGAATAAAGACAAAATACCGGTGATATAGTGTCTAAATTTGTTAAATTTGGCATACATCAATACTAACATTTCCTTCTTTGTGACAGTGTAATTGAGCTCAACAACTTGGATATCTTTTCTAATGTAATAAATGTCATACTTTAAATTACTTTATTTATGTCCTAAAACAAAATCTATGGAAAAATCAGAAGCATCTATATGTATGTGGCTTGGTAGACAATAGTTCATTCAAATTCAATGTCCTTAGATAAGAGAACAAACAAGGGAGCTGCTATTTTACTAAAATCATTTATAAACCTCTTGTAGTATCTTGCATGGCCAATAAATTTCCTCACATATTTTTTCTTTTGGTGGTTAGGAAAAGTGATCACTTGTATTTTGTTAGTATCCACTTGAATCCCTCTGCTATGTCCCAAAACCACTTCTTCAGTCATCATCATGAAACATTTTTCATGACTTAGAGATAGGTTGTGATTCTGGAACCTTTGAATAACCTTTTGCAAATTTTCTATTGCTTCTTCATAGGAACCATAAGTGGTGAATTCATCCATTTATATTTCCATAGAGTCATGTGCAAAGTTTGGAAATATGCTCAAAATAACTCTCTAGAATGTTTCAAGTGCATTACACGACCCAAATGACAAAACCAAATAGGAATATATACCCCATGGACATGTACAGGTGGTTTTATCCTAGTCTTCTAGAGATATTTTTATCTGGTTATATCTGCTACACCCGTCTAGGAAAGAAAAGTATTTTTTTCTTGCTAGTGAATCTAACACTTGATCAATAAAAGGAAGAGGAATATGATCCTTCCTTGTGATTGCATTTGACATACATTACTATCACCAATCACTGACTCTAGAGATAGGTTGTGATTCTGGAACCTTTGAATAACCTTTTGCAAATTTTCTATTGCTTCTTCATAGGAACCATAAGTGGTGAATTCATCCATTTATATTTCCATAGAGTCATGTGCAAAGTTTGGAAATATGCTCAAAATAACTCTCTAGAATGTTTCAAGTGCATTACACGACCCAAATGACAAAACCAAATAGGAATATATACCCCATGGACATGTACAGGTGGTTTTATCCTAGTCTTCTAGAGATATTTTTATCTGGTTATATCTGCTACACCCGTCTAGGAAAGAAAAGTATTTTTTTCTTGCTAGTGAATCTAACACTTGATCAATAAAAGGAAGAGGAATATGATCCTTCCTTGTGATTGCATTTAGTTCTCTATAATCCACACATACTCTCCACTTTCCCCCCTTCTTAGGTACTATCACCAATGGGGAAACCCACTGACTATCTAAGATTGGATATATGAACCCTACATCTAATAGTTTTTGCAATTTTGTCTTCACTATATCTCACACAATTGGATTCATCCTTCTGTGTGGTTGCCTAATAGGTTTGTACCTTTCATTGATGTAGATAATATGCACACAAAGGCTAGGATCTATGCCCTTTATTTCATGGTATTCCGAAGTGAATGCTACTATGTGAGCTTGCAACATTGTGAGTAATTAATATTATTGTGGAACTATCAATTGGTTATTGACATTGAGTGTTCTGCCTGGTATGATATAATGCATGATAGAAGCAAAATCCAACCCTGATAAATTAAGATTACAACTATATGGGAGTAGTGTATGTGTTAGAATTGGCTACGGCTGCCAAGATCTTTGGACCAAATGGAAAGCACAAAAGAGAGAGAATAGAATGTGACAAGAATAAATTGTATTCTTATCAATATGATTGTGATTGTATGTACATAGGAGACCCCTTGGTTATATATCCAAGGTGAGAACATAGAAGGGCATAAGATTATGACAAGTGTCATAATCTTATGACATGAGACAACTATGAAAAGCTATAACTCCACCTAAAGTGGAAAAGTGATAATGTGATAATCACCACAAATGGTGGATCACCCACAAAAGGTGGAGAGGTAATCACATGATATGTCCATGAAAGGTGGAAGTGATAAAGTAATAACATGATAAGTCCACCAAAGGTGGAAAAGCTCCAACTATCTCCTATGTGGTCCCTAAGTAAACTTAACTAAGGTGTAATCATGACCTAGGACAAGGTACACCACATTTAATTACACCAACACCCCCCCTTAAGTGCAACTTAGGGAGAATGTACAAAAAATAAAACAATGCAAGATGGGTCCCGACAACTAGGCCATGTTAGGTACCCATGTACAAATGCAATACAATCTCACATAAATGGAGAAAAGGAGAAAACCTAGTGCGACAAAACTCCTCCCCAAAAGAGAGATGAAATACAAAAATGAAATGATCTCAATGATGAATGAGAAGGTAAAAACCCCATGTGAGGAAAACACCCCCCCATAAGAGAGAAGTAGAAGAGAGACAAGCAGCCCCCCCTCAATTTTGAGTCTCTTGCAATGATGGTAGAAGCACAACATTGAATGATGAAGATAATCCAATCTCGCCAAACAACATTCCTCCCCTTAGGAAGAAACAAAACCATGGATGTATGCAGGATGTCTGGAATATGGATGATGGATGATGTCTCTGAAGCATGCTCAAGTGTCTCCATGTCGATGTTGAAAGGTGACACACTCCAAACAGGTGTTCTAGGCCACACTACTAAAGAGGAAAATCCATAATCAAGTAGACACGAATGCAAAACACAATACAAAGACAAGGATATCCCCTCTAAAGATAAAGAAGTCTCCTCCAAATGTTGTCCAAAAGTATCCACACTCATGCCAAACTACAAAGAATGATCATGTAGAGAATGAACAAGAGGGTCAAAGTGTTCCCTCACAACAACTAAAGAAGGAGAATCTTCATCAAAGAGAAGATGAATGTCATCAATGATGTCCCCAAAATATTCAATATGAGACTCCACAAACAAGTCTAAAATACCTCTCAAGAAGCCATCCAAAGTAGCCATATCTGGAAGACAATGTATGTCTTGCTGCACTGAATCACAAGGAATCAAAACTATGGAATCACAAAAATCATCAACGACAACAATAGATGGAGGAGATATAATTCATGGATCAAGTACTAGATCTGATGTGAGAAATCCCAAGTTCAAAAAGCCAAATGTCTCCTCTGAATCATGGTTTATATGATCAACAACGAAGGAACAATGTCACCATCAGGAGCAAAATTCACAAAGGTGTACAACCGAGATGAATGATCAACCACTCCAGTACCAATGATCTCTCTACTTTCCAAGTCTCGGATGATGACTGAATCGGGTGTGAACTCCACAGTTCTTCCATCTCCACCATGTGTAATCTGATATATGGAAAGAAGATTGTTCATCAAATGAGGAACACACAAAAAATCCTGGAAAGTGTTGTCCCCAAAACTAATAGATCCCTTCCCAATTACACTCATGTATGTATTGTTTCCCATTAAGATAGGAGACATAGTACAAGGCTGAAATGAAGAGAATATAGACTAGGAAGATGCCATATCATGAGAAGCTCCTGAATCTAGAAGCCATCTCCTTGATCCTGGACCTGAAAAAGCACAAAGAGCTTATCCTTTATATCTTGATGTAGATGCTTGACCTTTATCCTTTTTAAACTATTTTGAAGAAAAAGGAGAAGAAGATTCAGAAATTCTAGAAGGAAAATCAATGTCATTCCTTTTGAGAAGATTTTTAAACTCATCAATATCCTTCTTATAACAATAGTGTTCTTCATGTCCATCCTTCTTGCAATATGCACAAAAAGGCCTCTCCTTCTTAGATGATTCTATTTTTGAGTGAGTGGATTCTGATTCTTTATGTGGCTTGTTCTTTTTCTTCTTTTGCTTCTTATCAAGATTCCCCAATTCTTTATGTACCTTAGACTCACTAACCATTAATGCATTTGACTTGGAAGATTTGATTAGACTCGTGTTCATAACTTAGCTTCCTCTTAAATTAGGAAATTTGCAAAGTCATCAAACTTAGGATTAACATATGATGCTCCCATAGAAATTTGATGGGTATGAAAGTCAGAAACCAACACTGAATACTCAGGACCAAGCTTGGATAACACATTCAAAATCAATTGTAAATCTTCTTTTTCAATGCTGCATTCTTTCAACTATGTTCTTAATTGCTTGATTTTGGAGATGTAGTCTTGGATGTGGTCAAAAAATTTAGGATCAAGATTCATCAAATCATTATCAATTTGATATCCCCTAATATTATCTGTTTTACCATACAATTTTTCAAAATTTTCCCAAGCCTCTTTAGGTGTTTTGCATTATTCAATATGAAATTGCAAATCAAATGAGGCTAATGAACATATGCATCCAAGTGTTTTCTCATGACCAATCTCCCATTTTTCCAATTCTTTAGCATCAATAGGTTGTTGAATAGTGTCCTTTAGATGACCTATTAGACCTTTCATCATGAGATAGTTCCATACTGATTTTCTCCATGTAGCATAATTATGTGGAGTTAGGAGTTAAATTTGAGATTTCCCCATTGCAAGAACACAAACCAAGCAAGAGAATGCAATCAACCACTACAAGATTACCCCTCAAATCACTCAATCAAGAAATCCCTCAAGAAATATCTAATTTGGCACTTTATATTTAGTGTGTTTGTAGTTGCCACTTTCCAAACCAACAAAGTGGACTTTGATCTTGGTACATGCAAATTGCTAAAATAGGCCTCAAGCTCAAAGTGAAAAATTTATAGCATATGAGATAAATATTATTAAACCACTAGAAAGTACACAAAAAATCATGCACTTTCAAAAAAAAAATCACCCAAAAATGTTACCATAGGAGCAAGATATGAGCTCCTGAAGTTTCGAAAATGAGGACAAATCAACAACACTTGTGAGAATCTACAAATTCTGGAAAAACTAGACACCAAAACCAAAACCTAATTGCACCACTATGAAGAGCACAAAAAATTAGCCCAAATAAAAAAAATTGCTCGAAAAAAGGAGCCAAAACGATCGAGTTATGAGGCTTTGAAGATTAGCTGCAAATTGAAAATGCCATTCGTGAGGGGGGCAATTTTTTTTTTTAAAATGATGACGTGTCATTGACATGGGTAGTTCACCAACTTAAATTTGACGATTTCCAAGCCATCACACGCCCGTTCCACTCATCAAAATATGCTCAGTAGATTCACCAACGGAGAATCTTAGGCAAGATTTGGGAATATTCTCGCCAGATCTTTTCTAATGGTCGATGAATGAAATTTGCTGCTGGATTTTGTGTTTTACCGCCGATTTATAAGACAATGCCGAAATTTTATGAACGTCAGTGGTGGGGCAGTGGTCGTAAGGCCACGTGACATGAGTACGAGATGCGTACCAAGTACAATACCTAGTAATAAAGTTCGCAAAAACACTTTTTCTATTTTTTTTTTATAATTATTTTTCACAATAAATTTTTTCAAAACAATACAACCGGTGGAATTTTTTAATTTAAATTTTAAAAAAAAAAACCTGAAATTTTTCAAATGAAATATTGATTTTTCAAAATCGTACCAGCGTCATAATGACGACCTGGGGGTCGTAGGCTCCCTGGGCAATTTTTTTTTGCCTCATCGGACAATTGTTCCAATTTGGACGAATTGGCAGTTGATCTTAGGGTTTTTGGCCCTTTTGGACACGATGGAAGGGTCGGATTTGACCCAAAATGCTCCAAAAATGCAGCTACCTTCTAGATCTAGCAACCACTCAACTTCAAACCCTCATAGATTTGGCCTCGTAAGTCTAATCTGGACGAAACAAAAGGCAAAATCGACTTTCTCAAACCTTCTAGACATAATGGTGAGCTTATATTTGCACCAACAAGCGCCGATATGAACTTGCAATAAAGAGCCAAAAAAGGAACCTCTCCAAATCTGGTATCTCTCTTCAGAAAAAGACTATCCAATGGCACCCAACCTGCTCTGATACCATGTTAGAATTGGCTATGGCTACGAAGATCTTTGGAACAAATGGAAAGCACAAAAGACAAAATAAAATGTATTCTTATCAATATGATTGTGATTGTATGTACATAGGAGACCCCTTTGTTATATAGCGAAGGTGAGAACATAGAAGGGCATAAGATTATGACAAGTGTCATAATATTATGACATGAGACAACTATGAAAAGCTATAACTCCACCTAAAGTGGAAAAGTGATAATGTGATAATCACCACAAATGGTGGATCACCCACAAAAGGTGGAGAGGTAATCACATGATATGTCCACGAAAGGTGGAAGTGATAAAGTAATAGCATGATAAGTCCACCAAAGGTGGAAAATCTCCAAATACCTCCTATGTGGTCCCTAAGTAAACTTAAATAAGGTGTAATCATGACCTAAGACAAGGTACAACACATTTAATTACACCAACAGTATGAATAGTTGAGAATTGGATTTAGAGGTTATTGTAGGTATAATATCGTGTAATGGGCAATGCAAACAAGTTAGACAATAGTGTTGTTGTGCGTCCACTCCATAAGTGTTTTGTATGATACTGGGAATAATTTCATCTTCATCCTAAATTTTGACCATTGGATTTCATTCTATGGTCATAAGGGTTTGTAATAAATATTGGTCATCCTCTTCCAAGTTTGGCGAAATAGGTTGGTCCAACTTTGCATGGGGTTGTGCAGGAGGGTAGAGGATCGATTTTTCACATTTCCATTGGAAATGATCATGTTACCAGATCTACATCCAATAAATTCATCTACTGTGGCTAACCATGGTCTTCCTAAGTTTAAGGGATATCCTCCAAGGTTGGCTTAGGTTGCAAAACCATAAAGTATGTTGGATATTCCCATGAATTTAGTGTGATGACCAAATCCTCAATAATACCCTTTGACTTGACTACTGACCTATCTACTAATTGCATAAGTATGGGTGTATGTCTCAAATCCATCAATTGAAGATCTTGCATTGTTTCCCTTGTCATTACATTGATGTTTGCTCCAAAGTCAATCAAAGTATTATTGATGAGTGTGACATTAATCTATACATCTACTACAAGTCTCCTAGGGTCTCCATACTTTGGAACAACTATGTTGCCCAACATATTAACATCTAGTTATCCTGAAGCATGGAATGTCTCGGGGTCTTTTTTTTTGCTTCTTGGCTTTTTGAGGCATAATT
The DNA here is from genome assembly GCA_007115665.2 of Sequoiadendron giganteum. Classification (NCBI taxonomy): domain Eukaryota; kingdom Viridiplantae; phylum Streptophyta; class Pinopsida; order Cupressales; family Cupressaceae; genus Sequoiadendron; species Sequoiadendron giganteum. Next base: position 192,121,659 of record CM021108.1, read on the forward strand.
CCCTCATAGTTTTTGTGTGGATGGGAACTTATTTAATGGATTGGATCAAGGGTATTTTGACACAAACATTCTTAAGTTGTCTCAAGAAATCAAATTCAAGTTATGGATGGAATTTTTAGTTAGTCCGTCTCTTTGGAAATGGCGGTTCCTTATTTGTGATGTCTGGATGTAGCTTTCCTTGTTCAGGTTCTTTTATTGAAGTGTTAGTACTTTCTATCGTTGGTTTTGTTGATATTTTTATCACCATGAATATAAAATTTCGTAAATATCTTTATCAAGATTTTTTAACAATAATTAAATATCATTGTTAGATACCGAGTAAAAAATGATTTTTTTGGTTATGTCTTCACTCGTCTTGTGTATGAAGAAGAGTATTAGGGTTCCCTATTGAGTGGTGTTGAAAGAGTCCAAGATTGGGGATTCACCATGTTCCAAGACTAAACAAAACAATAATGGCATGTTGCAAAAAGGGAGGAAAGACTTTTCAAAGGGTTCATCCACCTTCTTCTAATTTACAAAGCTTGTATGTTGTCTCATCTTGATAGGCACACCAAATAACTTTCAAACTCCTGCATATTAGCATTTCCTATCTACTCAAAGTCATGTGTATATTGAGTTATTTGTAGATGTCTATTTGGTAATTTTGAAGAGAGAAAACTTGCATATCATGAGAAATATAGAGTGTGAGTAGCTATCAAAAGATTAGGCGTGTATTGTAAGTTTGAAATCATGAGTGTCATTGAACAAGTCAATGGAAGAATCCAAGTATCCCAAGGTAAAGAGGATTGTGATGAGCATATGGTAGGGTTAAAGTTCACAAAGAAGAGTTAAGATAATATGGAGTAGAGTATGAACATAAGATTCTCACATAGGCAAGGTAGTAGTCAAGGCAAGGAATCAAAACTTATGAATAATCCTATGACAGGGTATAGTGAAAGGACAAAGGGTTATGTTTCAAGACATAGATTGGACAAGGGGATATGAGTACACTATGTTTCTAGAATATAAACCCTTGTCAAAACCTTCTTGGTTTATCTTATTATCATCACTATTGACACCCAGTGGTAAACTATGTTATCTTGTTCATGCACAAGCTACAAAAGGAGTAGATTTGAAAGTCTGATAAAAATAGAGAAAGTCCTATACCATAAGAAAACCATATAACTATGATGACATAAATACTAGATAAAGAAGAAGGGTAGTGCTAAATAAGTATGCATAATCCCATGACATACTTAAAGGTGAAAACCATTTTAACCATGTGAAGAAGGCATGAGACAAAGACAAAGTAGACAAAGAGCAAGGTTGTCTTGAACTAGAAAGTCAAAAGGTCCGATTGTGATGAAAATTTGGTGTATATCTTATGAGTGGAAAAAAGGTAGATTAGCACATGATGATTTTGAAGGCTTTGATTTAGAAAACCTATAATGAAATTGGCATGCTAGGTGCAAGTACTATCTAAAAGGCTTGAATGATAGTGTGAATGGTGTACCTATACCTGCACAAACACAAAGAACAAACATAAAATTAGATCAATATGCAGGTTAGAATCAAAATTCCCCATGAAATTAGATTGAACCATAAAAATAGGAAATAAAATGAAGAACACCACAATAAAAGATCTCAAATCCTATTCTAATGAGAAAACTCTCAATCCCATGAGGGAATTCGTGCCATTTTGATGTGGAAAATGGCCCTTTCCCAATTCCTTGTAAGCTTGATGATCAATGATGGAGATTTGATGCTCCTTGGTGAAATTTCTCCATAACCTCGCTATAAAAATATGAAAATGGATAAAAATGGATGGGGATGGATGAAAATTGCTCAAAGATTGAAGATAATGATATTGCATGAAGTTCTGGCTCCTCAAATCAATAGAGAAGCTCTCTATTTATAGGAGATAAGGATGGAGGAATGTGAAATAGGATGAATGTGGGATTAAAGATGGACCAATGGCATTGTGCCACTTGTCAAGATGTGATTGGAGGAGGAATGAGCACATTTTTATGAATGTGCACATAAATGCTATTAGATTCAGATTTTAATTTGATGAAATGACAAGTTGGAGGGAGAGAGGAATGGAGTAAATGTCACTTGGCTCAAGGCAAAGGACATGTAAGAGGCCTTTAATGCCTTGTTGGATGTACTCATCCCTTTTCGAGGGATTTTTGAATTGGAAGAATATTCCACAAAAGATGCTCTTTTGAATGGAAATTGATGAATTACTAAATCAAATAAATTGATTTAGTGTGCAAGTTACAAAATCCAGAGGATTTGATGGATTAGGATTAGGATTAATCAAGATTCGATTAATTTAGTTGAAAATTAACTGATTTGATAATTTTGACTTAGATTTTTGGATTTAAATAAATCAAAGTTGAGAGGAATAATGGGTGTAGATTTATTTAAATAAAGTTTGATTTATTTAATTAAAGAGGGTGGTGTTAGATTAAATCAAATAAAGATTAATTTATTTAATTTAAAGGATATGACTTTAGAGATTAATTAAATAAAGTGAATTATTTAAAAGATGGACTATTAGATTAATTAATAAAATGGTTTATTTAATTAATAGGAGATGATGACTTAATCAGATAAAATTGATTTATTTAATTAAGAGGGAAAATATGATGAATTTAATCGAATAAAGATTATTCAATTAGTAAAGGAAATGATTCAGGATGAATTGGTGTTAGTGAAATCCGGATCAAGTGCGTGTATATTTTACGTGTCTACAGATAGTGTAATATATAGGATGATAATGAAGAAAGACCTAAGAGCTTATTGAATATATATGCATAAAGAGGTTATGGTAGTCATAGGAAGATGACCATGAAAAAAGTTCATAGAAATGATGTGTACCATGAAACACTCATAAAATACCTTGTTATAATAACAAGAATACATGTGGTGAACAATCCATCGTATAGTGAGAAGAAATAAAGAAAGTGACAACATAAAAGGGAATGACAATCATATAAGGAATCCTTGAGCAAAGTGAACATAAGTTGAAGGGACAAAGTCTTATTTAAGTTCATGTGAGATAAGTAAAATACATAAAGCTAAATGATAGAAGTATCACTATTAACTTATAGCCTATATTGAAACAAAAATGAGGCAACACTATCTTGTGTAGATTTAGATATGATAAATCTAGGATATATTGTTACCTATTGTCTTTATTTGCATTGTTTAGGGATTATTTTTACTATCAAGGATAAAAGGCCTCAATAAGCACATGGACAAAGGTGAATGAATGAGAATTATTTGCAAACTAAAGGGGTCAAGGCCAGTATATGGTTGATAACACCATGACAATCCAATCCTATGGAGATATGATAGAGTGATGTAATTGTAATGGGCAAGTGATATATGTTAGAGAGACTAGAAGCAAAGGAATCATGAAGGCCTACATATGAAGGACCTGGTAGAACTGAATCTTATAACCTAATAAAGTCCATGAAAATAATAGAAAAAGAGTCTAGAGAATATAACAGATATGAGTAGGAGACAAACCCTCAAAACAAGTAAATTCCATTGATATATTAGTATCAAAAGCGGTGGTAAGTGTTACAAAGGGGTTTATATATTAAATCACAAATGAATAGTGCTATATCATGATAGTTAATGATCACATAAATGAGGTTCAAAGAGGATAGTGAACAACAATTTAAAGAAACACTGAATAGTGAACACTCAAGGACAATCCCTAGGGTACATTCATAATCCCTACACTCTCAACAATGATAGTTCCAAATTATTTTGAGGAATGTGTACCATCAATACAATAAAGACAACCCATAGCAAATAGAAAAGGTAAAGGACAATCATGATGAAGAAATGAAGATGAAAATGGCACACCTATACCTAGCAATGATGAGAATACTAGCTTGAAAGAATATGAAAGAGCCATGTCAAAGAATATGGTGTGAGTGACTATGCATAAGTACAATCAATTTCATACTAAAGGATAGTCAATGCAAAGGGACCATAATGAACAAAGATATGACAAAGTTAAAGATATGTATTATTAGTCAAGAGTGAGGTGCAAATAAATATATGGCAATGTATGTTGAGAGCATATTAAAAGAATAGTATTTTAAAACCTAACTAAGAAGCTCTCAGTGACCTATAGTGAAAAAGGCTTCAAGACTAAAAAGACTCATGAAAATACCTTCATTCTAAAGTTATCAAAAAAAAAAATTGATGAGAGATCAAGCCAAGGGTTATTAGTGTATGAATAAGGGCTATGAATGTTGAAAGGGTAAGATTCTAGTGACAGTAAGAGATATGAAAAAATAATAGTAAGCAAGGACAATGAAGATGATATGACAGGTTTGCAAGGAGAAATGTTATAATGAGTAGGGTGCTATAGAACTTGTAGGCATCAAAGATAGTCTTAAAATCTTGTAAAAAAAGTAAAAGCAATAGTGAGAATAATAAAGCTCAGAGATTGATTGAATCCATAATGTCAATGTTATGGTCAAATTTGTCAAAACTCTACCAAAAACCTGATAATTTGTGAATACCTTCATCAATCCTAAAATTTTCACAAATCTTGTTCGAGAGTGCATCTTATGGAATGCCACATATGTTAAGAAACCACTCAAAGTCTCATAATGTATAGTTTAAGGACAACCGAAAAGAGAATGATAGTGTAAGAGGAGTACAGTTTAGTGGTAGCATGACAATTAGAATAAGATCAAATTTAAGTCACCACATTAGATAATCATCTTTAGATGCATGTCAAGAATCAAGAGAGGACATTTTTAAGTCAAAATAAACCATTCATAGAAGGCCTTTGTACCTTATATTTATGATGATAGTGATCTATGTTGGTGAGAATATGAGTAAGGAAGGTTTTAATGAGATGAAACATGTACTAGTTTCTTTTCTTGAAAGGATCTTCTACATTCCTAGAGGGTTTTGGACCAACTTGAATTCTTGAACACATGTCCTAAAAGAATGTAAGTGGGAATATGTCAGTATGAAGAGATTTTTTGGTAAATTATGAGCAATTTGCAAACATATAGAGTAGTTTGGTGAGTTGGACAACATATAAAGAAGACCTAGGAGATAATTGAATTAGTTATGCCTCCTTCCAAGCATCTAGGGAGTAGTTGGGACAATAGTTTCAACAATTGGAAAGTATTTAGGAATCCTTCTAGCAACATGCAAGGGAGAAAGGAGTTTGGAAAATTCAACACACCTAAGAGATTTTTGTGGAATTAAAAAAGAGAGGTGAATTCTCTAGTGCTCAAGTGGAGGTCAACTATCATGTCAAGTAGGGATTATGTCATTAATTATCTTTAGAGTCAGGTCCTTCTTTCTCTCACATGTGGGGAATAGGATAAAAGGCACACCCAAGTTCATTTAGAGGGAGTTCTTGTAATTTTTGGTCAGGTGTTGTAACTTTCTAAAGTTCTTCTAGAAAAAAAATTGTATTGTAACTTAAAGACCAGTCATTCCATGAATAAAAAATCAGTGTAATACCTCATTTTTAAAGTAATTTCAAAGTAGATTCTAGAGTATGTATAGCTAAAAACTCCTATTTTCAATAAAATTTTAGTTTGGCCTTCTCAAAAAATTCATGTGTTATGTGTTGTTGCAAATGATTTGATGTGATTTTTGTGATTATTTCATGTCAATCCTTGAATTATGTCTCATTTGAAAAAATCATTATGCATAAATAAATAAAATTCATATAGGCCATAGGTTGTGTTATTATTTTTAATAATGTTTAGTTGTGAAAATATCTAGTTTTCCTTCAACAAAGTTGAGATTTAACTTTCTTATGAAATACTAATGTGTGAGCTTGTCAAAATTGAGTTGTTTGCAAAGAAAAACCTTTTATTAAGAATTTTTTTTTTTAGTAAAAATAGTTGGTATATGTCTTATACAATTTGATGAATCACCTCCATAGGACAATAGTTTCATTTTATCTTTTTACCCCTTTTCCTCAACAAAAGCATTAGTTAAGATATTTTAGGTGAGGTATCAATGGAACCAACCCTCTTTGGAGGTTCATCTTCATCATAAGTTAGCAACATATTGAAGATGATCTCATGTTTCACAAGGTAGCTAAGTTTTACACTTAGTTATGGTGCATACTTTAGTGCAATAGGTTCCTCATCAGTAAGCTCTTTAATATGATGGGATGATGTTCCAACATGCATTCTTCTTGAACGTAGGTGGACATCATTGACTTGAACCCCATAGGTTGGGTATTGGATAGGTTTGTTAGTATAAGCCTACTAAATAAGCTTAATATTAGGATTCGATGCAAGTTGAGCAAACAATTGTGGTGCTCTTGGTTGTGCCAGGGAAGATATGGTTGGGCTTGGAATTATGATTGGTTGTTGTCACAAAGATTGTTGTAGTTGCGATTAGCTAATAATTTGGTTCTATTAAATTATTGGTTTTCACGTCATTGTGGTGGCCATTGGTTTTGAGAGGACTACCACTATGGATTGTAGTTCGAGGCTTGCTCTAGTTGTTGTTTCCACATCCCCTATTGTGGAGTCCAGTTAGATGATTAGGTAATTGACCATTGTTGTTTTGACATGTTATTCCATGGTTGATTATTCTAGTTAGAGAAATTTGAATTTACCCCAAGAAAGGACATATTATAAGATGAAGTATATTGAGGCACACCTTGTATTTGTTTCCATGGTTTGTACTGATCAATGTAAAAAACTTGGCCTTCCTCATCCTCTAGGGTACAAAATTTAGGTTTCACTTGCTTTTCTTTAAAAATTCTAGAAATATTTTTGTATTTACTATCAACCCTCTTCTGGTGACAATGTGGGCAATATTCAGTGAGATCAAATTTTGTTTCTTCTTATTTTTTAAATGTGTAGTGTCGATTTGGGTTACTAGAGGGCTAATTATATTCTCTTTCATGTTTGAAAACAGGTTGCTAAGTTCCACCCTAGAAACATCGATAGATGTTTTAGTGGAAGAGAATGCTCTAGCACCCTTGGTCTTCTTCGTAGATGAACTTGAATAATTTATGCACACCTAACATATTTACTCAAAATTTAATTGACAAATATCCCCTGCTCCTATAAGGTTTAACACATCTATGCAATCTTCATTTACTCCTCACAAAAATACCAATTTTAGGGACTCTAGGGAGAGCTTATTTTGATGTGACTTCTTCAGAAAAAAATAGAACCTTTCCACATAGTCTTCAAGTGGTTCTTCTTCCTTTTATGAAATTATGAAGATACCATATATTTTCATATTTTCTCCCCAACAATAATCTTGGTATCTTTGCAAGAATTTTTCCTTCATTATTTCCCAATTTGGTTCTACATTTATTCTTAGCCCCATGAACTACCATAAAGCAACATCTTTAACGTGGTCAAGAATATTTTTTTCCTGTGAGCATTTGTGGTATAGTCATAGCTTTTTGCATAGAATATTAAACTCGAACAAGAATATATACGAGTCTTATGTGATTAACCCGTAGAAAATGGGCAAGGTTGAAGGAGGTATATTTTTAGGGCGGCCACCCACTCTTGTTTTGTGATTGAGAATTCAAACATAATAATCTTTACTGGTTTTTCCATCACCTATTTTTCCATGATGTCAAGAAGCCTTATGGGGACTCTCCCAAGGTTTGGAATAGCTACAGATGTGGGGTATTTTTATGTCATTGATTCTCTCAACTCATTCCTCTAGTGGTAATAGTTCCTCACTTGTGCTAGTATCTTCAAATTCTTGATTTTGGTTCAAGGGGAGAAATCTTCCCCAAGCATCTATTTGTTGTTTCATGTGATAGTAATTTGAGCTTTAAATAACTTTTCTTGTACACTGCTAGTGAGTACTTCAGGATGAATATAAAATTTACTAATCCTAATTGTTGTAAATAAGAATTCTTAATTTGAGAAAGCAATATAAATGAACTAAAACATGTTTAGGAATTTTTAACTTTAGCACCATCCATGCCAACGATGCCAAAAATGTAGTTCTCCCCCTATGTTCAATAAATTTATGTATATATTTCATACATATAACTTAACAAACCAAAAAATACCTTATTAAGAAATTCATTGTCTCAGAGGTGCTTCATTTAAATTGTCAACCAAGGAATCACAATATTGAGATGACGTTGGAACTATACGTGCAACTAAGAATCCTAAAACATATTAATCAATTATGTATGGAAAAGTAACAAAAATAAATCTAACTGAAAGCGACCTAGCTTAAATAACTATATCTAGAAATAAATAAAGATAAATAATATTTTTTGTGGGAACTATGATAATTTATACGGGTAACTACTTCTATAAAAATATTAACTTGACCACTCAACTATGCTACAACTTACTATATTGATAATTGATTGTTCATTCAATAACTCAACAAACTATCAACCAAGAAATCCTATTTAGAAATTTATTTGACTGCAAGTAATATCTAAACTACCATGGATATTGTAGTACCTCAAGTGGCCCTTGCTTGAGTTTTTCAATCCCAAAAACTCCTTCTTTAAGTCCTAACTCAGAGATTCGTGAAAATTTTGTATTGTTATTTATTGTAAATTGAACATACAAAGAACCTAAGAACAAAGTATCTGATCGAAAATACTTATATTTAGATCTATTTCATACAAAAAATATAGCTAGCTACAGTCTCTCACAAGGTTGGATATATACAAGATCCTTGAGAGTTCCATTATTCTTGGATTGTAAACAAACTGTAAGCAATTTCTAACTCTCCCAAAAACATATGGAGAGGACTGGGTCTTATTTCAATAGAAATTAAAAGCTAGTGGAGTTAAGAGTGTCAACATTACATCAAGACTCTAAATATTTAAAGAAGATGGTTATGAAAATGTGCCTAACAAGGAAAAAATTATTGCAAGCCATGACCATTGTTATTACAAAAATCTTCTTTCCTCCGCAACCTAATAATAACATAAAGAAAAAAGATGGAATAATGTATAAGCAAATTACGTTCACAATCTCCAACTATTACCTCCACTAGCTTTGGGAAATTGCACATGTTGTAGGTGATCACCTTCTTTGGATATGATAGACATATGTCCTTTTGTTGTGGGTTGACAAATCCTTCACTGAAGGGGTTAATTTATTGCAAAGGTACTTTTAATTATTAATAACTATAATCAATCATAAAACTCCATTAAATTCTATAGACATTCAAGAATCCACACAACCATTTACCAATATAATATATAATCTTTAATGCTTTAAATACTCAAAATACACAAAAAAGGTCTAGGAATGTCTTTAAAAACTATTAGAAATATGATGAAAAGTATGAAACTAAGGCAAGGAAAATAGGATATTTTTAAGGCTCATCATTTATCATGGGGAAACATAAATCACCTAGATACCTATAGGTTGGTAGAATCTTCTGATTTAATACTAATGTAATAGCTCTAATAGCTATTTGTAGGAGCTAAGATATAGCTCATAGAACATGTTTGAGTCACTCAAGGACTCAAGTCTCCAGTATCATCTACAAAAACCAACAACAACCTTCCACAAGAGGGAAAATAAATAACATGAAATTGCAACAATAGATGCAAGATGTGGCCAATATGCAATACTCAATATTGCAATGATATATTGGACTTACACAACACTCAACTAAGTTGCTTGGATTTATGAATTATACATATGAAACCTTGCTTATATAGGGAGGGAGAGAGATAGGATTAGACAAGATCATGACAAGAGTCTTAATCCTATCACATGAGACAACTAAATCATAACAACCTAAGACACACACATTAGTTATCAATGCATTTATTAAATGCATGAGAGAATTATCAAATGTCTAGATAACTAAAAGTAAATAATGAGACATGGCCCCATTATAACTAACTTCTAGAAATGACAACTACGAAACTTAACTCCTAAGTAAAATTATAATAATGTGAATAGGTCCTCACTAATAACTAGTTAGGAAATAGGGGTGGTGGGCCTAACTCAATTGGCTAAAGCATCTTGTTGCAAGCAAGAGGTAACGAGGTCTAGTCTCCCCACCATCCCGTTGGTACCAAAGGGTGTGTGGCACCAGTGCCAACAATTACGTGAATTTTTTTTACCAGGCACACTACAATTTATAGGGGGATGGAAAACCCAACCGATTCCTACAATCTAAAAAACACTATTTAGGAAATAACCCCATTCACACCAACACTATTATGAGATAATATCATTTAGGGTTTTTAGTTTTTTAATTAAAATTAACAAACTTAAAAAATTTCCCTAATATTTAACCTTAAGCATTTACTTTTAGTTTATGAATATCACTCTAACTTACAATAAAATCTTGATAAATCATGGGTTCATAGATTATAGGTACTCATATTTAAAAATATAAAGAGATTTTTTTTTTTACCTCAATAATAGAGTTGGAGCATTACATTTGGTGACCCGATACAATAAATCGACAAAAATGGCCATTTTAGTAGAAGGTATAGTGGCTACAATAGTAGTGAAAAGAGTTTGAAATTACTAGATGATTCGTTAATAGCAACCTGCCAATGCACTAGATGCAACATAGATGAAATTTATAACAATGGACTCAAATTTTAATCACTAAGAAAAGTTAATTTACTGGGTCCTAGGGTTCCATACTTAGTTTGTAAACCTTCATTATTTGGTTCATTATGAATTTGAGGGTTTTTTTCATTAGAATCAACACTTTGAACAAAACGTTTTTGACTAGTGGAGATTAGGGTGTTGATGATAGATTTGTTAAAATCCACAAGAACACTACTAACCTTTGATAAAATACCAAATTAATTGTCAAAAGTGTTCTCGCACAAAATAATTATGATACACGATGACTTGGGATTGTAAGGTTGCAACCACCAAAATAAATGAAACATCATTGTATTCCACTATTCACACTACAAGTGTTAGAAATATGAAATATATTGATAACCCAAGGAACTTTATAAGAGAAAATCTAAGCTACATAAATTGGAAAAAATATAAAGAATGCAAACTAGTGACTTTTATCTAGATATGAAATGTTAGAATGACAAAAATACACTAAGAAATTTCAAGATTGAGAATAAATATTTAAGAGTATCCAAGAATATACAAATACAAGCTAGGTAGTGAGTTTATATAGAACTAAGGAGAGGGTGGAAGTGGCAAACCAACCAATAGGAAGTGACCACCAATATTAAATAAAGTGATGAAAATAGTAAATGCTCCACATTTTTAGGATGACGACACCTCTCACCTTATCTTTTAGTTATTAAATAATAAATTCACTTTATTATCTTAAGAAAACTTAATAAAAGTGTAGGATTCAAGGATTTAGGGAGAGGAATGTTTATAGGAAGAATTACAAAACCCTACAAAAAGGAGTTAGACATAGGAGCTCAAACAACACACACAACACTTAAGAAGATGGGGACAAATGGGAAAAACCATTTGACTATTTTTGACTTATCGAGAGAGAAATGAATGGGTCTTTAGTTCCACATGAATTTATTTAAGAAGGTGACATCACATATTTTTAATTGAAACCCTACCTCCTCCAAATTTTTAATTTGAGTGACTTTCGTAATGATCCCTCTAATAACAGCTTTAAGTCCCTTACAATGGTGCCAAAAATATGATGAGGTGAATTATTTAACCCTTTAATATATAATTTATCTTGTCAAACTAGGGTGGTGTCCTAAGGTTATTTGCAATAGAATATTTATGATCCTAAGCTAGTAATGCTTCTAAACTACGACTTGAAATTGCTAAAAATTGAAGTTAATCTATGAATGAGAATGCTTATTCTAAATTAAAACATGTCAAAATCAAGTTGTAATATTAATTGAAATGCTTATGATAAATGTAAATTTGGTAAAAAGGTAACACCAAGCTACTAATTTCAAAAAAAATATTATATTTTTTTGGAAAATAGTTTTTGAATAGTGTTGTATTATAAGAAACAAGAAGACACACATTTCACTAGCTAGAAAATAACTATTTAAATGAAACATTAAAATATTTACACATGCCTACATGATACATATAAAAACAAACCATGGAACATACAACAATGTTAACTACATATAACAAATACTACCAATAGCATAAGGCCATAGACTACACAACAATAGTACTATGGACTATATGTACGAGACTACCAACTATAGAGAAAAATCATAAAAAAAATTAACTACAAAATATAATTATTGCCTTCCTTCCCTTTGTTGAGTAGGCTCTCATTCATTTGAAGGAATGAAATTGTTGTTAACTAATACATTTAGATACTTAAACAAATTTATTTCATATAAATAATGAAGATGACATAAACATACCATCTTTCTATTTAATGAAGATGGCATAAACATACCATCTTTCTATTTTTTTAAATACGATTGCACACTATTTTAAAAATTTAAATATACATTAACTTTTCACAAACTTCCTTACTAATTGATTGATGACTAACTCACTAACTAAATCTTACTTAAATGAGTTTGATCAACTTCTTTATTCAGGAAGCTTAGTTGAGTTCCTCACAATTCTTTTTAGATTAACTCAACTACTCTCATAGTTTAGTCATCGTGCTCATGCACATTTAATACATATTTTACTTTAGCAAGGACTCCTAGAATTTAAATTATAAATAATCATTAAAGATGGCTTTTATTACAACATGCATATGTTGATTCTAACTAATTTTCTCATAGAATATGGGGGATGTTGCTTTAGAGTCCTATATATTTATGATTTATGTTTTCCCCATCAACCATAGCTACATGAGGATCTCAGTATAACTTGGAAACCTAAACAAATTTGATTTCTCCTACCCATGAATTATTTATGTTTATATTTTCTAGAGTCGTCCCTTCATTTCTCTAAGTTTTTGTGCTAAGATCTCTAGAGTTGGAAATCCCAAGCTAGATGGCAACTTTGAAATATTTGGAGCTAGTCTTTAAGCCTATATTTATATGTTATTTTTTTATTTACACAAAAAATAGACATATTTTGGCCAAGAACAAGGTTTATAATATCAATAATTAAACAAAAATAGTTAAATAAAATTAAACCTATATGCATATATGATGTAGGAGCATCCTTGGTTCTTGGCAATCTTGCATCAACCAAAAATATTTTCATTTAGTTTTGTTCATGTTTTGTTCTTGTTTTTGTTCAAGTTGGGAGATCCAGTATTTCTTCATATTTTCTCACTAGATCTTGTGTACCTATGGTCTCATCGTGGACATACTCAATTACCTTACTTCAAGTTTTTAGCTCAATTGGATCTTTTTTCCGTAAAGTTATCGCTTTCGGAGTATGTGAGAGTTTTTGGAATTGGCCCCGAAATAATTTCAAAACCTAACGGCTAGTTGGATCGATCGCGGATCTTTCGCATGACTTGCGAATCCTCACAATGTGTTTAGATTTGTTCTATGGAGTGTCCTTGACCTTACACTTAGGTCCACACTTCATCATGCACATCTACCATGGAAGAATTTCAGATTTGAGGCCAACCTACTCTTGCACACATTACATTTTCTCCATCGAAGATTGTAATGATCTTTGGCCGACGTAGATGTTTCTAGACTCATGGATATGATATAAATCTTGTAATGAATCATTAAATTGACAGTGAACAACAATGACGAATAATAGAATGTATATAGAGTTTGATTTGTAGGATTTTTGCTTGCATGTGTGAGCACTGTATTTTGAGCATATTGTAATCAGGCCTGTGAGTTGAATCTGTACGCCCGGATGTGGCTAACTATATGTAATTGAAATTCATGATAATAAGAGTGTTCTAATCTGCATTTGCCTCCAAATTTTGTGTTGCTGTTGTTGTGTTACTCTAGCTACATGACCCAGATTGTTCTCTTTGAGGACCCTCCTACCGTGACTGCCATCAAATTGGTATCAGAGCCAGGTTCGTTCCTTGCAAGATCATCAGAGCTTGCGTAGTCTTGTTGAAGTTTTTTGTGGGGTGGCAGACTGAGGATCTGACCTATAGCTACAAAAGACTTGTGTAAGGATGGTGGGAAGAAGGAATGGTAGATGAAATGGAGCGTGTGGGAATGCAGACCCTATTATAATGGAAATGTTGAGAAGAATTGCTTCTAGATTGGAAGCAGTCAAAATGACCCAGAGGAGAGGTCGACCAATTGACTATGTAAGTGATGAAGAAGTAGAAGAACGAGAAGAAGTTGCAAGAGAAGATCAACCTAGCCTTGATTAGGGAGAAGAAAATTTCATAAGAGCCCTAACTAGAGTAAAAACTAAGCCACATTTTAATCCATCGGATTATAATGGTAAGTTGGATTCAGATGAATTGTTAGATTGGATATCAGAGATGGGAGAAAGAATCGTGGAAGATAATACAAAGAATATCTTGTGAAGTGGAAAGTTAGACTAGTGGAGGATTCTTCTTGGATTCTTCTTGGATTTCTCAGGCTAAAGTAGATCATATTGGTTTCCCTTTGGCCCCAGCAAATTGAGGGACTCACTTTTCATTAACCCCAAATGTCTGATAAAGGAGCATAATTGGTTCTTGGTAATCTTGCATCAACCAAAAAAAAATTCATTATTTTTTTTTTTCAAGTTGGGAGATCCGATATTTCTTCATATTTTCTCACCAGATCTCATGTACCTATGGTCTCATCATGGACATACTCAATTACCTTATTTCAAATTTTCAACTCGATTGGATATTTTTTTGGCAAGTTATTGCTTTTGGAGTATGTGACAGTTTTTGGAACTGGCCCCAAAATAATTTCAAAACCTAACGGCTAGTTGGATCAATTGTGAATCTTTCCCGTGACTTGCAAAACCTCACGACGAGTTTAGATTTGTTTTGTGGATTGTCCCCGACCTTACACTTAGGTCCACACTTCATCATGCACATCTACTGTGGAAGAGTTTCATATCTGAGGCCGACCTATTCTTGCACACGTTACAATTTCTTCATCAAAGATTGTAATGATCTTTGGTCGATGCAGATGTTTCTAGACTCGCAGATATGATATAAAGCTTGTAATGTATCACTAGATTGACAACGAACAACAACAAAGAAGAATATAATGTATATAGAGTTCGATCTATAGGATTTTCGCTTGCATGTGTGAGCACTGTATTTTGAGCATATTGTAATCAGGCCTGTGAGCCGAATCTGTACGCCCGGAGGTGGCCAACTATATGTAATTGAATTTCATGATAATAAGAGTGTTCTAATCTACATTTTCATCCAGATTTTGTGTTGCTTTTGTTGTGTTACTCTAGTTGCATGACCCAGATTGTTCTCTTTGAGGACCCTCCTACTGTGACTACCATCAAATTGGTATCAGAGCCAGGTTCATTCTTTGCGAGATTGTTAGAGCTTATGAAATCTTGTTGAAGACTTGTTGTGGGGTGGTGGACTGAGGATCTGACCTATAGCTACAAAATACTTGTGTAAGGATGGCAGGAAGAAGGAATGGTAGAGGAAATGGAGTGCATGGAAATGTAGACCCTGTCGTAATGGAAATGTTGAGAGGAATTGTTGTTATATTGGAAGCAGTCAAAACGAACTAGAGGAGAGGCCAGTTGACGATGTAAGTGATGAAGAAGTAGAAGAACAAGAAGAAGTTGCAAGAGAAGAGCAACCTAGCCTTGATCAGGGAGAAGAAAGGTTCATAAGAGCCCTAACTAGAGTAAACACTAAGCCGCATTTTAATACACCAAATTATAATGGTAAGTTGGATTCAGATGAATTGTTAGATTGGATATCAGAGATGGGAGAAAGACTTGTGGAAGACAATACAAAAAATATCTTGTGAAGTGGAAAGGTAGACCAGTGGAGGATTCTTCTTGGATTTCTCAGGATGAGGTAGACCATATTGGTTTCCCTTTGGCCCCAACAAAGTGAGAGACTCAATTTTCATCAACTCCGGATGTCTGATGCAGGAGCATCCTTGGTTCTTGGCAATCTTGCATCAACCAAAAATATTTTCAT
Source organism: Sequoiadendron giganteum (assembly GCA_007115665.2). Classification (NCBI taxonomy): domain Eukaryota; kingdom Viridiplantae; phylum Streptophyta; class Pinopsida; order Cupressales; family Cupressaceae; genus Sequoiadendron; species Sequoiadendron giganteum. The sequence goes on from CM021108.1 coordinate 192,137,622, forward strand.
TCAGTTTTGTTTGTGTTTTGTTCTTATTTTTGTTCAAGATGGGAGATCCGGCATTTCTTCATATTTTCTCACCATATCTCACGTACTTATGGTCTCATCGTGGACATACTCAATTACCTTATTTCAAGTTTTCAACTCGATTGGATCTATTTTCAGAAAGTTATCGCTTTTGGAGTATGTGACAGTTTTTGGAACTGGCCTTAGAATAATTTCAAAACCTAACGGCTAGTTGGATCAATCTTGGATATTTCCCGTGACTTGCGGATCCTCACGGTGTGTTTAGATTTGTTCTATGGAGTGTCCCCGACCTTACACTTAGGTCCACACTTCATCATGCGCATCTACCATGGAAGAATTTTAGTTCTAAGGCCGACCTATTCTTGCACACATTACATTTTCTTCATTGAAGATTGTAATGATCTTTGGTCAAAGTGGATGTTTCTAGTCGCAGATATGATATAAATCTTGTAATGAATCATTAGATTGATAGTGAAAAACAAAGAAGAAGAATATAATGTATATAGAGTTCGATCATTAGATTGACAATGAAAAACAAAGAAGAAGAATATAATGTATATAGAGTTTGATCTATAGGATTTTTCGCTCGCATGTGTGAGCACTATATTTTGAGCATATTGTAATCAGGCCTATGAGCCGAATCTGTACGCCCGGATGTGGCCGACTATATGTAATTGAATTTTATGATAATATGAGTGTTCTAATCTACATTTGCCTCTAGATTTTGTGTTGCTTTTGTTATTTTACTCTAGCTGCACGACCCAGATTGTTCTCTTTGAGGACCCTCCTATTGTGACTGCCATCAATATACTATTTTTAACTTAAACAATCTATAAATCCTATAGTACTCCTAAATCCACCCTAAAACATATGGGAGAGGAATAAAAAGGAGTTACTTGCTATCATTACCTAAGAATGAAACTGACTATTTATGTGGAAATAGTTTGCTAAGATAGCCAACCTCAAAACAATGTGAAGGGTTCAGAAATAAGTTGGGTCATGACATTACCATCATGTGTTTTGTAGATTATCACTATTATGATAATAGATATGAATAAGCCATGTGTAAGGGTTAATAGGATTATAAACTCTTAACCATCCCATATCATCTTATATTAATAATGGACTTAGATATGGTTCACTATCATATACTATACACAAAATATTACCATCATTTTGGATTATGTGATATGGATATATATCAATCACGATAGTGGTTTGTTACAATCCTTGTTGAGTAATATATAATGAATCAAAGATCCATGGATTGTAGGGATAGAAGATCACAACATGTAGAAATGGAAGCAAAATTGGACTAATCTATAGAATGTGAAAGTGAATAAAGGAATAGGCTTATATGTTCTTGATGATGTATTGTATTGGAATTATTAGTGTGTTAGGATAGGTAATCAAGCTCATGAATAACAAGGTAGAATAATGTTTAAAGAGGTGCAAAATTAATGCTCAAAAAATCTTATTGATGTTAGAGTTACATCATTTAAATTGGTCTTAAATTGGGAAGTACAATATGGATTAGTTCTTGTTGTGTGACCTAGTCCTTTGTTGATGCAAACTTCTTACATATGTGTGCCTTCACGTTTTGACATGTTTATGAAATATGGTTGTGATGAAATGTATATTTGGTCTTAGTTTTGGAAAGATAAGGAAATCCTAGGCTTGTCTTAATAGCAAGTCAAGCCTTTATAGAAGTATACATATTTATAATCATGTCATGCATGTGATGGAGACGTAAGTATGATATTCTAATGTAATATATATGTAGAGGTGTGGCCTTGGAGTTTTATTGAGTCAAATGCTCTTATAATGTCATGTTTCTAAATCTTGTTTGCTAATGGACTACAAGTTCTTACAAATACCCAACTTTAATCACTCCATTTAAAGTTTTTGGTGTATGGGCCAATGAGACAATAACCAATTTTTTAAAGTTTTAGTTCAAGAGTAGTAAGTTTAAATTTGAATGAGGTGGAATATGTCATGCCATGTGACCTACTCCAAAATATAAAAATTTCATTAACAAGAGTTGGTTTAAACTACATGGATCTGCAATAGTAGTTGGTTGATGGGTTCTAGAGTAGGAGTTTGTAACATGTCAACCATTAATTGAAGTAATTTTTACTAAGTTTTCACTTTGCAAATAAATAAACTATGTAACTTAACCATTGCCATAAAAAAAATATTTTCTTTATAGAGAACAAATGAACATAGATGTCATAACGATAATCATCATTGATTCCATTCCAATATAATAATTCACATATTATAATATTCCAAGCAATGTGTACAAAGTACATACATAGCTCAATTTGGTCCAAGAACCTCCTTTTAAATTTTGGTCTTCTATCACTTGCTAAGGAGGAGAAGCATCACTCAAGCACTTTTCCACCAACCATGGACTCATATGCAGTCCCCCGCACATCTATCATAAAATATATGGCCCTACCCTTTGACGAAGAGATTGGTGGAGTAACCTCGTAATGACAACCATTCTGAGCTTAGTTTTGTGTCCTACATGACTAGAACTTGTAAACCCTACAATCTGGAACTAGCATGCATAAATGGATCATGGTGAATTGATAGTGGAGCCAAAGGTGAACACATTACTTTGGCCAAAGTGTTCTCACTCAGTACTTCGAGTGATAGTCATCCTACTCACATACACTAATCAATCTCTATTTGAATTTATGCCACTATAATCTATGCATAGGTGCTCCCTCCAATGGGTAATATTTAATCCTAGAAACATCCTATCCCCTTTCCCACAAATTTAATGGTATTTCTACCCATAAGCATAAATAAAATTTACCCTCCCTTCAATGGATAATAAATCCTAGGTATAACTTACAAGATATCTAACTCAATCAATTAACTTAGCTATGAATAACCCTTAAGCTATCCTTGTTTAATCATATCTAGTATATTTATACTTATGACAAACAACCCCTCCTATTAAAGAGTAAATACAAGAAATTTCATAGAAAAGAATTAAAAACTTCTTTTTCCTTTCCAAAGAAAATGCTATGATTCCCTAATGCAAGTAATCTCAAGCAGATCAAATAAAGCATTCAAATCTCAACCTTTCATAAATAAAAATAAATAAGAGAAGACTAGATCCTCATGCCTATAATACGCTTAACCAATAGACTAACTTGACGCAAAACCTTCCAACAACAACTTACTAGCTTCATTTAATCCTCTCAAAGCAATAATTCACTATGTATTCTTTCACAAGATATCCCTATACTCTCACAAAATAACTCTCAGCTCTCACAATGTAAAACTCTATGATTATTTGCAGCAAAATAAGTTTGCAGAATAATGTGTTTCAAATGAGAGAACTGGCCTCTCTATTTATACAACAAAATTGAGACATTGTAGCCTTAAAAAAAGGCATGCTAGTCGACACCTTTCTTCATGCAGGTCAAATCACTTCATACAGCTAAAAGGTGGCAAAATTTTGAGTGTAAACTCAACATATTATCCTACAGATCGACCCTTTTAATTGACAACAACTAAAGACTGATTCAAATGTGCACATGCTCAAATGATGACAATTGAATTGCATCTAAAATGGACTTCTACAGAAACAAAGCTTTCATATATTTGGCGCCATGTTGCAGCCAAGTTCCCTATCTCTTTAGCATAGTTTAACTCATTGAAATAGTCTTCTATTTGCAAACTACACACAAGCAAGGTCGACTTGGTCATAGCTTATTCTGTTGCTAGGGAAAGATGAATCGACTCCCCTTTTATAACATTCTATTCTTGCTTTGACTTGGTACGTTTCATGTTGTTTTCTTTTCCTATTATCATGCATTTAAAATATTTTATGAAGCAGGTTCATATATTTCCATCACTTTATACATTGGATAAAAGCATTCTAAGTTTGAATAGTTTGTGGCTTATAAATATAGTGATGCATTTCAATAGTATTGACTATGGTTCACTTCCCATATCAGCCTTAATGTTTGCACATTACTTGCATATGGTTTGGCCTTTAATGTTTTACATAACATATGTATTAATCGACCCATAATACTTTTTATAGCAAATATACAAATTGGCCTCTATTTAATTATCATACATGTACACATATATATGCCAGAAATAGCCTAAATTCTATCACATATATACCCTAATATATATTCCATGGCTATCAAACACATATACATTTAATATACAAATGAATAAGATCAAATTAACATCCATATATATATATATATATATATATATATATATATATATATATATTCCTCTATGTACATGTATATGTATGTATACATATGTTGATACATTCGTGTGGAAATTTATGTTTGTCAAACATACGTATGTATCGACACATGTATACATATGGATATATGTATATATCTTATACACACACACACATTCGAGTGCACAATCAAGTGCATACACAATTCTTGTCTTATTGATAAGGGATATACATGTGACGTATCTATACATATATACATACATGTCATTTTATTTGTTTGATAGCACCATGCTCATAAACATGCATAGGTACGTCTATCTATGTACTCTCATGTATGTGTTCCTCCATGTGTATGGTCTATCATCTGAAATGCATATACATACATTCCATGAGTGTTCCCCTCATCAATTAAAGCATAATAATATAAGGAAGAACTCATAAGCTCAAAGCAGATAAACATCATTCAAACATGCATTCAATAGTAATCATGACCCTTACTAATGAAAACACTCCATACTAAGGATGACTTACCAATTTCCAACAAAATAACCTGACTCAACTATTCTACTATGAGTGTGTGTATAAGCTCAGTTAGGTTATGTTACTGGTTACCCAACCAAGTTCTTCTCTTGAGTGATACGTCCCCTCGCACTTGGAGGATTGAACATATACTTGCATCCAACTAACACATTCCCACAGTAGTCAACTATTCAACAAAATATGCTTTCACATAGTATTTCTCCATAGTTAGAATATCCAATTCAATAACCATCCATTTCACATGTATGCATTCCACCACATAACATTTAATGAAATAACACTAATTCATAATTCATTGATAACCAATGCAAGCACACATATTCTCAACCAGAATTCAAAGTAGATTCACTCATGCAATATTTACCCTAGCACAATAATAGTAAATAGGTAATTACACAATTGGGGTGTAACAAAGTTGGTTTGTACACCAAATATATTAAATTAAGGATTGTGGCTATTTATTTATGACATGCTCAAAATGGTGTAAACACATGCAAAAGTATGCACTTTTACTTTGTTGATGCCAAAATTTAACAAGGTAACAACCCTTTGTGGGAAACTTAGTTAAAGGGGGAACCTATTGCGCTAAACTGAGTAACCTCCAAATTTTAAAGAAGTCGACTTCTTCTATAACTAGGGTTTTGAATGAGAAAAATAAGCAGATATAAAAGTAAAAAATCTAACTAGGGCAATGCACCAAGATTTAGATGTAAGGCACAATAAATCTATCTTTTGGATACGATTTAAGGGTCCATTCAACAGTCTTCTATGTTCCGAAATAATAAACATTGAAGAGAAAGACCTGAATAATTCATTTCATAACATAAAAAAATTTACATAAAGCTTTACTGAAAAGAAAGAGTCGAAGACATGGTTCTAAATCAAAATTCTATTCAAATAATTGAAGTTGCAAACAAGCTATTCAGTAACAAAACAGTATAATGTTTTCAAATATTTAAGAAATAAAGAGGTCAAACTACAAGGGCACGGTCTATGAGTCTTTACAATTATCTAACAAAAAAAAGGCTTGGTGTCTTTCTAATTCTTCTATAAGTATTTTGAACTCCCTGTATGAATAAAAGAAGAAAAATATATATCCAAAGGCTTCCACCGCTTAAAGGCATGTAACAAAAAATATTCCCCGATTATGAGCAATGATGACCATGATAATGACTCATCATGACCATTATAACAGAAAAGATTATGAAGCATGAATGCAGTCATTGGCGAGCCAGATGCATTTTGCAAATGATGGTAGTGGTCTTGGCCTCCCCTATGCAAACAAGTGTCACCTTTTAGCGAGGGTGGTTGGAACACACGACATCATATGGCAACTTGGTGTTCATGCCACTCCTTCCTTTGATGAAGACCCGTCGAAGGGACACATGGTGGCATTTTGTATTTTGTGGTTCATCCTCCCCTTCATTTGATGAAAGCTTGTGATGAGAAGACACATGACAACTTACTTACTATTAGCACTACTTGAGGGGTTCACCAAAAGTTTTCATAGATGGAGGCCACATGGCATGCGATCGAGGCCCGAAAAAGAGTCATAGGAAAGCAGGCCCAACAAACCTGATCTATCGACACATGGGGGTAGAACAAGGCTCAGAGGAGAAGGGAAGGGAAGATTCCGTTCAATGAGTGATTGGATGACACATGGCGACAACGAGTCAAGACCATTGAAAAGCTGGCTGAAGGACCTTTTAAAGATATCGGTGTGGTTGAAAGTGAAGTAAATCATCAAAACAACCCGAAGCGAGCATGGGATATATTTAATATCCACAACTTTTGGTGACTAACATGGGCGTTTCACTTGCGGAATAACCAACCCAAAATTTTATGGTTTCGTAGGCTAGAGCCTTATCCATTGGTCATCAGAATTAGATCTTGGAAAGAGCGATCTGCAAGGGCAACTAGTTGGCCTCATAAGGCATTGATATGGCATGCAAATTCTCATGTGCCTCGTGCAGATCAATTACCTCCTTGAAGGGTAGCGTCATAGATATCCCAAACTCAGACTCAAGCTGAAAAAGAATTTGTGTGATCTGATGAGGGACACCTTCAACGTCCTTAGTGGTAGGGGGCTGGTTGAAGCTTTGGAAAGCATATAAATCATGTTTCTTCTCCTTAATTATATCAAAAATTTGCTCTATGATGGCCACTGAGTCACCAGAAAGAAATGGAGAGGGCAAGCCCATTTGGGTCAGCTGGGAAAACCTTGCCCGCATGCTATCCATAGTTTGGCTTAATGTGATTGAGCATCGTTGAGCATGTAGGGTGGCTTCATGGCAACAAATAAACTCTTTTGTGATCCTAGCGGCTGACCTTCGATTTTCAATACCTACGTGAACTAGATCCTCATTTGGCACTATGTACAGTTTGCCAAGCAGCCTCTTCACTTCAAGGACCTTTTCCCTTATGAATTGCGATGATTGTCTCATTGCGCTATGAACCTCTTTGCTTACAATTGTCGCCTCTGCCATAAAATGGAGTGTGGGTTGGAGAGTCGGGCATAAAACTTTGACTCTCTCCCAATAGCAAGCATACAATTATTGGGCTACTAAGCGGAGGTCTGACTATGGAGTAGGGGTCTGAGTAATTTTCTTTAAGAGATTAATTTTTGCATCCTTCGTCCCAATCTCTTGTGTCAGCCTTGCGATTTTCTTTGCGGCAACATAGAGTTGATACTGCAGTGCTCTCTATGCGGCAAGCCACTTTTCTTTAGCCTAGCCTCGGGTCGCAGACTCTTCCTCCAGGGATAGCTTGATCTTCTAGAGGTCTTCTTGAAACTGAGCCTACACGCTTGCTTGATTTGTCTCATTTTATTGTACTGCTTGCTCCAACTAAGCACGTAGTCACTGCAACTCCTCATCCTTATGAAAAAACTTTGTCTCTGACTAGGCCAACTGATCCTACAATTCTTCATTCTTTCGCTATAGCTCAACCACTTGGTTCGACTCCTAGGATTGGAACCTCTCGAGCTCTCTTTGTAGGCTAGCCTGCTCCGCTTGCACGTTTTGTGCAAAGCATTCCCTTTCTGCCTCTCGTGCTTTGTCCTTTACCAATAGGGATTCAGTTATTTCCTTGACGGCCTTGAGCTCATCCTCTATCTTTTCCAGCTTGCGATTAGATTTGATAAAGTCGGTGGTCACTACCCATTGTGTCTCTTGCATGAGCTTGACTTTATCTTACGGTCGGGCAATGCGCAAGTCAAGTCCGACGGTGTGGATGTCATAGTCATCGGGCTACATTTCTCCCTATAGTTTGGTAAAATTGGGATGCATGGTTGTGAAATGTAACAACTGTTGAGCCTCGTTATAAACTGTTTGGACTCTAGGTTCTCCTAGCCTCCTTTTATTTTTGGTTATGGAGTCGGAGAGCTTGAGCTTGCTTTGTTGTATCACTCTATGATAATAATTGAGTTGGTGATCTGACGTGTTTGTCTACAAAGGGTGCACCGGGAGGAGCAATAAAAGGGAATGAGAGGCAGGTGACCTCAAATGTTTTCTTCTTTTGAAGGGCAATTATGAGCAAAGAGAAGGGAGGAATATTCCAAACCCTAGGTGACGAAGGTGTGGGAGAACTCATGGGAAATGGTGGCGGCGATGGAGATCCAACGATCTCCATTTGCTACAAAGGTTGGGTTGAAGTCGACTTAGGGGAGGCAAAAGGGGCAGCAACTTCAGATATCAAGGGAGCGATAGCCATGGATGCAGACATGGCAACAAAGGTGGATGCTGACGGGGTTCAGATGAAAGATGGAGTAGCTCGTGGGGGAGTGAAATCCACCTATCCGATATGAAAAAACTGGGAGAAACCTCCTACAACCATGGTAGCAAGGACAAAGAAAGATAAACTAACACCTGGAGCGATGGGCATAATAGAGACAATAGAAGAGACAAGAGACTGGGAGCCAAGAAGAGTGAGAGAGAAAGATACCTGAGGGACAAACTTCATCTCTGATCCTTGGCCCATCGCAAACCTCTGCGAATCCGTCCTCGAAGCCGCATCAGTGTGTTATCTTTTGCTTGGTGGGGAGTTCTTTGCATCCACTGCTTCCATTGACTATTGCATTCCTTTGGGCTTTGTTACGACCCAAGTTGGGGACTACGAAGGCCCCAATCGTGAAATATTTATCCGCATCAAAATCAACATGCTCCTTGTTCTAGAGAGTATCAAATTGATCATCGGTGTCGAAGACTGACGGGTTTTGGAATGGGGTAAGAGTGCACTTGATCTCCTGGTGATAGATCCAAAAAGCATTAATCTTGTCCACCTTCCAGCCATATTCTCTTATCAAGCTATTTTGAAGGGGAGCACCCATGTAGGAATTTTTGTCGGCTTTCCCCTTAGGGAGATAAAACTCGAGCCATGAGGGTCTGTGATTATCTGTCAGCATGTGCACCAAGTCCACCCATAGCTTGATAATATCCTCTAGAGGGTTTCGTCATACATCATAGTAAGGCCGAGGGTTGTGATTTACCTTGATAAGTGTGTTACCCAAATAATCTTCGGGGTTGTATTCCCACTTATCGCAAATGAATACCAGCCTGAGGTGAGCCAAATTTGTCTCCAATAGCTCAGTTGATTTCTTCTTTACCATGACCACTATTTTATAGTTTATAGGGCATTCGAAAAACTCCCTCTTCTTCTTCTTCTTCAGATCAAAGCAAAAGGTCCAGTCCATAATGGCCATTTGTCGGAACACTTCAAGAGCCAATACCCGATCAGTGACAAATTCTCAAAGTTGAATTGGCTCTTCTGAAAAGCCACACACTCGGATGCATGTGAATTCCTCCTCGAGAAACCAGTCACACTTGGGAAATAGGGGTTGCATCCAATCGGCTTGGTCGATCGACGAGCGATAGTAGTCACCATCCTCACTTAAGTCACACAAAATAGGAATCAAGAATTTCTTCAAAAATGCATAATAGTCATAGATGGAAGAGAGGATGTGAGTCCATACCGAAACTGGCTTTCGATGCTTCTTTTCATCAAATATTGATAACTTTATTTTCTCCTTGAAGAGATCAGGGTTATGATGTGGAAACATATAGGCAAGAAGAGAAGGATATTTGAACTTACCGACAGTCTCAAACTTTGCAATATGTTTGCACATATCTTTGACAATCATGCTTGCAGAATCATACCAGAAAGGGTCATGTTGTCTCCTTAGCTGAAAAACTAGACCCAACTAAGATTCATGTACCATCATGTCATCATCCAAGCCGAACGCAAAAGCCATCATGGAGAAGGCGTCCTATAGGTCTGCATTTTTGAAGTCACCGCAACAACTTGGATTCTTTATCGGCCATTGGCAATCTTGGGGCCTTTCAGTCTCTGTATTATAAAAATCAAGGGCATTCATTCTCCCTCTCCAAAACTCTGAGCCCTTTTCCTGGTTGAATGGCTCCATTGGTAGCGTTTTGGGGCTATTCCTAGGAATACACAACATGTCCCTAAGAGCCTCCATAGATATCATGACTCTCAACCTTCTTCCCTTAATGGCGCCAGTCACCATATTGAAGCACCAAATGCTTTCACGGATTATTTTTGGGCAGTGGTGCACATAAGGGACCATATATTATAGAAGTCCATAGAGCCATTGCCTGTATGGTAGTTGATTGTTGAAGGCTTTCCTCATTCTAAGGAGAGCATCTTTCCTTAGGCCCTCAGGGTTGGTCCTTAGGACGGGGTCATAGATGTTATCCCATTCTTCTTTTACCAAACTTGCATCCCTGAGAGTCCCCTTCTTGGCTAGCCGCGTGCGAAACCAGTCTGGTTTTTTTGGGATTCCAGGTGTAGCATAGGACTCATCCTAAAAAATATTGACCATGGGCATCGTTAGCATTGCATCAACCAAGCTTTGAGATGCTTCACCTAGCTCATTCATCTGTGGATTCTGAGCTACTGCAAGGGCAGTGGATTCCATTTTTTCTCAAACTTCTGCAATTTCCTACACGTTCTTTAATAATTCAACACTTCAAAAATTCTTTGCACTGACTGTGTATTCAAAAGCTTTCTTTAATTGTTTTAAACAATCACATGAAATATTTAGCTTTTCTTTCTTTTTTCGAGTGGTAGATGATGGTTTCTTCTTTTGCATTAAATTTGGCATGTACCGCCATCCTTTTGCCCATGCAAAGTAAATAACTTGCCTTTTTGAAAAGATAAGAATTCAAATTTTCCTTAAGTACTTACAACCCATGGCATGATTTTTCTCTGAAATTGAGTCGGTGATTTGAGGGCAGATAGACTCCTCACAATCTTAGCATTTAATAACTTGAAAAGTATGATTAAGCCCGCATACGATGATCGTATGAAAATATATGAGCTCAGTCTTGGAATGCTCAACATGCTTGCAGTGTGACACCTCAATGTCCGACCAAAAAGACTACCATCGGAGACTGCTACCAGCTTGTGCTAATTAATTAGCTCACTTTAATTTTGCATGCAATAACTCGTACCTACAGACGCAACTGGGTGAGTCTCGAGCGATCCTTGGTGCAGTGTTCGAGGTGGTACTGGGTTAACCTCATGCTTATGATATACAAACTACCATGCTTATCCTTGCCATTTCTATAAATAGGCGCCAAGGCAATTTTGAAATCAATCTTAGCAATTTTTAGCAGAATTAGCAGTAGGTGATTGGTTTAGCCTTTGGTAATTGTAGTCTGCATAGTATTTGCATAGAGTCCAAATTTAGACGTCTTGCATAGGGTTGTTGTTTGACAGTCGTATAGAGTTTGATGCTATGAACACCCCAATTAGGTTGACCTCCCACAAATCTCAAATGACCTTTTTGGGTGAGATTTCGACTAGGCGTCTTAAGAGGATGAGCAAAATTAAGCATTATTTGGCCATCATAGCCATGAAATGGGTTTTGGGGCATGAATTCCTTGAATATGAGGACAAGTACAAAGTTAACACTAATGTGTGCTCTCACTTTGTCACGTCGATGCTCGACATCCAAATTCCCAAGCCACTTATCCTTCATCTGGTAAAATAAAATTTCCCAAAGAAGTATTTGAACGACCTCAGGGAGGTGTTGGCGAATGTTGCCTTTGGTGGAGGAATCCCAACTGCAAGCAACCTTCGCGAGTTTATTGAATAAGACGCGGTCGTTCTGTGGTTGTTGTTCCTAAGCGGTTTCCACCTCCAGTCACAAGAAGTACATTGCCAAAGGGTCGCCCATGCTTGCCATTTCCTCTTTCGATTATACAACATAGTGCCATTCTATGATGTTGAATGGTATACCAACTTTAGGAACTTGGTGTTCCCTCCACCACTTGCCAATGGTTCTCTAGATGGTGTCACTGGCTAAGTTGCTACTTCTAAGGATGAAATGGCTCTAGATGTTGTTGCCGCTGCTGTTGCTCCCACGATTGAAGATTTCTTCTCTTTTCATGCTTTTAAGACTAAAAATCGTTAATCTTTTTGTATATAGCCTCGAAAAGGCCCCATAATACAAAAATATATATTAGTATATACTTTAAAAGTGTGGCCTCTTAGCCATTTTGATACTGTATTTAGCGAAGTACATAAATATAATGAAGATATGACTTATATTTTTTTTGTTTTTTTGTTTTTTGCATATTTCTCTTTGGCATATGTGTTATCCATTGCTTCGTAATGTAAATTTTTGTTGCATCACTGATTTAGGAAGACTGACTGAACAAAAAAAAGAACACAAAGGGAAATAACTACAACAATTACATATTTACATGGTAGAATTGTTTAATTAAGCTCCATAGAAATTTTTAGGTGAATTCCATTAACAGGAACCCATAGAACTTTTGATTTTGTGCATTCCAATTCAAATGCATCATATAGCTTGTATCGAATTATCCTGAATGGATTCTCCCACAAGCTGTCAGATTTCTCGTGTTGACTGGGTCTTGCTGTCTGCTCATTAAAATTGAATCCTAGGTCTTTGCATTTCAGGGCTTGGTCTGAAAAGTTGTCCAACAGAGAAAACACATTTGAACCTGCTACATGTTGCATGATTAGTTCCCTGGAGGGCAATGGGTAATGATATTTTAGTAATGCTTGGTTCAGGTTGCAGAAGTTGATACACAGGTAGGTATCTTCATTATTATTTCGAACAAAGATCACGTTGAATGCACACATGTTATGCTATGACTGAATTAGCTTTGTTAACCCTTGTGCCATCAATGCCTCAATCTTGGGGTTCACTGGCCTATGTTTTTGGTGAACTGGTTTGGCCCTTTCTGTTAGCTTCATTGTATGCTGGATGATACCAGGATCATATCCCTTGAGGTCATCATATGGCTAGGCCATCGTCCCTTCATTTTTTTCCCAAAAAGTCGACGAGTCCTTCTTTACTTGTTTGTGGGACGTCTTTCCCGACTTTGAGCTTTCTCCCATCCCTGATTTAAAAATCCACATAATCGCCTCCATTTGCTACAAAATTCCTCTTATTATTTCTTGCACTGTCAGAACCAAAAGGATTTTCGAGAGTGACCAAAATCTTTGGAAGCTTATGGGACCTTAGCCAAATGTCTTGTTTATTGTTGATTTCGACGACCCTTGATTGGAGTTGGTCAAAAAATTCTCTTGACTGCGAGCTGAACGAGGTGATGTGTTCATCGCTGTCAAATACTTGCCATGTTTTACCATCATCTAGAATCACTAGTTGAAATATCATTCGCACAAAGTGTCGGTTATGCATTAGGTCAAAGGCTAGTTCGAATCGGGATCCTATTTTGACCATGTAATTCGCATCAGCATTTTGTTCTCGGGGAACAATTTGAATATTGAAAACTTCAAAGCTCTCAATTAGGTCCTAGAATCTATGTCTATAGGATCTCATACAGAGACTCTTTGTTGTACAAATACCTCAAACTTGATTGACAATTAGCTCGAAAACTTCGAACACCATTATTTTCTTGATGCCCATTCGTTCAAATACACTTAAACCTAGTACGAGGCCTTCATATTCAACTTCGTTGCTGGAATAAGAAAAATAGAATTGGAAAGATCTAACTGTCTTCTCGTTGCTTGGGGAAGTCAGACATATCCCAACTCCTATGACATAAGTCCCTAGTCTAATGGCATGATATTTGCCGAAGGGGTCCTTATCAATGAACTCACTCAAGAGAACTTCTTCTTGATCAGTTCGATCTCTAGTGATTTCCTCATCTTCTAGAAGCTCTATGCAATACATCTCCTCCTTGGTGATGGAGGTTTGAGTGGGCTCAAATCCCATCTTAGCCTCGTTTGCAACATGTTCTGAATACAAGGTTCATACACTAGCTTCATTTTGGCTTCATGCTTGGTCCTTATAATCAAGTGTGACCAATCTAATGAAAGGTATCCACCCATTTTAGAAGTGAATTCCCTAGACAAGGACATACCGAATATTGGAGGAATATCAATGATCATGGTATCCTGCTTGACCGTGATACTGGGGTAGACAAATAGAGTTAATGGAAGGTCCTTAATGATCCCCACAATATTAACCATATTTCCATCTAATTGCATAACCCCTTTATTTAACGGTTCATAGCTCAGTCCTAGGGCTTCAGCTATTTGCTTGGGCATGACTGTGGTGCTGGCACCAGAGTCAATCATGGATTTATGTAGCAATTTCTTACCCACAATAAGGGTTAGGAAAAATGGCTTCGGATTTGGTTTATCTTCATCAATTTTGACTGAGGACTCTTCCTTTTTGTTATCAGTAGAGGCTTTATTTGTAGTATTTGCGAGAAATTTTGTTGGTGGCGATTGATCAATAGTCTTCTTTTAAGTGATTGCTCCTTTGGTTTTGTGATTGAATCCTCCTGGAGAGTCCTCTGTAGCAATGCCTTTTGCTCTGGAATAGCTAAGATATCCCATAGGGACACATCAGAAGATGATTTTTTCAATTGTTCCACCACATTGAACAATGGTGGATTTGGAGGCTTCTACTCCTTAACTCTTATTACTATAATTTACCTTCACGACAAACATTATGGTACCACTGTGAAGGTACTGGGTTTGTGGTCAGAAGCACGTTTAGGCTACAAACTGATCAGTTGCGGGATGACCATTTCTCTTGTGATTCTCCTCTTGGATCGAGTGTTGTAATCAGATTGCACTTGCGAGGTTTAAGAAGTGGTTGCTTCAAATGTGAACACTGCTTCTTCTCCTTCCATCCATGAGAAGAGGGAATGGTCATGAGTTATGCCATTTTCTTATTCTAGAGACATCCCTTGCATTTGAGCGGTGAGCACCATGTTTTCCATTTATAGAGAGGCATATACATAACCCCCCTTGTCCGACATTGTGCCTTGGCTACGCTACTCTGCCACCTTCTGTTGTAGATTGTCGCGTGAGTAGTTTCAGGGCGTATGTGAATCACCGCAAGGGAAACACCAAGGGTTGTCATTGTCGACCAAATTGTTTTGCCTCGCAGTTAGCTCTCTATTTGAGCTTAGGTTCGCGTTCTGCAATGGATTGGGTACCAATACCATTTGATTTGTTGTTTGCGCCTGCGGATTTGTGCGAGCGCCTCCTAGGAACTGGTTCTATTGGTAAGAGGACCTTCTTCCTTGATAATTCTGATAGGTCACCTTTGGAGGAGTGGCCTGATTGTGCTTGATGACAGTTATCTCGTTGGCCATAACCGACAACATTTCCTTTATGTCGCTCATCTCGTCCTTCGGAGCATCAAATGTGGAAGCGATGCTCTGTGGTATGCTTGCATATGTATACATGGATTGAGGAGGAGCAGGTGCAGTGGTAGGTGGCACCACCTAGGCGAGAACTAATAACTCAAGGAATATAGGCATGATGATCCGAGGCAATAATTTTTCGACGTCAATTAGATTGTTTTGCTTTGATTGCAATGCTATATGCATCTGACAAAGTGGTTCCGTCAAGTGATTGGATCATCATTGAGATGTCAACATTGATGGAGTTCAGGTAAAACATGAATGCCAAGTTGGGCGGTGGGTGGATTGCAACCTAAATTCTTTACCAAGTTATGTGGAACTGAGCATTGAAGTCAATCAGAGCCTCATATGGAACCCGCTTGATGATCTCTAACTAGTGATACTGTGAAGACTTGTCTCCGTCGTTTGAGAATCTTTCATAAAAAGGTCTCTGAGTTGATCCCACGTGTTGATAGAGTTAGCTGGCAAAGTGTGATACAAGTCTGATGCTTTTCCTTTGAAAGAAGCTGCGAGCAACCTTAGCGCTATGTTATGGTCCATAACTCTGTGTACCAAACATACGTTTGCCACATCTTGTAGATGTTCAGATGGTGTTCTTGAGCCATCTCCAATAAAATTAGGAATAGACTTGAGAGCAGAGATCGGGATGGGGCCCCAGACGACAGGCGCTACTAGTGTTCTAAGAGGACTTCCGATGTCCCATGCCACATAATTTTGGTTAGCAATTGGTATCATGGCTGGTGGAGGAACCAAAACGTTCATGCAATGAGTTCTAGCTGGTACTGTTCCTAGTGGTGGTACCAACAAACAAGGGTTATTTACTGTTTGGGATCTTGTGACAGGCTGATGGCTCATATACCCGCTCAAGGCTTAAGCATATTTTCTTGGTCCCACAAGGCGTGCTAGAAAAAAGAAAAATTGTTGATGCCAAAATTTGACAAGGTAACAACCCTTTGTGGGAAACTCAGCTAAAGGGGGACCTATTGCGCTAAACTAAGTAACCTCCAGATTTTAAAGAAGTTGACTTATTCTATAACTGGGGTTTTGATTAGGAAAAAGAAGCAGATATAAAAGTAAAAAAATCTAACTAGGGTGATGCACTGAGATTTAGATGTAAGACATAGTAAATATATCTTTTGGATATGATTTAAGGGCTCGTTCAATAGTTTGCTATGTTCTAAAATAACAAACATCAAAGAGAAAGACCTGAATAATTCATTTCATAACATAAAATAATTAATATAGAGCTTTACTGAAAAGAAAGAGTCAGAGACATGGTTCTAAATCAACATTCTATTCTAATCATTGAAGTTGCAAACACGCTATTCAATAATAACATAGTATAATGTTTTCAAATAGTTAAGAAATAGAGAGGTCAAATTACAAGGGCACAATCTGTGATTCTTTACAATTATCTAGCAAAACAAAAAGGCCTGGTGTCTTTCTAATTCTTCTGTAAGTATTCTGAACTCCCTGATGAATAAAATAAGCAACATATATAGCCAAAGGATTCCACCGCTTGAAGGCATGTAAGAGAAAAGATTCCCCGATTATGAGCAATGATGATTGTGACAATGACTCATCACGACCGTTGTAACAGAAAAGATTTCGAAGCATAAATGCAGTCATCGTCAAGCCAAATGCATTTTGCAAATGATGGTAGTGGTCCTGGCCTCGCCTATGCAAATAAGTGTTGTCTTTCAACGAGGGTAGTTGGAACACACGATAACATATGGTAGCTTGGCGTTCGCGCCACTCTTTCCTTTAATGAAGACCCGTCGAAGGGACACATGGCAACATTTCACAGTCAATGGTTCATCCTCCTCGTCATTCGATGAAAGCTTGCGATGAGAAGACACATGGCAACATACTTACTATTGACACTGCTTGAGGGGTTCGCCAAAAGTTTGCACAGACGGAGGCTACGTGGCATGCGGTTGGGGCCCAAAAAAGAGTGACAAGAAAGCAGGCCCAACAAGCCCGATCTATCAACACGTGGGGGTAGAACGGGGCTCGAAGGAGAAGGGAAGGGAAGCTCCCCTTTAATGAGCAATTGGATGACACGTGGTGACAGTGAGTCAAGACCATTGGAAAGTTGGCTGAAGGACCTTTTAAAGATATTGACGTGATCGAAAGTGAAGCAAATCATCAAAACAACCCGAAGGAAGCATGAGATATATTTAATATCCACATACTTCTTACAATTATATAAATTTATATACATTTTTTGAACAAAAACAATCATTAGGTACCCCATCACCAAAATTTTAGCCACTCATACTTTAAGAGAAAACCTTAGAAAACTCTATATTCTAAAAAATACAATAATTTGATTACGATTTCTCATCAAATAAAATACACCTATATATACATGTCTTAACATTATTTATACTACTAAAAAACCATTATACGATTTCCTCACCTCTCTTCTCCTAATGCTTCATTCCACCAAGAAAAAAAAGAAAAAAAACAACATTTTCCAATTAGGCTATGGTCCCATAAATAGAAATTACCTAAAACTTTCTCCAAGGTTATTGTTGGTAGAATTTAGGGGCATGCATTTTACAATCAAGGTTCAATCGATTTATAGCAACAACTAATGTTAAAAACTTTAGTTGAAAAATTATAAAAAAGTTGGTAGTCTAATGAATTTTATAATAGTAACTAATGCTAAAAAAATTAAATTGAGAATCCTAAAAATTTGAGATGTCTTTTAATAACATCATATGAAAAAAAACAGGAGAGAAAATTTTCAACCCCACTCTACAAGAACTCCCAACTAAAATTATGAGAGTTAAAATAAAGATTCCTATTTTGTAGAATAAAATTTCAATTTATGGAAGCCCTTTGCATGAGGAAGTGGTCCTATAGACATGCTTCATGATCTATTTTTATGAAATGAGAAGTCCCATGAGATAAAAAAATGTTATATGAATTGAAAAGTTCTATGAGATAAAAAAAATGTTTTAAGATATATTGAATGAAGTTTCTATTTTTTTCCAACATTTTATCATTAAAGGACACAATATTTTAATATTAACTTTTTTTTTCATATGAAATTTCTTAACAAATTTAAATTTAAAATTTTAACATTAGATATTTTAATATTAACAGAAAGAATTTAAATTGATAAGAATGAAAAGTGGCTCCCACAAATAGTGGACTACATTGCTTGCTTTGTCGATAGAAGCGTACGTGTAATAAACGTGGCGCCCGCGTATAGAATTTAGATTCAGCAGCAGAAAACTCAGCCCTCCATATCCAATTTCGTCGGAGGTGATTGTTTGTATAATTTTATGATTTTATGATATTCAGTTCTTCAGACTTTTCTCTCTGCAATCCCACAAACTCTCTGCAAACACGCATCTAACAGCAGGTTCGGGTAAAGTTTAGCCTGGCTGAGGCTTTGGCTTTTCTCAGATTTGAACAGCTGCTAAGAGAACAGAACTGAGGACATCAACCAAAGGGATTTTTCTTTTCTGAACCTCAACCCAGGCGGAATAGGAATATCATTGAAGATTTTTAACGTTTAACGTTTAAGGATCACAAGACAAATGGGCACACGGAGCGCCACTGCCATTTCCTTATCGCAAGGTGTGCATATAATATCACACACAACAATTGTGCTTTCTTAGCCTTTGTCAGCGGCTTCCCCCCCTCCATGCAATATTTACATATATGGAAATGCTAAAGATCTTAATGGCTTGCTACCGAAAGTCCTGAATAATTTTTTCCCTAGCTATGTAGTTAGTGTCTAGAATCATTGAATTCGCCAAATTCTCTGCCAGTCAGCTTTAAATTTTTAATTAGGATGATGGATCACGTAGTATGACCAAAGACGCAGATAGATTTAAATTTTAAAATAATATCACAAGTCTTTTGTACACATCCTTTTCCTTGACGATAAAAAATTACACATTTCTCAGTCATATGGTAAATTATGAGCTCTTATTCAATGATATGTGTAGGTTTGTTGTGTTTTGGGGCTATTATTATTATTATTAATATAATTATGTTTTTCCTTTGCAAAATTCTATCATCTGCAAATTTAATGTAAAGGCCTGCCTAGGGCAACAATGGACCTAACTTTAATTTTCTGATATTGCTTATAAGATGGCTTACTTGCACTGTTCTAGCAAATATCATACATTATGTCATGCAACTTAAGGCACTGCCTTGGGCAAGGAGGGACTTAATTTTAACTTTTTTAATATTGCTTGAAAGAGGGTTCACTTGCACTATTCTAGCAATCGTATACATCATAATTTGAAAACTCGGGCTTGGCAAGAACTTGGCCAACCCAATCTTGGCTCGGACTTGGTGACCTTGCAAAACTCAGCAAATTAAGAAATACTTAAATTCGTTAACTTGGGAAAGCGTTGGGAGTACTGGGCAAAACTTACCAAAAAACTTTTGCTAGGTGAGTAAATGGGCGTTTAATTTGGCTGCAAAAATAACTTGCGACTACTTGCGAGTTAGGCAAGTGCTTGGCGGGTTTTTGATTTATAGTACATCATAAAACGTAGAGGCCCTGCCCTGGGTTAGTATGGATTTAACTTAAATTTTTTCATATTGCTTGGAAGAGGGCTTACTTGTACTGTTCTAGTAATATCATACATTATGTCATGGAACTTCAGGCCTTGCCTGGGGCAAGAATGGGCCTAACTTTAAATTTCTGACGCTGCTTGTAATAGTGCTTACTTGTACTGTTCTAGCAATAGTATAAATTATGTCATGCAACTTAAGGCCCTGCCTGGGGCAAGGATGGACCTAATTATAAAATTCTCATACTGCTTGTAAGAGGCCTTACTCTGTTCTAGCAATTGGGTATGTTATGCCATGTTTAATGGTCGTTTAAGAGTAATTCATGTGAACTAAGTACAGATACTAACTTGTCAAAAAACTCAGCTAGGTGAGTAAATGGCATTTTATTCAGCTGCAAAAATAACTTGCGACTGCTCATGAGTTAGGCGAGTGCTCGACAAGTTTTTGATTTACGATATACATTACATCTTAAAATGTAAAGGCCATAAACTTAACTTTAAATTTTTGATACTGCTTGGAAGAGGGCTTACTTGCACTGTTCCAGTAATATTATACATTATGTCATGGAACTTAAGGGCTTGCAAAGGACAAGGATGGACCTAACTTTAAATTTCTGATACTGCTTGTAAGAGTCCTTACTTGTGTTCTAGAAAAAGTATACATTATGCCATGCAACTTAAGGCCCTGCCAGGAGCAAGGGTGGACCTAACTATAAATTTCTCACACTGCTTGTAAGAGACCTTGCTTGTGCTGTTCTAGCAATGGTATACTTTACACCATGTTTAATGGTTGTTAAGAGTAATTCATATGAGCTAAATACATCTACTAACCCATGTTTGGCACGACAGTTTTTATGAACCTGATACGGGAGTAGTGGTGGCACATATTGATTTGAAATATACCCGGCCAATTTTTCAATTTTTCCACAATGCAAATCACCCGTTA
Organism: Sequoiadendron giganteum; assembly: GCA_007115665.2. NCBI lineage: Eukaryota > Viridiplantae > Streptophyta > Pinopsida > Cupressales > Cupressaceae > Sequoiadendron > Sequoiadendron giganteum. The sequence goes on from CM021108.1 coordinate 192,158,577, forward strand.
ACGTTATGAAAACTCAATGCAACTGAAAGGAACCCTTTCCTCTGATCAACCCAGATCCCAGTGTGGGCAAGGTTGAGAGCATACATGAAATGGGGTCGTTAGAATAACTGAAGCTTACTGAAGAAACAAAAAGGAAATACAATCACTCAACTACTTATTTAGCGGGAGGACTGGAACTGAAGTACAATACTGAAAGTAAGATACAATTTGACCACTTATTCAGCGGGAGCATGTTGACGGCTCAACCGATCAACAAGATGAAGAGATAATGCATTACACTAAGTAAATAGGTGGCAAGCCGGCCTCTTCCACTTGTTCAGCGGGGAATGCAATAAGTAAACCTGAGCTAAAGACTGAAAGGATGCCAGTCTATTCCACAATCATGGGAAATGGTGCACAACCAAGAATGCTGACAGTACTACTGTTCAGCTTACAATATAATAGAGTTGCTTGTCATCAAGAATAAGTGTAAAGTGCTGCAATAAAATGGAGAGACTCTCCTAGACCTATCTTGATCCCCCAAACTCAAACCCAACTCACAAGCCTAATTTTTGACAATCTGATTATGACAGACCTGCACTGAAATTGCATGATCAGCAACACATAAATTCACTAATTAATTGATAACTCTCTCAAAACTCACTCAAATCACATAAAGCGAAATGCAAACATTGCTAATGCTGATGGTCTCCAAGATGGGACTAAGAAACCATCCAAAATGTGTCATATTTATTTAGCACGCCTTTCAATGCACTCCCAACATGGTACGACACTCAAGAAGGGCCGATTTCGCCATATAAAAATAAATGCTCAACACAAAAATCTGAAAGTTGGTGGAAGGGGTCGCCTCAACCAGCCAATCACAATCCTCAACTACCCATAAGCAGAATAAAATCACCCATAGACTTAAGATGAATGAGAAAACCAGTTCCAGCCATTCCAGCCAATACAACTATAAAATAGACTGAAATACAAGAACTCAATTACAAAATGCAAGACAACTCAATAGTGACCTATTCTCAACTAGTTGCTATCTTTCAAGCAAGAAGTTAAGCCAGCTAGGAGGTGTGCATCCCTCGAAGCAATCCTAACACCATTCCGACAACATAACAATACTGTAAAACATAAGATGCTGAACCCAAGAGACAACCTCTCCATATATAGCTTTTGAGAAGACTTTCTAGAAGCCTCTAGAGAAGTGCACCCATTCCAAGAGTCAACAAAATTCAAATTCCATGTTGACTCTGATTCCTCCTCAATAGTGGCATCCTTTTTCATGAAAGAATTATTTAATAAAATGAAATAATCCTTTTATCCCCAAGTTGGCGTCCACTTAAGTAAATCACAATTTAAACCTTGGGAAATATTAATCTTACCTCCTAATGAGGCGTCCACCCATGAAGACCACTTTTTAAACACAATATCAAGTTATGTTACTAGGCCAAGGTCATAATATTAAAATATAACATTATTTGCTTAAAAATGACTTGTCTCACCAGAAGAAGCAACCAATGGCCAAATCAACACTACTAACTGATTGCCCGAAGAGGAAAGCCAAAAGTACTGATACCAACAGGGCCACTGCCAGAAATAAAATTTACTAAAAATAGTAAATTCAAGAAGTTGCTCAGAATAGCATGCTAGCCATACCGTTGTGAAGCTCTCAAAAAACCCAGAAAGAATCCCTAGTCAGAACCTCGGAAATCCAAGGGCAAACTTTTGAAAAAGCTAAACAACCACTGCCAGATAAGGAAAACCTAATTTTCTCATCCGAGTAGCCTACGGGTCTCAAAAAATAGGCTAACGGTCACCTCCAAGATCATTGTTGAGAGGGGGACATTACAGTCCACCCTTCCCAAAATTGCTTGTCCACAAGCAACTGTAAACCAGGATGCTGCAAAATCTCCTCATTCTCCCAAGTGGCATCCTCTAACGGAAAATTCTTCTATTTCACCAGGTATTCTCTGATTGTCCTTCTCCTCAAAGAACGTTCTCTGAAATTGATAATCTTTTCAGGAACTAGCACCAATTGCCCTTCCTCATCCAAAGGGGGTAGACTAGATGAAACAACTTTGTTATGTCCCAATGCCTTCTTGAGGCGAGACACATGAAAGACGTTGTGTACTTTACTGCTAGCTGGTAATTCCAACGCATAGGCCACCGCTCCAACCCTTCTGATGACTCTGAAAGGTCCATAGAAACGGGGTTTGAGCTTCTCAGCTGCACTCTTCTTGAGAGTAGACTGTCTGTAAGGCTGAAGACAAAGGTAAACCATGTCCCCCACCTCGAAGGAGCGCTCAACACGCCGTTGATTAACGTACAACTTTTGCTGATTCTGTGCTATTTGAATGTTGTTCTTTAATGATTTTAGAATATCTTGACTTTGTTGCAACATATCTTTGGCTTGAGGTGCCTTGCTATCCCCAAACATTAAATCTGCAAAGCTGGTAGCCTCATAACCATATAGGGCTTTGAATGGAGACATCCTAATAGACATGTGATAGGATGAGTTATAACAGTGTTCCCCTAAGTGAAGCCATCTGACCCAAGCCTTCTGCTGTTTTGAAACATAATTCCTGAGATAACCCTCCAACCATTTGTTCACAATTTTTGTTTGTCCATCAGTTTGGGGGTGATAATTGGTACTTGGAGTAAGCACCGTACCACTCATCCGGAAAATTTCTTGCCAGAAGGTACTTAGGAACTTGCTGTCCCTATCACTCACAATATTTTTTGGCAAACCGTGCAACCGAAACACCTCATGAAAAAACAACTCAGCTACTTGAGTTGCTGTAAATGAACTAGTGATGGCAAAGAAATGAGCAAATTTCGTTAGTCTATCTAGCACCACGAAGATGCAATCCTTCCCTTGTGTCTTGGGCAACCCCGTGATGAAGTCCATAGAGATGCATTCCCATTTTTGATTGGGAATTGGTAGGGGCTGCAACAGTCCAGCGGGGTATGTGTGCTCATTCTTGTTCATTTGGCAAGTATGGCATTCCTTGATGTAGCTCAACACCTCATTCTTCAATCCTTTCCATGAAAACCTTTCATGGTTCTGCCGATAAGTCTTAAAGTAACCTTGGTGACCAGCAAGTGGAATGTCATGGAAAGTTTGCAAAACCTTCTTTATGAGCTTAGAATCGGGCACCAAGAAGATCCTCTCTTTGTAGTGTATTAGCCCATCAACCACTTTGTACTTTTCATCTTGACAAGTACCTTCAATAATGCTGGTTGCAAACTGATTTTTGGCATAATCAGCAAGCAACAACTCTCTCCAATCAACAATAAGCTCGCATAATGAGCTCAAATGGGGCCTTCGAGACAAGGCATCTGCCACAACGTTATTCTTCCCCTTGACATACTCAATGTCAAAATCATAAGCCTGTAGCTTACTCACCCACTTTTCGTTCAAGTCCTTCTGATGCATGAAGTGTTTGAGACTGTTCTGATCAGTCTTGACAACAAACTTACTCCCCACCAAGTCCCGTTTGAACTTGGCTAATGCATGCATGATTGCAAGCATTTCCTTGTCATAGATCGAGTATGTTCTTTCAATGCCTCTTAACTTTCTGCTTTCAAACACAATAGGGTGCTTTTCTTGCATCAAAACAACACCAACTCCTTCTCCTGAAGCATTGCATTGCAGCTCAAACGGTTTGGAAAAATCCGGTATGGCCAAAACCGGACAAGAACTCATGATCCTCTTGAATTTATCAAAGACAACTTGTGCCTTTTCTGACCACAAGAATGCTCCCTTTTTGGTTAGATCAGTAAGAGGAGCAGCACTTTGAGAGTAACCCTTCACAAACCTCCTGTAAAAACCGCATAGGCCTAAGAATCCTCTCAAATGGGTTAGATTTTCTGGAGTTGGCCAATCCACGATAGCCCTGATCTTTTCTGGATCAACTCTGACTCCCTTTGCACTGATGATGTGGCCAAGGTAGAGTAACTCTCCCATACCAAATTCACAATTTGATTCTTTCGCAAAGAAAATTTCTGTTTCAAGGATACTAAGCACTTCCTCCAAGTGCTTGAGGTGTTCTTCCCAAGTCTTGCTGTAAATGAGGATGTCATCAAAGAATATCAACACGAACTTCCTCAACTACCTCTGAAAGGTTTTGTTCATGCAAGACTGGAAAGTGGCAGGAGCATTAGTCAGCCCAAATGGCATGACTAAGAACTCAAAGTGGCCATAGTGTCATCCAAATGCCGTCTTCTCAATATCTGACCCCCTCATCCAAATCTGATAATATCTTGACCTCAAGTCAATCTTTGAAAAAAACTTGGTACCATGCAGCTCATCAATGAGCTCATCAATCCTGGGAATTGGATATCGATTCTTGATGGTGCTTTGGTTCAAGGCACGATAATCCACACACATGCGGATGGTGCCATCCTTCTTCACAAGGACAACTGTTGAAGCGAAGGGACTTTTACTTGTGTGAATGAAACCCATCTCCAAAAGTTCTTTTATGTTTTTCTCAATTTCATCTTTCTGTTTCTTAGGATATTTGTATGGTGTTGTGATTACAAGTTTGGCTCCTTCCTTCTGTTCAATGACATGCTCAAACCCTCTATCTGGAGGTGGTCCTGGTGGTAGATCAACAAACACCTTACTTCTTTTTGTGAGCATGGATTGAATGTCTGGTGGATACTCCCTCTTCGCTTCAACCGGGCTAGCTGGAAGAACCATACACTCTGCAGCCCACTCAATTGCATCATGTCGGATCAACCTTTCCATTCTCTTGAAGGAGACAATCCGAGGACCCCCATTTGACATCCCTCTTAGCACTACCTTCTTCCCATCGGATTGAAATTTTTAGTTCCATGGTCTGTAGGTTTAGAGATATCTCTCTGAGAGATCGCAGCCATTGAATGCCAAGAACGACATCTGTGTCTCCAATGTTAACGACATAGAAGTCATCTTTGACTTCATGGTTACCCAACTGTAAGGACATGTTGGTAACCTTGTGAGTGCAAGAGATGTGGAACCCATCAACAACCATCACTTTGAAACCTTCAAACTCCTCTGTCTTGGGTTCCCTCTTTGCAACCAACCCTTCATCAATGAAGTTGTGTGTTGCTCCAGTATCAATCAAAGCAATCACACGATGCTTCCCAATCGAGCCACGAATTTTGAAGGACTTGTTCTTTTGGAAACTTGAGAGTTGGGCAAAGGTGCCCTCACCTCCCTACTCTTCTTCCACCTTGTCTAGCTCCCGTTCCTCATCACTTTCAGCAATTTTCGAGTGCTGCTCTAAGTGATCAGATTCTGATCCGTAATCAGAATAGGCCTCCATATGGTTAGAACGGCCTCTTCCATAACACCGGTGTCCTTTTGACCAAGGCTCCTTACATGTGTAACACTTTCCTTCATTTCTAAGCTTGTCTCGAGCATCATCATCTAGCCTAGGAGGAAATTTCTTGTGCTGATTTGAGGAATTCCTTTTGTCTTACCTATGAGGAAAAGGCTTGGACGGAAACTTGGGTCTTGGTGCGAACAACTCCATGTTTCTAGCCTTCTTGATGGACTCTTCAAGGCTTGGTAGGTCAAAAGCTTTTACCCATCCCTTCAATGGTTCCATCAGTCCTTCAGAAAATAGCACCACTAATCTTCTTTTGGTGATGTTGGGCACCATCACGGAAAGCCTTTGGAAGTCTCCAATGTATGATTCCAAAGAACCATGTTTTAGCTGAGCAAGCTCCCTGAATTTCACCTTAGGATTCTTAGTGTCGAATCTGTCAATCAACTTGTTGGTGAACTCTTCATATGTTCTGATTAGGTTGTGGCCAAGGGTGACCAAACCATGATACCACCACTCATGGGCAACACCTTCTAAGTGTAGGGTGGAAAATTTAATTGCATCCTCCTTTGCCATGGGTCTCAAGGATAGGTAGTTATCCAGCTTCTGTACCCATGCCCTAGCTGTGCATGCATCACTTCCATCGAAATGAGCCAAGGACACTTTTCCGAGAGCTTGTTGGTAACCTATTTTATGACCCAAAGGAGCTCTATATTCATTTCTTCCACTGTTTTTCCGATTCCTTTGATTCATGAATTGGTCAAAAGACCATTGCTCCTTAAGATTGGGAGGGAAAGAGGCATACTCCAAGTAGGCTTGTCTGGCGTCATCTGCAAAATTTGTTGCAACTTCAACTTGGGTTTCTTCTCTTTGAGTAAATGTGGGAAAAAGGGGCCTAGAGGCTGATCCTCTATACGTGGCTTCATGTTGACCAAGGGTTCGGTCTCTACCACTGCCATTGTTCCCATTGACTCTGCTGTTTTCACTGTTAGTGTTGTTTTGGTTGTGGGGTTGATTATTTGCAGCCTGCTGATCCATTCTTGCAAGTAAGCGGGACATGATGTCAATCATCCCATCAAACTTCTTCTCCATTCTGTCATCTCTCTCATCTGTGGCTTGCTTATGACTATCCCCCATCTCTTCAACTGTTTTACCTTTGTCAACTGTTCTTCTTGTTTCTCTGAGTGCCTCAGAAAAAGTATCTGCCTCTGGTGTACACGAAAATTGATATGGCGGGTTTCCCGCCTGACTTCTGGTGTAATATTTGTGGGCTCTATCACTCATCTGTAACTGATCTCTTCTGAATCACAGGTTGGCAGAATCATGGCTTTGATACCACTGAAATATACTTGGCCAATTTTTTTCAATTTTTCCACAATGCAAATCACCCGTTAACGTTATGAAAACTCAATCCAACTGAAAAGAACCCTTTCTTCTGATCAACCTAGATCCCAGTGTGGGCAAGGTTGAGAGCATACATGAAAGGGGGTTGTTAGAATAACTAAAGCTTGTTGAAGAAACAAAAAGGAAATACAATCACTCGACCACTTATTCAACGGGAGGACTTGAACTAAAGTACAATACTGAAAGTAAGATGCAACTTGACCACTTATTCAGCAGGAGCATGTTGACGGCTCAGCCGATCAACAAGATGAAGAGATAATGCATTACACTAAGTAAATAGGCGGCAAGCCGGCCTCTTCCACTTGTTCAGCGGGGAATGCAATAAGTAAACCTGAGCTAAAGATTGAAAGGATGCCAGTCTCTTCCACAATCATGGGAAATGGTGCACAACCAAGAATGCTGACAATACTACTGTTCAGCTTACAATATAATAGAGTTGCTTGTCATCAAGAATAAGTGTAAAGTGCTGCAATAAAATGGAGAGACTCTCTTAGACCTATCTTGATCCCCCAAACTCAAACTCAACTCACAAGCCTAATTTTTGACAATCTGATTATGACAGACCTGCACTGAAATTGCATGATCAGCAACACAAAAATTCACTAATTAATTGATAACTCTCTCAAAACTCACTCAAATCACATAAAACAAAATGCAAACATTGCTAATGCTGATGGCGCCCAAGATGGGACCAAGAAACCATCCAAAATGTGTCATATTTATTTAGCACGCATTTCAATGCACTCCCAACATGGTACGACACTCAAGAAGGGGCGATTTTGCCATATAAAAATAAATGCTCAACACAAAAATCTGAAAGTTGGTGGAAGGGGTCGCCTCAACCAGCCAATCACAATCCTCAACTACCCATAAGCAGAATAAAATCACCCATAGACTTATGAATGAAAAACCAGTTCAGCCACAACGAATACAACAACTGTAAAATAGACTGAAATACAAGAACTCAATTACAAAATGCAAGACAACTCATTAGTAACCTATTCTCAACTAGTTGCTATCTTTCAAGCAAGAAGTTAAGCCAGTTAGGAGGTGTGCATCCCTCGAAGCAATCTTGACACCATTCCGACAGCATAACAACACTGTAAAACATAAGATGCTGAACCCAAGAGACAACTTCTCTATATATAGCTTTTGAGAAGACTTTCTAGAAGCCTCTAGAGAAGTGCGCCCATTCCAAGAGTCAACAAAATTCAAATTCCATGTTGACTCTGCTTCCTCCTCAACAGTGGCATCCTTTTTCATAAAAGAATTATTTAATAAAATGAAATAATCCTTTTATCCCCAAGTTGGCGTCCACTTAAGTAAATCACAATTTAAACCTTGGGAAATATTAATCTTACCTCCTAATGAGGCGTCCACCCATGAAGACCACTTTTTAAACACAATATCAAGTTATGTTACTAGGCCAAGGTCATAATATTAAAATATAACATTATTTGCTTAAAAATGACTTCTCACCAGAAGAAGCAACCAATGGCCAAATCAACACTGCTAGTTGACTGCCCGAAGAGGAAAGCCAAAAGTACCGATACCAACAGGGCCACTGCCAAAAATAGAATTTACTAAAAATAGTAAATTCAAGAAGTTGCTCAGAATAGCATGCCAACCATACCATTGCGAAGCTCTCAGAAAACCTAGAAAGAATCCCTAGTCAGAACCTCGGAAATCCAAGGGCAAACTTTTGAAAAAGCTAAACAACCACTGCCATATAAGGAAACCCTAATTTTCTCATCCAAGTAGCCTACGGGTCTCAAAAAATAGGCTTATGGTCACCTCCAAGATCACTGTTGAGAGGGGGACATTACATGATTGCAGCTGGACTAAAATTTAATGCACGAGCAAGTATTAGTGTATGAGTAAGGATACATGCATGCAAGCAAGTGAAGGGTATTGTGTTTGCATGGACTGATCAGATAAGATGCCTTCGAGTGTTCTTTTAGCCAAATTGGTTTGTATGATAGGCCAAGGTAAACTGTTTTTATGGCTATTTACTTCTAAAATGCAATCTCCAATATTTGCTTGATATTTCATGAACCATGTTGTGATTGAAAATATATGTGTAATTGTGTGTATTATTAACATATATGGTGGATGGGCAAGCAATCTCTCTCTCATCTCCTTATATAAGAAGGCTAAAGTTTACTTTTTACTGAGCATACCTTTTGTGTGTATGAGACCGCCCCCCTCCTTGGAGCAAGGAAAGATTTTCACTTTACCTTATGTATAGTTCAAACCCCATTACCAAAATTGGAAGGAAACTGTGCCTTGTCAATCCATTTACACCCAGGGAATACATGACTGTGCCCTTACCAGTCCAAGATTTGCTTGATTTTATTAATCTGGGATTTCATGAACCATGTTTTGACTGCAAATATATGTGTAATTGTGTCTGATATTAACATAGATGGTTGGTGGACAAGTAATCTCTCTCTCATCTCTTTTATATAAGAAAGCTCAAGTTTACTTTTTGCCAAGCACACCTTTTGTGTGTATGAGACTGCTCCCCACTTTGGAGCAAGGAGAGTTTTTCACATTACCTTATATATAGTTCCAACCCCATTATCAAAATTGGGAGAAAGCTGGGCCTTGTCAATCCATCTACACCAAAGGATTACATGAATTGGGAGGAAACCAGGCCTTAGTCAATTTGTCTACACCAAGGGAATACATGACTACTCCCTTAAGGGTCAATTAACTCGGGGTAACAAGGGTATCAACATGGAACAAAATCTGATTAAGGATGTGTCACAGTTGTGAATAACTCGTAAGTTATGTACATCACATAGTTAGTAGTCACATGCTAGAGAGGGCTCACAAGGAATGACAATGAAACTGCCAACACATTAATATCAAAGAGAGGGAGGAATGACATTGTCGACACATTAGTGTGAAAGAGAGGGAGAATTTTAGTACATCATCCTAGAGACTTGTACCCCAAACCTGACTTCCATGTATGCATGCATGTGCATATATTTCCCCATAACAAATAATTATTTTTCCATAGTAAACTTGGGAGGATAGCCTGAAATGCATCATGGGTTAACCTTGTATTGCATTCTATTGTGGATACGGAAGGTTATCTGTCATGTTTGAGTTCACCCCATTAAATTTGGGTCTCGCACAAATGTGCTCCATGTTCATTATGTCACAACCTTGCCATGTGCGCTAGGTTCATGGATTGCTTTATTGAAGTGAACAGGATTTGGAACCTAGATCATGTGCTTACAAGAGTCCCTCATCACCTCTACAACATAAACCCTAGGACCTTTCCTATAGTATACAAGGATCATAATGTAGTTCAAAATTTTTTAAAGTTGAAAAAGAGACTATTCAAATAATGGGAAAATTTAGCTAAAGAAACTATTTGCATGTTCAATCTAGATTACTTAGCTTGCAAAGGTAGCTATCTCTATCATTGGGCAAGTCATGTCAAGTTATGGAATTTGTTTCCCTTCTAAATTTTTATTATAGCTAGCAGCTATGCTTTTGTTTGGAGAAAGAAGTTTTTTGGAGTAAGGTCTAAGAGCAATACCTTTGTCTTGGTTTCCCTCACACCAAAAGCATTCATATTTGAGCCTTCATAGCTCTCTAATTAAATCTCTTATTTCTATCAAGAAAGTTCTAGGTATTGCATAGATCATGGCTTGGCAACCTATGATACCATGATAGGGATGCGAATATAAATATGACTTTGTTTTCAAGACCTCAAGATATGAAATGAAATGGATATGCTTGTGCAATAGATATTATGTTTTTAGTTTGATCGATAAGAGTTTTACTAGAGAACTACATCCTTGTGGCACACATGAGGGCCTTGTCTATGGTCATGGAAATTTATACTCTACCCATGTGCTTTGTTATGCCCCCTTTTAAAAAAGAATTCCATTGGGAGAGTTTGTATCCTATTTCTTCATTTCTTGTAGGCAAAGGGATAAAATGTGGGATTGACTAATAATAGTATTTTAAGTTGGGGTCGATCACTTTATTAAATAAGAGTGACTTAAATATTATTATTATTTTAAGTGTTTTTAAAACACTTTGGAGTCACTCTCCTTTTTATATTTTCTGTTATTGGTGTCAATTCCATTTTTAGATTTGTTGGTGTGAATGGGGTGTTTTACCTACCTAGTTCATCTCCTAGGTCCTATTCACACTTGTTACTTAAGTTTACTTAGGGTACACATACGATGCTTATCACTTTATGTCTCAAGTCATAAGATTAAGACACATGTCATAATCTTATGCCTCACCTTGGCCTACATAACTAAGTGGTTCCCTTTGTAATCTCAAAATTATTGTATTCCGTAATAATCTATCATTTGCATCCTTTGATAGAATATGATTATTCTCTCATATATGATCTCTCTTGTACTTTCATAGAAGTTCTTAGATTTTGGGTGACTACAATCTTCAGCCAAATCTTGCATGGTATAGAGCATTTTATACCAACTCATACACAGTATCAGAGCTTGTGGGATTGCTTCTTGATAGTATTTATTGAGAGATCTAGGTTGCAAATCTTGGTGAATCTTGAAAATTTGAGTATGCTCTTCTTTTGCATCGAATAATTATAACTCCATTAATTAATTCAAGCACTGCCTTTTTCTCTTTTGCGATTTCTTTTTATTTGGTATCTTTGGTCTTTTAGTGCTTGCTAATTTGGTTTGTCCTATTCAACAATGCTAATTCCTTTGGCGGCTTTTGAAATTAGTGGCAATTTAAAAAAAGTAACATTTCCTTGTCCTGTAGTAGTTGTTCATAATTGAGTCCTCTTTTAATTGCCTTATTAAGATTTTTAAATAATTTAATTTGGATTTAATTTTTGAATCGAGGGCTTTATAGTCCACCCTTCCCAATGTTGCTTATCCTCAAGCAGTTGCAAATTAGGATGCTGAAGAATTTCCTCACTCTCCCATGTTGCATCTTCTTCGAGAAGATCTTTCCATCAAATCAGATATTCTATCATTGTCTTATTTCTTTAATTTTTTATCTTTGATAATAAACTCAGGAATCATAATTTGTTTACGTTCGTCATCAAGTGGGGGTAGCTCTAATGAAGGAATGACTTAGCTTCCTAAAACTCTTTTTTAAGCAAGATACATGAAATACATTATGAATCTTACTATTTTTTGGTAATTCTAATTCATATGCAACCTCCCCAACTCGTCTTTTGATTCTATAAGGAACATAGAACCTTGGTTTTACTTTCTTCGTTCCATTTTTCTTTAGGGAAGATTGTCTATAAGTTTGTAGCCTTAAGAAGACCATATCTCCTACTTTGAACATTCTTTTAGTTTGATACTGATCCACACATAATTTTTGTTGATTTTGTGCTCTTTGTAGGTTTTCTTTGAGGTATCCCAAAATTTCTTGACTTTGCTTAACCAAGTCTTTTGCCCTTGGTACTTTGCTATAGGTGATGACCAAATCCACAAAGGATATGTTGGTTCTCAAAAATGCAGGTTTTAACCATAAGAGTTTGCCAGGCCCTTACAACATTCTTGGACAACATACAAGGCCAATTATACCATTAAACCTTCTACTCTTTAGGTCCAGCTAGACCTAGGTGGGTGAACCTATGTGAAACATGCAGATTTAAAATAACTTCCTGCCAAACAGTCTACCCACAATGGAAATTGGGAATGAATAGACAAAATGAATACAACTACACCAATTACACAAATGAAAAGTTTTGAATATTTTGTTTATAATAAATTCTACACCTTGGGATATGGCAGATCAGTGCCTTCTTTCTATTGGGCAATGGAGTCAAAAAATGTTACCAGTTACATATACACATTCCTCTCTGACGCAATTCAAGTTGTTAGACACTCTAAGGGATGAAGTTCTAACGACTGGCATGTTTCTTCATCAGTTTATGACTAGCATAAATAGTGTTGAAATATCTTCTTACTTAGCTCTCCCTCAACAATCCAAAAGAAACCTCACAAACACTGTGACTCACTTAAAGGAATTTAACTCTGACTTGCAGACACCAGTAAACGAAATCACACAAAGTGAAAAAATGCACCTTGAAGAATTAAAATATACTTGACATTTAAACTCAAATGATTGAGAGACTCCAAATTGGAGAGAACTAAACAGAAATTAACTGTTATAACATCACAACAACGAAAATCAGAAAGGAATTCGGTCAAGAAATCATCTCCATTGCACTCTTTCCAGAAGGTGTTTTTTTTTACGTTATTTTATTCCCAGTTTCCTCTCTAAGAAAATCTCATTGTTCTCCGACCGAACCCCTGTGACTGGTTCTTTCTAACAATTTATACAACAAATTTCGAGAGTCACGACTCTTCAATTGACTGGTAAAACCGTTCAATATTCCATGACAAAAATAAAATATTTGATTAAGTTGCCTTCTCAGAAAATCAAATATTTTAAACTAAAGCTTTGCTTTAAATTTTCCTTTAATACTTTATCGCTTCGTGCATTTCACTTTATTTGCTGCTGCAAATCTTCCCTTTATACTTATGCTTCACCACTGCTTTGACTTTTCCACTCGCGGTTGCTTGGTGATAGGCCATCATTGTCATCTCTGTTATTACCGCTTTACCGCGGTCAGTGTTTATTCCACCGGCTGCTTCACGGTGACTAACTGTAACTACTCCCTTGCCGTCTATTCCTAATCACCGCAATCACCGTAGCCCTTGACTTGACCGTCAGCGGTACTGTGGTGACTGTCTTTTCCCAACCGCTTCATTTGTCATTGACTGCTGATTGTTTATTGCGCCGATTATCTCACCGCCACCGCGATACCGCGGTCAATGAATTGACTGCGCGGGGTGTGGCGGTGACTGTTTCATGCCCGCTCCGTTAGCTGCTACCGCCATACTGCAAGCCCATTGTAGGAGGCCGCGGTAAGGCGGTAAAACCATGCCAGGAAATAAATATGACCGCAGTGAAAAATATAAGTCAACTATGGCCTTTTTAAATGGTGGTAAACTGTATTTAAATATTATTGATGGAAAAATTGAATTTTCAAAGAGCGGATAGTGAAATATTAGGAATCAAAATGAGAAAATCATTCAGGTTTTTGATGAAAATTTTGGTCCTAACAGGATAAAGCATCATAATCATATAGCCTTGAAAGGTGTCGTCCCAATTGACATATGATATGTAGTATAGTAACAGTGTTCTCCCATTTAAAGCCATTTTACCCAAGCTATCTAATGCCCGACTACATAGTTATGTAAATAGCCCTTAATCCATTTATTGACAATTTTAGTCCGCCCATCGATTTGTGGATGATAATTGGTCTAGGAGTTAATTCAATTCTTGTTACGTGAAAGAGTTCTCGCCAAAACAAGCTGAGGAATCAACTATCTCTATCACTTACTATGCTCTTTGGTAAACCATGTTATCTAAAAACCTCTTTGAAAAATAATTCAGCTACTTGAGGTGCCTTAAACTCTGTGGATATGGCAAAAAAATGACCATACTTAGTAAGTTTGTCAACCACAACATATATACAATCTTTACTTTGTGACTTAGGGAGCTCGGTAATAAAATCCATTAATATACTTTCCCATTTTTGGTTCAGAATTGATAATGGTTGAAATAACCTTGCAGAAAAATATGTTATATTTTATTCTGTTGGTAAATAAGGCATTCCCTGACATACTTAAGTATGTCTCCTTTGAGACCCTTCGATGATATTCTCTCCCTAATTTGTTAGTAGGTCTTAAAGTAACCTTGATATCTTGGTAATGGTATGCCATTTTCAGCCTTTAAAACCTTATTCTTGATCTTTGATCCTGGGCTAAGATGTATTTTTGTATAGAATAAGGTCATTTTCTACCTTATATCTTTCATCATGGATCTTCCTCTCCAAAATTTCCATACCAAATGCATCTTTCGCATATTCTATTATTATGTTAACTTTTGAATCAAGATAAATTTTTGATAATGAACATAAGTAAGGTTTTCTTGATAGAACATCATCTACCACATTATTCTTACCTTTGACATATTCAATGTCAAAGTCATAGGCTTGAAACTTGCTTACCCATTTTTGCTGCCTATCATTTAGATTCCTTTGGGTAAGAAAGAACTTCAAACTATTGTGGTCTGTTTTGACCACAAACTTTCCACAAATCAGATATTGTCTAAATTTGTTGAGGGCATGCATTATAGCTAACATTTCCTTATTATAGATTGAATAACTCTTTTCAATGTCCTTTAACTTTCGACTTTCAAAAGTTTTTGGGTTTCCCTTTTGCATTAACACTGCTCCAACTCTTTCACTTGATGCATCACATTCTAGAACAAATAGAACTGAGAAATGCGGAATGGAAAGTATAGGACATGAGCTTACCACTTTATTGAGTCGATTCTGTCCATGCAAATGCTTCGTTCTTGGTTAAATCTGTTAATGGAGCAGCTAATTGAGAGAATCCTTGACAAATCTTTTATAATGGCTACAAAGCCCAAAGAACCCTCTTAATTGAGTTAAATTGGTTCGTGTGGGCCAATACAAAATGGCTTGTATCTTTTGTTGGTTGACTTTCACCCCTTGAGCACTAATAGCATGTTCTGAATAAAGAATTTATGTTAACCCAAACTCACATTTGGATTCCTTAGCATAAAAGGACGGTTGCTCTAATATTCCCAAAAATTTATTCAAATGTTGTAGATGTTCCTCCCATGGTTTGTTGTAGATCAAGATATTGTCAAAGAATACTAAGACAATTTTTCTTAATTGATTTCTGAATACATGGTTCATACATGATTGGAAAGTGGCGAGAGCGTTAGTTCAGTCGAATGGCATAATGAAAAATTCAAAATGCCCAAAATGTCATCCAAAAGCAGTCTTATGCACATCCTCTCACACTAGTATTTGATGATATCCCAATCTCAAATCAATTTTGGAGAAGTATACAGCTCCATGTAATTCATCAATTTTGGGTATTGGATATCTTTTTTTGAATATTGTTTTGTTTAAAGCCCTGAAATTTATGCACATTCACATAGTTCTGTCTTTTTTTTCAACTAAGACAAGTGAAGACACGAAAGGGCTTGAACTTGGCCTAATAAAACCCATCTCAAAAAGTTCTTTAATTGTTTTTTCAATTTCTTCCTTAAATCTTCGTGGATGCCTATAGGGAGTAGTTATTATGGGTTTTGTTCTTGTTTCTAGTTCTATAACATGATGAATCCTCTACCAGGATGTAATCTAGATGGAATGTCTTTAAAATCCATGCTATGCTTGTCCAAGATTTTTTGTATGTTTACGTGATAAGCCTTTTTACTTGTAGTGGCTGTAGATTTTACTAAACATGATGCTGCCCATGCTACTTGAAAACTCCTAAAACATCTTTCCATTCTTTTTGCTGGTATAATTCTAAGGGCTCCATTTGAAATGCCTTGTAACACTACATCTTTACCTTCAGATTTGAACCTTAATTCCATCATCTGGTAATTTTGTGTAAACTCTCCCAAAGAGTGTATCCATTACACTCCTAAGATCATATTGGTTTCTCCTATGCCCACCACATATAAGCCATCTTGAATATTGTGTCTACCAAGGTTAACCTCCAATTGCTGAAACTTTTAGTGCACAGGATGGTAAAATCTGCTACTATAACATTGAATCTGCTGAAATCTTCTGTTTGTAATCCTCTTCTAGCAACTAATCCTTCATCAATAAAACTGTGTCGCTCCACTATCAATTAGGATTGTAACTTTGTGCCCTTGTAGAACCCCTTGACCCGAAAAGGATGATATTTTGAAGCACTTGACAAGGTTGCAAGTGTGTTATTTGAATATTCACTTTCTTCTTTTGATTTAGTTTCACCTTCAATTGCTTTGAGTTTTGGTTCTTTCTCCTCATCGGGCATTATTTCTATGTAATGCACTTGGCCTTTTCCCAAACAACAGTGTCTAGGTTTCCATGGTTTTCTACAAGAAAAGCATAATTTGTTTCGGCAAATTCATTTTTGGTTACTTCATCAAAATCACTCTTTGGTGTTAATGCCTTTTTGTGAGAAAAACCCTTTTGAAAAGGTTCCGTATTCAGCCATATAGGAGGGGTTTTCTGAAAGAACTTATTTTTGGCTGTGGAAGTTTCTAAATTCAAAGCTCTTTTGACAACCTCTTGAGGGGTTAATGGATCAAATGCCTTAATTAAACCCTTAAGAGGTTTACTTAGTCCTTTGATAAAAAGGACAGTTAATCTTCTTTCCAAAACATCGAGCACCATTATTGATTATCTTTGGAATTCTTCTACATATCTCTCCACTTCTTGTTTTCATTGCGCCAATTCTCTTAAATGGACTTCTGTATCCTTTTTGTTGAATCTCTCAATTAACCTTTTGTAGAATTCATCATATGTGTCTATTAGTCTATGACTTTGGGTAACCAATCCACGGTACCATCCTTGATAATTGGTTTCAATGATAGGTATGTATTTAATTTCTGCACCCATGCACGAGTAGTACTCTTATTAGATCCATCAAGTGTAGAAAATGCTAACTTACTTGGCTGGGGTCTAGGCTCCATTCTTGATCCATTTCTCCCTCTGTTCATATTTATGTAATTTGTGAGAGACTTTGCTTCTTAAATTTCTTTGGGGAGATTTCTATATTCTAAATAGCAAGCAGTGATATCATCTTGTGTTGAATTTTGTGTTTCTTCAATGGCAACTTCTTCTCCCCTTTGAAGGAACCTGGGATGGAGGGATCTATCTACAAACCCAACCGTGGTTCTTTGTGTGTAACCTTTATGCTCATTATTGTTACTGTTAATAATTTCCCCACTATTTTGATTATTGGAATTTTCTGCATTATTTTCTTATGTGTGTGTAACTTTTATGCTCATTATTGTTACTGTTAATAGTGTCCTCACTATATTGATTATTGGAATTTTTTGCATTATTTATCTTATATAACATTTGCCTCATCAAATCTATCATAAGGTTAAATTTTCTATCTATTTCATTTGCATAATCACCAAGAGGCTAAGAAGACGAAAGCCACGATTGAAACAAATAATGAAAAGATCAAAATAATGGAGAAGGCTATCTGCAGTCTCACCACGGTCACCCAATGTACTATGTTGATAGCGGTCATGGGGACAGTGTAGAGAAAGTCAAAAATTAATAAGCAGTAAAAGAAACTTGGTGCAGTTGAAGACCCTCAGGTGACTAAAGAAAATGAAAAAAGAAAGAAGGCCCACACTGATGATGACTGGGAGGTGTCGCTGAACGCTCTGCAGAAAAATTGGGACCTAATAAATTAAGCCTTTTTGTGTCCCCGGTGCTGTTTCTTTGATTGCAGGTGTTGCTGTTTTCTGGCGGCTGTTAGTTCTTTTTTTGCTGTTTGTTGCTTTGGCGGGCTTGTGTGCCTCGCAGCTTCTTCTTTTAGCCTGTGTGCCACTGGTTTAATTTCAGTCTGTTGATGTCTTAAGACTCTTGGGTCAGGGCCATTTCCCTGCTTAATTAATCAAAAACAATTGCATAATCACAATTGTCATTTTCTTTAACCATTTTTACTTTTGTTGTTTTGGAATCTAAAGGGGCTTTGGTCACTTCGTCCTTAGAAATTTGAGTTTTTCTTAGTTCTCTTTGGTAATATCTGCTAGCTTTGTCACTTAGTTGCATATGAAAATAAACTCATAGGTTGGCAAGATCCAGCTCTGATACCATTTGTAATACCCCTTTTTAAATTTTCGTTGTTTTCTTTAAATATAACATACCCTAACTCACTATAATAGTTGCATAATTAATTGTAAGTATGAAATGTAACCTAGAAATTGTAGCTTAACAGTTCATTATATAATTCAGTTTTCATAGTTAGAATGTGTCTCAGAAAATATAAAACTTATTCTCTCATCTTTGCTGTGAATCTTCCTCCAATCTGCAGTGATCTCTTTTTTTTTAAATGCCTTTGAAATGTCTTAGAGTCTGTCTGCATTAGGGGTTTTTGTCCACTAATTCAGTGATAGAAATTAAGGGGTTTTCATCCTTTAATTTCAAGCCTTGAGGTGTTTCGTTCTTAGGTTGTTGAACCACGGTTCACGTTCCACAAGGGATGAAAATCAGATATAAAATATATTTCTTGATGATGTCTTTTTCACCTTGCTCAACTCTCTTAAATAGAATCTTGTTCCAACAACCACCATTCTTTCAATGCCCTTTGAAAAATAAACTTTAATTAAAACTTCATTAATTAATCCAAGAGTTGCCTTTTTACTTTTTGTGATCTATTTTTATTTGGTATCTTTTGTCTTTAAGTGCTTTCTGACGTGGTTTGTCTTATTCAGCAGCTCTATTTCTTTTGGCAGCTACTGAAATTAGTGGCAGTTTGAAAAAAGTAACCCTCCTTTGTCCTGTAGCAGCTGCTCATAATTGGGTCCTCTTTTAACTGCCTTACTAAGATTTTTAAATAATTTAATTTGGATTTAGTTTTTGAATTAGGGGCATTACGTTTTTAACATGAATAATGCTTGATGTTTGAGTCCAAAATAGTGGGAAGGTTATTAATTCTATAGAAAGCACTAAGAACATTTACACTAAAATTCATTTGAAACCATTACAATTTTAGGCTTTTGGGGTATAACTAACTCTATAGCAAAATAATTTAATTTGGATTTAGTTTTTGAATTGAAGGCATTACATTTTTAACATGAATAATGCTTGATGTTTAAGTCCAAAATAGTGGGAAGGTTATTAATTCTATAGAAAGCACTACGAACATTTACACTAAAATTCATTTGAAACCATTACAATTTTAGGCTTTTGGGGTATAAATAACTCTATATCAAAATGAGATGATCACTAACTGAAATAACAATTCCAATAAGATCTATCAGAATAAGTTTGAACCTGCATGGGAAAAGCTTTTGTTATGGCGGGTAGGGTTTCTGCAACTCTAATCCGCCCCAACATGTACCCCCTTTTCCTTTCACTGCTGCTGCTGCCAGATCAAGTTTGCTTGAATGTTCTTAAGCAAAAATTGTTGCTGAAGGCCTTTTACCATATTACCTCTGGTATGGTTAAATCTGCTCCCCCTGGAAACTCAAACACCTTTGTTCCTTGACTGAAGTCCACACCAATGGTTGAAGTACCTGCTGAAAATGTGATTTATTCTGTTAACAAGCTGACTAAATGATCTTTAGTTGGCAGATTCACAGGGCATTGACCAAGCCCCACAAACTCTTGCTATGTGGACATGGGTATTTCTTAGTTATTTTCTGGGTCTAAAGAGGAGTGTGATGCTATCTTCATGGTGGCCCATGGTTTATTAGCTCAAGTGCTTTGTTCCTAAATTTCTGGTCCACCCATTTCGACCTACAGGTGGATGTGCCTGAGGAAGTGCTGGTTTGGGTGGGGCTTCCTTTTCTTTCCTTTCATCGTTGGAATAGACCCTCTTTAGAACTCATTCACAATAAAGCTGGGAAATTCCTTGACTGGGCTCCCACTAAATCTCTTAATGCTGCCTGTGCTTGCAAATGTATCCAAGAAAATCCTTAAAAAGGTTTACCTGAAGCCATTGACATACAGGTTTTGGAATAGATCCACACCCCCAAGTGTTGGATTATTAACACTTGCCTTTTAAATGTCTGTCCTATCATGAGTATGGTAACTTTTCCACAGTTTGCTTTCTCAATCAAGTAGCCCAAACTAGGAAGGTTTAGCCTAGAATTGATAGATTTCAAAAAGTCTAAAGCAAGGAGAGGAATAGAAGGTCCAGGGTTAAAAAACTCAGATCTGTAAACTCAAATCCTCCTAGGAATTCAAACAGATTTGATGCTTTAATATCTGATCAAGAAAAAGATATATGATCTTGATCTGAACCTGAAGAGGAAAACCATGAATAAGCCACTCAAGGAGTAGTGCTGATCAATTAGACTCTACAAGAAGGCCCTCTTGAAGAATCAAATGATGAAGTTGCCAAAGTAAGCCAAACTGAACTGGTCGAAGATATCTTTATTGCTGGACCTAGCACCGATCTTCTTCTTACTAGATTGTCCTCTAAACTGGGCAGGAAAATAAACCAAGAAATCAAACTCAATGTAGTAGCCAAGACTCAATTGCTTCTAGAAGGTTTTTCCAAAGGCAAGAAACCCTCCAAAAAATGATATTGCTCTCGTGGAATTGTCGAGGCCTAGGTGGTGCCCCTAAAGAAACAACCTCAGGGAATTATTCAAAGATCAATGCCCTTGATTACTAGGAATTCAAGAGACTAAGTTAGGTCAAAAGGGTGCCATGAATACCTAGAGATCTATTTGGAACAGATCTGAAGCTGATGTTATCAGTGCTAGGCGGCCTCTGGATAGCTTCTAAGTTCTAACAATACTCAATTGACTCTAAAAATATTATCCAAAGGCAAGAAACCCTCCAAAACATGGTATTGCTCCCATGGAACTGTTGAGGCCTATGTGGTGCCCTCAAAAGAATGTAGTAGCCAAGACTCAATTGAGTCTAGAATGTAGTGGCTGCTATGTCTCAAATCAACATCTAAATTTTACATCTAATCAATAAAGAGTTATTGGTGGTACTCGACCATAAGGAAAAACTAAAAGTGACTTAATTACACATGGTTTGTTATCTCTTTGTTGTACCCCAAATTAAAAAATTTGTTACACAGGCATTTTGAAGAAATGAGTTGAAATACTGTTAAATCTGTCAAAAAGGTCAAAATTGGGATTTGCATGTCATGCATGGGGGTCAAAACCTTGAAATTTTCAAAATCTGACAATTTGGGTCGGCTCAAAGCGACCAAATCAACAATACCCAGATTTCAATTTTTCAACCCTAAATTTTAGGAAAATTTCTATTTTTAACAGTTTTCTAAAAATAGAAAATTTTTTCGGGGTTTTTCTGGGTTTCTTTCGAAATAGATTTTCTAAAAATAGAAAGTTTGGCTTCTAGGGTTGAGATTGATTTTGATTGGCTTAAAATACTTCTTCATTAGGCTGGTGCAGTCAGAATCACGAAAAGATCAATTTTGCCCTAGTGGGTCTATTCTGCTTTTTCAGAAGCTTCTTTTGGAGAATCAAGGTTATCAATGGAGGTCAGTTGGCTGCAAGGTGTCGGAATTAGATGTTCAAGCATCAAACAAAAGCTGTCAATGATGAACGTGCATGAAAAATGGAGAAAAGAGAAAAGAAGCTGAAATTTTTGAAAAATGCAAAAATTTGTCTAACTCCGGTGAACCTAGGCACCTCCAATCAAGAAGGGCGCCCATACTCCCACGCCTTAGAATTTTTTTGTATCCAGTAGTCGAGACCAAGGCAAACACGTCAAATGAGGAAAGAAATTTGAAAATCTTAGAATTTTTTCTAAGTCTGCCAGCCATGGGCACCCCTGAAGAGAATAGGCGCCCAGTTTTTCAAGGAACTAGATGATGGAATCAGAGTCGGAGATCCCAAGCATTGTTGTTCAGATTCATCCCAGCTCCGCAGAGAGTCTGACAGTACAGTCATCCGATCATGCAATCATTCGGAATCCGAGATTGAACAGAGGAGTTTCAAGCTGGAGACAAAATGCAACTCTGAAGGTAAAAAAAACAGATAAATTGGCTAAGTCTGATGAACATGGGCGTCCTTGGAGAAGAAGGGCGCCCAAGATTTTAAGAGGTTTAATGATGAAATTTGCAGAAGATGCCTCTAACGTAGCTCTGTCAGACTTGATCAAGCTGTCCAACGCAATCATCAACACGTCCGGTGAAGCAGGCAGTCATCAGATGTCGAAGGCTGAATAGAGGAGAAAAAGTGAATGAAATGACAAACATCAAAAACAACAATGAAAAACTCAGAATAAAAACTATCTTTGGAAGAGATGAGTGCCCTTGAAGGAGAAGGGCAC
Source organism: Sequoiadendron giganteum (assembly GCA_007115665.2). NCBI lineage: Eukaryota > Viridiplantae > Streptophyta > Pinopsida > Cupressales > Cupressaceae > Sequoiadendron > Sequoiadendron giganteum. The sequence goes on from CM021108.1 coordinate 192,181,134, forward strand.
CTAGGGTTTAGAGCCATCAAATGTTAGTTTCTGGAGATCAAGTATCCAGAAGACCCCTTCCAGAATCTTCTTAGCTATCCAGTGAATCCGTCAGTCAGTCAATCTGATTAGTGCAATGCCCAGAATCATGAATTCATCTGAAGGTCAGAAAATAAGCAAAGTTTGAAAATCATTAAAATGGCTAACACTGGAGCAAATGGGTGCCCCTGGTAGAGATAGGCACTCGACAATTTGAAGGGTTAAATGAAATTTTTGTCAGAAGACGTCTCCAAAACATTGTCATTAGATTTGGTTTGGTTCTGTGATGAAACGTTCAACTTGTCCGCCGGATCAATCTGGAGGTCGGGAGACAGGATTGAACTAGGGTGGAAAATTGGTTGAGTTTGAGAGATTGGGTGCCTCCAGCCAAGAAGGGCACCCAACTTCCAATGCCTTAGTCAAATTTTTGAAAATTTCAAAAATTGAAGATGAAGACAAAAGTCTAAGTTCATTGCACAAAATTGAATTAGGGTTTTGAAGAATTAGGGCAAAAGAAAGTTGTTTTCCCAAGGCAAAACTTATTTAAGGCACCTTTGTGTTTCATTATTCATTATTTTCTTGTAGGTGGTCTTCAAGGAGAAACAAAGCAGCAACTTCAAACCCTTATTTTCAAAATTCAAGAGTCTAACTTGCTGGTTTTTTCATAAATTTTCAGATCAGCACTCAAGAAGGCTTGCTTTTTCATCCAGAACATCAAATCTTTGAAGAAGGAGGCCATTGCTTTCAATTTTCAGCAAGCTAGTTTATATTAGTCTTATCTTTTGGATAATTTTTGAAGGATTTTATCAAGGTTGCAGCAGCTGCTTTTTATTTTATATGTCAGAGAAAACTTCAAATTTTACAATTTCTAATCTTCTAGGTCTATCTCAAATATTCTTTTGGATAAAATCCATATCACAGTTTTTTCAGTGAAATTTCAAGTGGCTGCTTTTTCAATGAAACTTCGAAGTTTTCAAAATCTAACCAAATGGGTTCATCCAGAATGTGCCTTTGAACAATACCCAGATGCCAGTTTTTTTTGCTTTTTCGGAGAAAATTAGGGTTTGCTGCTTTTTCAATCTTCACTCCAAATTTTCAAAAACGGACAATCTGGGTCTTCTTGTAACGAAATTCTAAATAAAACCCATATCTTAGAAAAATTCCAAAAGATTCATCCGTTTGACGAAGAAAATCAGCAAGCTAAAAATAGAAAGTGCACCAAAACTTGTCAGAACTTAGTTGTGTTTACAGTCAATCTTCAAGTTTTTCAGCATGAAGTACTCTCCCATTGAATTCAGAGCCAAACAAGTGGTGTATCATAATTATTTGAACGGTTGATGTTGGGAAGTGCTTTTCAGTACCATCATGGACATAAAACGTCATCATCTCAGTTGAAGAACGTGCAAAGGGAGTGGTATGAGCGAAAGGACAAGTGTCACAAAAATTTGTGCAAAACTCTTTCATGGGATAATCGGGAGAAGTGTCGGATGCACAAAGTTGCAGAGTCGCCAAGTTATCAATGAGTGAGTCATCTTTTGAGGTAGTGATGATTTTCAAGAATAGAACTCATAAAGAAGCTGAAGATGTCAAAGATTCTCTAAGTTTGATTGCAAAAAGAGAGATCTTAGAAAAACAGAATATGGCTATAGATAGTATCAATGCTCCTGATAGAGAGGCAATTTTCCGCTTTTTGGTGGATATGATAGAGATTTAAAGCAACAATCTTCTAGAAGTTTTCTCCAAGCTTTCTTTCCATTCTTATCTCATGCTTTCTTTCTATTCTTGTCTCAATTCTTATCCATTCTTTGAAGAAGAAGGAAAACAAATATAATGAGTTGGCGTTTCCTATTTACATGCTTTCTTAGGTGTTAGATGTTATCTTCTTTAGGTTTAAAAATAAAGCTTGCATGTTGGCAAGTCTTAGTTGTAAAAACAAGGAGATTTTAGGGTTCCCTACCCCTCTGCTTGTGTATAAATAAGAACAGTGTTTGCTCATTTTAGTTGAACCGTGCTTGTGATAACAGAATCATTGAGCTTATGCCTTCATGTTTGTTATCGATTAGTGTCAGTTCACTTTGTGTAAAGAGCAAGTTTGTATGCCTCCTTAGCTGCAAATCCTTGTTTAGTGCATGTGTTTTGTGTCAATTGTAATTTGGGTTTGATCGCATGTTGCAAGTATTTTGCTACAACTTGCTGTCCTGGAATTTTAACTTTGTGCCAGAAGTTTGAGTAAATAAAGTCCTGAGCGTGCTTTGCTGCCCCGATATAAAAATCTCAGATTTCCGTTTATTGTTTTGTGCCAAGAAGTGTGAAGAAATAAAGTCTTGAGCGTGCTTTGCTGCCTTGATACAAAGTCTCATATTTCCGTTCATTGTGTAATACTTATATGATCTCTTTTTTCAGCTTGCATTGAAATTCAGTAGATGTATGTTGAGGAAAGTTTATTTAAGTATCTTTGTCAGAAAATCAATCTTGTCCATTTCTAAACTCTCTTGTTCTACGTTTATTTGAGATGATAGAAACGTTTTAGTGTAAGTTAAGTTGTAGTTGTCAAGTTTCATTAAAGGGAAAACCTCAGTTGCAACATGTAGAGTTCTATAACCTTGTGTTCTCGCAACTAAACCAAAAAGATAGGCAAAATTAGTTTTAGTTTACTTACTTTATGCAACTCAGCACAAGAGGGAGCTTCCCCTCCTAATTCGAAGAGCAGTTTACTGCACATAGTTGTCCGTTTCCAAAACGCATTCCAGAGGTGCGATTTGAAACGCCAACACTCTTTATATAATGTTTAGAATGCAAACTAAAGTTATAATTGTAATAAAATTAATCCTTGCATAAGATGGTGATTGGGGATCACATTGAGATCTTAGGAAATTTTTGTAAGGCTTTAGATAGTCGTTCATATTTCTTTTTTCCTTTTTAAGGTTAGAGTCTCCTATCTAGTTGCCATGTTAATTATTAATTATTTCTGTAAGTATCTCGTAAAAAATAAATTCCCAAAAGTTTATTACATGATACGTAGGGATATTGAATCCAGCCAAGGAAGATGAGAACTTCAACTATTGGTTATAGATACAGAAGAACTCATTGATGGGAAGCCATGTATAGCTTGATATGTCTTTTGGAATCTCTTTAAAAAGGTTACATTGGTATGAAGATATTTGATGCTAATGATTAGCACTCTTACCTTTACATTACAGTCAGGAAACAGCAAAGAACCAGTTATTGGCACAATGGTATTTGAACTGTTATTAAAATATGCTATCACCTGACCACGGTATGAACATGTTTATGCTCATGCATGGAAATAATAAATAATAGTAATTGAGGTGATGGTGCATGCTTTGTTTATAAATTTATGCAAATGAACTTCTTCTAAGAATGCAATTCTTGTGTTAACTGATTTGTTGTGTTTGTTAATGTAGGTTTATATGATTGAAGATTAAAAAATTACCAAAAGTTACCCTCTAGAATTAGCTGTATGAGAGAGTTGAGGCAATTTAAATTCAAGCTGGCTTTACGTTAAAGTTATAAGATCTTGAGTCATTGCCTCTTGGGGCATAGTTTGAGACATTAGCCTTTCTGGCCTTCTATGGGAGATATTTACTTTGTGACACTATCAGATTGATGTAATTACTTGTTCCATGATGTTTTATAAGATGCATTTCAGGAAAAATAAAGAATTACATGTTAGTGTTGTATGCTATGTTGAGCACACGGTTATATTGAGAGGGGGGGTGTGCATCAATATATCACAAACTTTTACTTTTCAAATTTAATCAATCACATCAACTGCATATATATGCAAAATCTAGCAATTAAGAATATAAAGAGAACACACGATTTATGTGGAAACCCTTGCGGGAGAAAACCACGGTACTATTTTGCTTATATATATATGTATATCTTCTTTTATCTTCTTGTAGGCTCCAACCTACTAGAGACTCCAATCTCTACTTGACAAAATATAGGCTCCAACCTATTGGAGGCTTCAACCCCACACAAACTGAGCTCCAACCCAGCAAGAGGCTCCAACCTCTAATTGATAGGCTCCAACCTATTAGTTCTTCAATGGCTGATATAGTTTCTTCCACACCAATCTGATTCAACCTCTAAATCTTTTCACAATCTTCACAAATCTGATTCAAACTCTAAATCTTTTCACAATCCTCACAAGTTTGAGTCAAGCACACATTTCTTCCTTCTTAAATCTGAATATTGTTATTTCAATTTATTAGCATAAATTTTATCTTTTCATCACACAAATATCTTCAATATAAGTCTGATCTACTCTTCATATTTCTGCTCTCCTTTTCTTATCACTCAGAAAATATTCATTGAAAATTGTTGCCTTTTGGTTTCTACTTCAACCTCTATTTATACCATTTTATTTTGCTAAGGGATGTGACTTTTTATGGGAGATGTGTCTATTTAAATGGATGTGCCTTTTAAAAACCAATCACTGCCTCTTTCTATTCTTAATGAGTCACAGCCTTTCAATGTTTGAATCGTACCCTTTTATTTTGCTGTTTTTAATTGCTAATGAATCACTGCCTTTTATTCAAATCATTCACTGCTTTTTATACAAATCATTCACTGCCTTTTATAGCCATTAGCTTCGGCATTTTTCACTTTTATGTGGTCGGCTCAAACAAATGGTTTAAATTTAATTACTTTACCAATGCCAAGGGTGAAAGGGGTCGGTTACATTGAGATGTATTTAAATTCTTTTGTTTTGGGTGCCAAAAGCTATATGGGTTGGCCCATATTGAATGCATATTATCCTTTCAAAAGGCAAGTTGACCTAATGTTTAAGTCTTCAATTTAAACATGCAATGGTTACAATCAATGACTTTGACTTCGTTCCTTTAACATCAATGGCAACATATTTCAACATTCTCCCCCTTTGTCATTGATGGCAACCCAATCTTGAATACAACTCTTCTTTTTTGTATTGCTCCTTCTGACTGTACTACTCCCCCTTTCTTGAACTCTCCCTCTTTGACATCAATGGCAAAGGGTCTTCAAATTATCTCTAAACTATCTTTTCATGGAGCTACAAGATAATGTTGTGGGTAGCTCCCCCTAAATATATGCTTTCCCTTTAATGACTAGATAAATATGGGGCTACTTGCAATTTTTCCCTTAGATAGTCAAAAATGTGTCCTTTGGAAGTGGCTTTGTAAAGATGTTTGCAATCTGTTCCTTTGTAGTAATATACTCCAAATTAACCTGTTCCTCTACTACTTGCTCTCTCAAAAAGTGATACTTGAATATGCTTAGCTCTCGAATGCATCACTGGATTCTTCGAGATATTAATTGCACTTGTATTTTCACAAAATATGGTGATAGGATGATCATATTCTATTTTGATGTCCTTTAATGTTTGCCTCATCCACAACACTTGAGCGCAACATGATGTTGCCGCAATGTATTCTGCCTCTGCAGTAGACAAGGAAATTGATGCTTGCTTCTTGCTCATCCATGATACAAGGTTGTTACCAAGAAAGAAAGCTCCTCCAATTGTACTTTTCCTATCATCAATGCTGCTTGCCCAATCCACATTTGTGTATGCTACTAGAGTAAAATCATTCTCACTTGGATACCAAGACCAAACTCCAATATTTTCTTAAGTATTTGAGTATCTGTTTCACTGCTTGAACATGTGTTTCCTTTGGTGCAGCTTGAAATCTTGCTACCATACCAATTGCGTGCATAATATCCAGCCTTGAAGCTGTCAAGTATAAAAGACTTTCAATCATTGATCCATAAAGCGTTTGGTTTGGTTCAGGCAACTCATCATCTTTACTTAATTTGCATCCTTTTACCATGGGGGTACTCATAGGATTATGATCTTCCATTCTAAACTTTTTCATTACATACTTGGTTTGTGAGATAATTATTCCCTTCTTTGATTGTGATATTTGCAAACCAAGAAAGAAGGATAATTCACCTAGCATGGACATCTCGAATTCCTTTTGCATCTCCATTGCAAATCCTTGACACATGTTGTCATTGCTTCCTCCAAAAATGATGTCATCCACATAAACCACCACAATCAACTGATCATTTCCGACAGTCTTAATATATAAGCTGCTATCTACAACTCCCTTCTTGAACCCTTGTTGTAGATGTTTGTCAAGTCTAGCATACCACACTCTAGGGGCTTGTTTCAACCCATAAAGTGCCTTCTTCAATCTACATACATAGTCTTCATTGTCTGATAATAGGAACGCTTTCGGCTTTTCAATGTAGACCTCTTCTTCTAGATCTCCATTCAGAAAAGCAGACAACATCCATTTGATATACTTTAAAATTCTTAAAGCTATAATAAGCCAAGAACATCCTTATGGCTTGCATCCTAGCAACTGGAGCAAAAGTCTCTTCAAAATCAACACCTTCTATTTGAGCATACCCTTTACATACCAATCTTGCTTTGTTTTTCACAACCTGACCATCTTCATTCAACTTATTTCTAAACACCCACTTAGTGCCAATAAATTTTTTATCCTTGGGTCTTGGGACAAGTTCCCAAGTATCATTCTTCTCAATCTGGTTTAGTTCTTCATTCATAGCTTCTATCCAATTCTTATCTTCACTTGCTTCTTTGAAGTTCTTAGGTTCAATCATAGATAGTAAAGCTATATTTTTAGTTTCCGGATCTCTTACCATTCTTCTTGTTGTTCTGACCCTATCATCTCCTATTATCAAATCTTCTGGATGGTTCCTTTGAACAAACTTAGATGGTGTCTTTGTTGGTGCCTTGGTGTTCCTTGGTTCAATTATTTCATCTTCTCTTTTCTCTACATCTTCCTTGTATCTTTCTTCATAAGGATAGTTATCTTGTGGTTCATCTTGATAGTTTTTCTCCTCATTTATCTTCACATTTGTGCTTTCTACCATTTTATGCCATCTCTTATTGAAACATCTGCAGGTCTTATTTCTTTAAGAGTAGCCCAAATTTTTTCCTTCATCTGCCCTTGCATTGAACTTCCCTAAACCTTCTTCATCTCTTCTAATATAACAAGGACTTCCAAACACTTTGAAGTATTTCATGGATGCATGCCTTCCCTTCCATAACTCGTATGGTGTTTTGTCAAAATTAGCTCTGATTTTTCCTCGATTAAGGATATTAACTGTTGTGTGCACCGCTTCTTTCCAAAACATATTAGGAACCTTGGATTCATTCATCATGCATCTAGCCATCCCTTGAACAACTCTATTTTTTCTTTCCACTACTCCATTTTGTTGTGGAGTTCTTGCTATTGTCTTTGTATCCCATGCTTCTCACAAAAATCTTTGAATTCATTTGAAGTGAATTCACCTCCTTTGTTCGATCTAAGGCATTTAATCCTCATGCCTATCTCATTTTCCACTAAAGCTTTGAATATTTTAAATTTTTCCAATGCTTCAAATTTTTCCTTCAAAAAGGTAACCCATGTCATTCTAGAGAAATCATCAATTAATAGCACGAAGTATCTTTCACCTTGTATACTCCTTGTCCTGGTGGGTCCACACAAGTCCTTGTGAATAAGCTTTAAAGGTTGTGATGTAAAGTACTGCTATGATTTAAAACTCACTCTAGTTTGCTTATCTAGTTGACATTGCTTGCAAATGATATTTGCAGGCTTTGATATTATGGGCATATCTCTTACTGCTTCCCTTCGACTAATTTTGACAAGATTGTCAAATTTTAGATGCCCCATTCTTTTGTGCCACAATCGACACTCATCTTCTTTTCCCATACAACATTTCTCACCTTGGATGTCACTTAGAACATAAAGATTATTTCCTATTCGGCTGGCTTCTGCAACTTGCCTTCCTTATCTCACAACCTTTGGCATGAAATGTGAGGATGTGCCCTTGGTCACACAACTGACTCACACTTAATAGATTATGTTTCAATCCTTCCACATATAGCTTGTTTTCTTTTCTTGTTCTCCCATTATCCAAACTAAGAGATCCTCTTCCTGAAATTCTTGCTGATGCATTGCCACCGAATCTTATGGTTCCACCATTGACTCTTTTTAAGGTGATAAACTTGCTCTTATCACCCGTCATATGTCTCGAACATCCACTATCTATATACCACTGATCACTTTCATTTTTGGTGTGTAGGGCTGTTTGAACTATCATGGATTTTTCTCTCTTCTTCCATACTTTTAAACTTCTTTCTTCTTTTCTACCTCCTTGTTTGCTTAGGAGGTTCCAAGAAATTGCTTCTGCAAAACTTTGCCGGATGTCCAAAATTATTGCACCTGTGGTATATTATGTTAGGATTCATGAGTAGAGCAAATGAGTTTATATTTCTGTTCATCATCCCAAATCTTCCAATGTTGTTTCCTATAGGGTTAGTTCTAGCATGCTCTCCATGATTCATAGTTCTATGTTTATACTTATTCCTAGAATTTAATCTACAATTTATTGCCTTATGCCCAAATTGATTGCAAATGAAACATTAGCCATGGAAAGAAGGATAGAACCTGTTTGTATGTACCTATCTCCATGAGGAAAATTTTCTGAATGGTTCTTTCATGGTTTGCCATTGATTCTCCTCCTTTTTGTTGGTTTTACCTTTGATGGAGTCTTGAATTGTTTGTGAGTAGGTTTTATGATTTTCCATATTTGCTTCTTTAGGTGGCTGATTCGTTTTTGAACTTTGCCCTTCTTCAAATCCAACCCTACTCTTGTCACATGTGGAATTTTGGGCATTTATGATTTTATCCAAAATTTCTGAACTTCTCACATTCTTTAATTCTTGGCTTAATTGTGCCACTGTCTTTTCCAACTCCTTCCTTAGTGGTACAATCCCGGATTCTAACTTTTCACAACTTTCTTCTTTTTCCTTTAACTAGTTTTTCATTCCTTCCTCAATCCTTTTTGCTTCTTCAAACTCAATTTTTAGATGAATTATTTTCTTGGCTTCTTCCTTATTTCTTTTTGCTTCTTCATATTGTACTCTTATGCCAATGATTGTCTTTTCTGCTTCTTCAAGAGTTTGTGATGTGTAATGTCCCTTACCTGTCTGGTTCTAAGGTTGCATGAAGATTAGAGGATTTGGATTCTCTATTCCCACCCAATGCCCGTGCAATAGGATAACTTTGAATGAAGACCTGCATTCACCACATGCATATATATATCCACATATCTATATGTTAGCCTTAATATCAAATTTCAAAATTGGATACCATCATAATTGCAAATTAATAAGCAAGAAGAGTGCCATGGGTGGATCCACCCTGAAGCCCTCTTGTTGGGCACAGGAGGTTGTTCACCACAATCCTCCTTTCCCAACGACTTAGTACTTGCATTCTCCACTCATGCAACACCTCGGAAGACACTCACCCTATTAGGAGAAAGCAACCATAAAGTCCAAAGTGGCCTTAGGCCTACCACCCCTCCATGGCCGCAACAGAATCATAAGTGGGACCCCCACCCCTCCATGGCCGTAGTGGAATCATAAGTGGGGATTTTAGGCACCACTCACCCATGGTTCGCCCTCCCTAATAGAGTACAAGCACAAAGAAGACAATCTTTGGACAGCCACTTATGCTTTCATTATTGATTCGTCTATATGCATCTATTATTTTTGAGAGGATTATATGAATGCAAGAAAAAATGTATCATAATGCAAATAGTACATGGAGTCATTTTAATACAGCAACGTCACTTCTCATCATATCATGTTTATCAATGATCATATATACTCTCTAATGCAATGCTAGTATTGATGGAAGCTAAATGCAGTGTATCATTTTCTATTTTACCAATGATGCACTTTCTAAAATTATTGACATTAAATTCAAATCAAGCTAGTACTATTCCAATATCACAGCAACACAATTCTATACAAGGAGGAAGAGATTTTAAGGAACTAGTATTTGTAATGCTGCCCCCATGACCTAGCAAGGATCCCCTTAGTCGATCTTATCATCATTCAATGATTAATCTCTTTAAGCATAATCGACCTATCTCAGGTTTGACAGGTTCGAATGGATATTGTCTCAGATTTAAATCGCAGCAAGATAACAAAGGGTAAGATAAAAAGCAACAGTATGAAGACCAGCAAGAGTCGCAATATTCAATAATTATAGTTGCATCTGATTTTAGATAAAAATAATATTAGACTAAGTGAGATGCCACTTGAAACTGCTGGATTTGCCTAGTCTCGTCTTTTGACTAGAGGTGTCCCTTAGTAACTGCAGGGGTGCCTCTTATTTGCCTTAATGTAATTGGGTTAGTTTTTTAATGTTAATCGACGTTAGTCTCTTTGATCGAGATCAATTAATTGGTGTTTGATGTTTGATAATATGAATGTATATTCTTGTAACCTAAGATTCAACATAAAGAGGCAGCGGCTTGGATTGACGTTGGTTTTCACACCTCAAATCATCAATAATGAAGGTGATATGCTAAGGTTTGGCTGGTTTTGTCTTCCTTGTAATGCTCCTTCATATAAGTCTGTCTTTCCTCTTTCTGCGATAGTCATCGGGTATGTTGGCGTAACAATTAGCACCTTTGGAGTGCGAGTTGGTACGAATAGGTATGCATAGTGCGTAATGACTGCTCTTCAAATTAGGAGGGGAAGCTCCCTCTTTTGCTGATATGCGTGATAAAGTAAATGACCTAAATCCTATCTTTTTGACTCAGCTGGTAGAGGCACAAGGTTAAGGAAACCAAGAACGTTGCAGCTAAGGGTTTTCTTTGGTTTTGCAAATCGTAACTACAACTAACTAAATGCTTTAATCTATCCTATTCCCTCGAAAAAAACAGAGCATGAGGAATTAGGAGCAGGAATGTGATTATATGATAAACTCTACAACAGGATTTCCAAGGAGGAGTGACCCCTATCCGAGGCGTAGGCTGAAATTAAGTTTATTAGTCATGACATCAAATGATAAGCTCATTTACTAAATTTCCAAGGAGGAGGAACCCCTATCTGAGGTGTAGATATGCAACAAGCTTATTATCAACAACACTTAGACGATAATTCTTCTTTCCAAATTTCCAAGGAGGAGGAACCCCTATTCGAGGCGTAGATTGAAAGAACAACTATTAAACATAACACATGATGGCCAACTAGGACAGCAAATTGCATTGGCGAGACATGCATACAATAAACGATCAAACTAGCCACTATATTTAACTAAGATGAACAAACATCATAACTATAACATTTAGGCAAGGTGGCGCAGCTATTTATTATCACAGTAAAAGCTCGTGAACAGATACAAAACAACATAATATCAGGAAAGGTAGCACAGCATATATTATTATCACGTGCAAAAGTTAATTACAAATGAGCAAAGAGCTCTTATTTATAGACATCAAAGGTGTAGCGAACCCTAAAATCACCTTGAGTCAACTACAGTCTTGCAAGCATGCAAGAATTTATTCTCTAAGTTTAAATAAATGAAACTATACAGTTAACTGGAAAACTACCATCAGTTAACTGAAACAAGACTAGACTAAATGGATATGTGCAACATGCACATTGTCATGTCCCTGAAAAAGTGATAATAAAGATAACAAAAATACATATTTAAAATTATTATCTCGATATCCTTATGATTATAATTGTTGCGAGACAATATTATAATTATTATTATATTATCGATATTAAAATAATAAATACTAACAATCTAAATATTATAATCGATATGATATTAATGGAAATAAAATATATATATATAATTATGTTGTACCATTTGAATATTGTTATAATTATAATTATTAGAAGATATTATAATTATAATTATAATAACTATATATGACATTATAAATATTAAGATATAAATATTGACGATTTAAATAAATACTAAAAAAATAGGAAATTAAGATGTAACACCAACATAAAATGATGAGATTATACAATCAATATTTTGTAATAACAATAATGTCGAGATATGATAAATAATAAAATAGAGGAAGACATTATAAAGAGTAATAGTAAAATAAAAGATATTTCTTACCTCCCGACAATACTGAAGAATCCACGGCCTCTGAGAAGAGACACCTTCATTGACGTGTCGCTAGAGACATACAAATGAGGGCATGGACGAAATGGTAGAGACATGGAGGATCCGGGATTTCTAGACGAGACAGGGAAGATGGAATTGATATGGATTGGAACAAGGTTTTTTAGGCGAAGGCAAGATAACCAATCAACGTTTCCTACAGGTCGAGTAATAAGTATAAAAACATCAAATAGGCATCGGGCCTAACCAATATGATGGCGATGGAAGGAAAACAAGAGAGAATATCAGGGACATTAGTGTTCCAATGCAGCGACCAGGAGATGAACGAACTCACATAATTTCTAGCATAGAACAAGTGATCTCTCAAAGCCTACGCCCAATAGTTAGAGGGAACGCATAAGCCATTAAGACTATATTCCGTAGCATTGTCCTACATTAAGGAATCTATTGATCCCATTTTAGACGGTAGACCCTCATATGCAAATAGGGAAGAAGTTCATAGTAAAATACACATATAAGTGTAGAAATATAGGAGACCATATCTAAATGCAGCTTGGACACATATGTGAGAATTAAGTTGCCAGGATTTTGAATTAGATTCTTTATCTAAATTGTTGTGAATCCCTGAATTACTGGAAAGCATATTGATCTCTTCACCGGAGGGACAAACATTAAATCAGCCAATTAATATCCCATTTTCAGAGTAATTTCACAAGGACCAACGTCAAACCTGTGAAATTGCAACAATCGTGTTCCAAGGAGAATAGGGACATTACACACATCCTTATTGAAATAAATGCTAATTGATAACTTTTATCAGTCAATTGTTCCTAATTGAAAGTCCATCTTCTTGCGAAGATATCTCCAAGAATGAGATAGGCATGCACGAGATGAGCAATGAAAACTCAAGAAATGATGTTGAGTTAACTGCTGCTTTTGACTCATCCTCATAAATAACTGCAGGATCTATCTGGCTATCTACTACAAGCCCTCTCTATCTATCACCTCATCCAAGAATCTGTCAATCATATCATCATTTGGCACTTTGACGCTATCCATAATGATGAACTGCCTATTCAACTCCTCTGCATCCTTGATCGCCCTCTAACTGTCTCTGACTTCTGCAGTTGCCTTTTTGAAAGTGGTAGTCATCACTGAGAAGTCATCCAATTTGGACGCCTCAAGATCTTCACCTAGGTTATCATGCACCAGTTTCTCAAACTCAGCTTGTACTGCCTCTAACTCAGCGCATGTACCATCCTCTCGTCGGTAGTGGCATGGAATCTGGATGATGAACTCATTGATAAATCTGAGAGCTGAAACAACATTCTCTTGAAGTGCGACCATCTTTGTAGAGATTCTGTCATACGTTTCCACTTTGAAAAGATGTTCTCTCCAAGCGAAAACCTTCTTTTTATCTTCTTCTGCTATAATGGCGTCATGGGCAACTGCCAGCTAAGATATGAGTATCAAGTCTTTCGGCTTATGTTTTGCTATGAATATCTCGAGCTCCTGAATCCTCTGATGAAGATCATGTGCCTCAACCCTCAATTGATATAACTCTGCGAGGAGGTGTTTGCCGACAACAATGAAATCTTCAATCTAGTTGTCTAAGAGCTTCCCTCAATTGACCAAATGACCAAGTCTCCGCTGATCTGCGATTGTCTCTCAAAGCTGTGGGAGCATATGTGCCTATCCTGCGTTTCCTTGAAGTAGATCCGAGATGTACTGTCGTAGCTGCCTGATCTTAGCCTTGAGGGCTGCCTTATCTTCTCTGTCTTTCATGACATGCTCTTCCAGATTACTCGCAACGACCTTGAAAAGGCTCACATCCACATGCCGAGTGCTCCTGCCAAGATTGGCTTTGATGAAGGTAAAATCACCAACCTCAACTTCATCCAGGTTCTTGCCCTCTGGTGGTGTAGCAACTTCAATGACGATCTCTTCTTTAGGGGTCTTCTCAATGTGCACCTGCTTCTTGACTCTCTTGCTTGACCTACCCTGATAAGGTTCGCCAAACTCAGATAAGTCAAGCTGATATGAAGGCATACGCCTCTCTCTTCCCAAAGACCTCTTGAGCCAACACGAAAGATCAATGTTGCCCTCTCGAGGAGAAACTACTCTTGCTGTGTCAACCATTGGCGGATCAACCAGAATGAAAGTCTCATGAACTGGAGACTCAGGCTCTGAATCAATGTCGATAGGAGATGACCGCAGAGAAAGAGGTGGACCAGGAGATGATGAATCAGCCTCAGTCTGTATCATCGGTTCCACTGTGACTTTCGACGCTTTATCAACTTGCTTCCGCTTAGTGATGCTTTTCCCTTTCGAATTCCCACTAACCTTGACACCTTTAGGCGGCTTCAAGATAACTTTGACTCGAGGCCTTGACCTAGAAGTAGAAGGAAGTGAAGAAAACCCTGCTGGCGGGTTTGAAATTGGAACTGTCCTTCGGCTTCTCTTGCTATCCAAGTAGTACATGCTTGTCTTAATAACTGATTTAGACAAGTCCTCAATTGAAGTATTCTCCCTGATGTACCAATCTGGCTAGTGAAGTGGCTGGCGAGCAACTTGGTCTTTAACGAATGAACTGAGGAGTACCCCTCTGTCATCATCGAGCAAACCCTCCACATCTTCTGATAGGAAATCAACAAGTTGTGGGATAGTAAGTCTGCAATAATGACGTCGGCGGACTTCAAACTCATCCTCGCAATTGACCCATAAATCCTCAAGTGCTGCCCTATGTGAATTACTTTGCTCCAACCTTGCTAAATAATGACCCAAAGAATCATAAGTACGCCTTTGAGTGAGATACTTGAGCTGGAGTTTTTCTAACTCGTTTGTCATTAACTTGCAATTAGCAGTAGCCTTGCACTTGTAAATACCCAATCTGAAAGGAAAGGTGAATGCCTGCTTATGTCGATTGTGAAGAAAAGAGTGAACTTCTTGTGCTTGTCTCATAAACTCCATGAAAAGAACTTTATTTGACGGGTACCTCGGTAGCATCAGAGGTTCTTCAGTATAACCATACACTCAGATATATGTGAAAGTAGGGAATTGAATGAACCAATCCGCCCAACTTTCCATTGCTAATTTTGCCTTTGAGGAAATCTTGATATGCATCTCATTATCGAGATCCTTGATTGTCTTCATGAGAAAGTGATCATTCATTGCCTTAAAATCTTGTTCAGCTTTCGAGAATTCCAACTGTGAGTAATACTTGTGAACACGCTGAACACCAAGAGTTCCATTAGTCTTCAATGTTCTATAATTGCCTTGAAACGCAATCAAGTAGACCAGAAAAGACACCATGTGAAATTCGTGAATTTTGAGGAACTCTGTGATTTGTTGGTGAAGACACTCACTGATAAGCAGTGCCCAGTCAAAGTTTTCCTTTTTGTTGATAATCCGAGAGATGATATAGAACATCCGCGGTCGGAAAATATTTGCTTCCTCCTGACTTGAAACCCGGTTGAGCAAAGTTATTAAGATGGCAATCTCGTCCTTGAACTCACCACACCCAACCTTCTTTGGCATGTTAGTCTTCTGAATTTTCAACCATTGTTGAGCAACTTTCCTCTGTGATCTGTCTTTATCCTCTTCCCCTATCATGTCGCAATCTGGAATAGATACATCAAAATTGTTTGAGTGAGGAGGAATAGCAAATTACTTCTCAACGTCCCTCGGCTTGAGATTGCAAACGACTCTCCCATTGGCTGATCTGATTTGTCTTGAAGATGAGTCGTAATGCTTGATACAAGCAATCACAAACTTGAGATCGAAAATCGTGATAGGAATAGACGCTGCTTCCAGCAGCCCGGAACGCTCAAGATTTCTGATTGTGGTGCTGCTAGTACTCTCCAACGTGCTCAGATTGACCACAGGATAGACATGACCCAAGTATGTATTAGCAGTTTTCAAAAAGTCATGCACAAAGACCGATTTGGCCTTGAAATCTATGGGGTTGAATTACATTTTGAAAATCTGGATTTTTGACTGTAAAGTTGGTTTGTTCGGACAACTTTCAGAAAAAGGTGAAAAAAGCTCTAGGATAGGCTAAAAATAGCCCACTGAGGTAAAGTTTTTCGGAAAAAATCTGAGACGTGGGTTTTGTAGAGAATTGAATTCTAAGAAAACCCAGATTGACAGATATTCAAAAAAGTGAGTTTTAGCAAGGCATGCAAAAGGTTTTCAGTCGAGAACTGTAGGCGCTGTAGGGGCTCTGGAGGCAATTTTTTCCAAGAAAATCTGAAACATGGGTTTTGTAGGCAATGGAATTCTAAGCCAACCCAGATGATTCGATTTTGGAAAAAATGAGTTTTAGGCCCACATGCAAAGAAATTTTCAGAAAAAAAAGCACAGTGCTTCAAAATGGAGGTAGTGGGGCAATTTCCTCGAAAAAATCTAAGACATGGGTTTTGTTGCTAATGCTGAAATATGTGAACCTAGATCTGTTTTTGAAAATTTCGCTGTTTACATTGACATGCGGGAGAATACCTAAGACGAGAATAAAAGAATTTAAGATAGAAGATAGAAGTTTTTGTGTTTCTGCTTCTGTAAAAAGTCGCCTATGGTTGAATTGGATTCGATGTAACCTGCATGCAATCGAAAAATGAAGTCTGTAATATTCTCCCTCTGAACATTCTGGACTTGGTGCTACGAAGAACACAAAATTCTGACACCTGTAGCATCTTCAGATCTTTATTTGCTCAAGAAAGACATGTTTTATCTCACTTGCAATGAAAAATAATGGACGCCTATGCTTCAATAAATAAGAATTCATCATTAAAGGCGGCTTAAATGCATGCATTATCTTGAAAATGGCACTTGTCCTCTAATTGGACCTCCAAAACTAACTCCAAGCTTGTAATTGGGCCTCAAAACAGTTAACTAAATGAAAAATATGCCCTAATTAGGGCGCCACCTCCAACACTTCAGTCAACTGGTGCATGCAAAAAGAACACGCCTAGTTACAAGCAAAAATAAGTCAAGAAGAAGTCGACTTGAAAATAATTGAATTGAAGAGTCAATTTCAGTTAACTGTCTCCACCTTTAAAGGGTGCCACTTCTATTGAGTTCAAAAAGTCAACCTTTGACTTTAGGCGTCACTTTCCAGACTTAGCCAATTTCTTTAAAATTTGCATTTGAAAACATCACCGGAGCTCACGCTCGACCATTGATTCTGATTGACTGACATGCCGGATTGACTGATTGACAGTTTCATTGAAGAGCAAGATCAAATCTGACAAAAGTCTCCTTGAGATTGCAAATCCTAATTCCATCATCTGAGGCCTCAAAATTCAAGGCGCACCTGGCCTTCAAGGGTGCTTATGACCTTAAACTTAGCCATTTTTCAATGCATTTCCATCATTTTCAAGGTGATTTTGACCTTCACTTTACGTTTCCTGGTGTTCGGCAAAACTTCAAAACTAGCCGACAAGCTCACTGTAGAGCTGGCTGGATTATGAACAAAGCTCCTAGAGAGCACTTCCTTTAAAAACATCATTTGACAGCTAAAAAACCTTGGGCACCCCTGGCCTCCAGGGGTGCTTTTGCCATTTCTGGACCTCTTTGACCATGACTAAGACCCTATGTTTGACTCTTGATACTGACAACTCAACAACTTAGAGTCACCTGTTGACGGATGCGTTGCGAAGCTAGATCAAGTCTGAGACAAACATCCTGGTTGTCATTTGATCAAAAACCTCCATCTGGTGCTTCAAAAAGATGGGTGCCCCTGGCTAAGAGGTGCACTTTTCACTTCAGTGTTAAGTCATTTTTCCATCTCCCTCGTTACGCATTCAATCTCCCGTTTCAAGTGCTAAACATATTTGTTGGACTACTTGGTAGGCGCATCGCAAAGCAGGCGGGACTTCAGAGAAATCTTCTTGGAAGTGACAAATCTCAAAAAGTTGATCCGGACCTCCAAAATCAAGAGCACCCTTGGCTAACAGATGCGCTTTTGCTCCAGAGTTACAAAAATTCCCAGCATTTTGACCTTGACGAAAATCCCCTCCGAGATGAAGCATCATTTTAGACAAAGCTTGCCATAGAAACTTCACCGGAGCACTTTGAGCTTAGATTTCGACTCCTTGTGCCTGGCCATCTGCCATTGTTGACCTCAGAGATGCTAACTTTTCACTTGAAAAGCGAAAACTATCCACTAGACTTAAAGTGAGTTTTAACTGAATTTGACTTCACCATTGTGATCATGAAGCAAAATAAGCCAATCAAAACAATTTTCAATCAATTCTAACAAGTTTCAATTTTTAGGGTTTTTGACCAAAAAACAGGGGTCCAGAAACCCTAATTTTCATTTTTTTCAAATTTTGCCAGTATCTACCTGACATCACTTTGACTCAAAGCCCATGCTTAATTTACCCAAAAACTATGTTTTGACATCATTTTTACAAGGTTTAAACCATTTTAAGCAAAATGCCTTAATGAAGCAAAATTTTTGGCTTGGGTACAACAGGGTAGAGCCAATGAGGTCCTGATAAAGACTTGATTATCCGTCTCTCTATTGTAATTCTTCATAATCTTAATTGTTTATTCATGATTTTATGTTTGATAATTTTAGTATTATTTTATGTTCTAGTTTTTATATTAATTTATATTATATGTCTTTTGCATTTGATTGTTTAGTATTATTCCGTTAGTGATTTTCTTATGAATATTGTAATGCCTATTATATTTGTAATTTTTATGATATGATTTTATGTTTACATTTTGTATGTTTTTCAATTAATATCTATTATAATATAATGATTAAAATATTATTCTGAGATTATAATGTTATTTATAATATTCATATTATAATATTGTCTTTGACAATTATAACTATAACGACATCAAATAAATTTTGATATTTTTTCTTTGTTATCTGAATGTCGTGATTTCAGGGACATGACATGATACCTTTGCTTTAGCTTCACTTTCTTCTTGAATTTTTGATTTTAAACATGTATTTCTTCGTTAAGTGAATGAATCTCATTATATGCAAGATAAGTTTCTTCTTCAGGATCCACTTCTTCATCAACCTCATTCTTCTTATCCACATCCATTTTATCCTCTTTCTGATTCTCAATGTTATCCTTAATCTCTGTTGCTATGAATAGTATCTCTTCATGATCATCGTAAAACTCATCATTGCTTTCTTCCAATCCGTTATCATTTCCATTGGAGTAAAGGCTCCTCTTTTGCCTTCGGAAGTTATCGTTTCTCTCAAATTGGTTTGATAATAGCTCTTCCTTGGTTGTTGATATCCTCTTCCTTTGTACATATTGTAATTTTCTTCATTGTCGCTATTCTCCATCTTCCCCTACAGACTCTTAGAAGCAAAATGTCCTAGTCTACCACAATTATTACATACAATAGAAGACTTACTTGGATACTTACCTGTGCCCTTCTTCAGCCTCCTCATGAAGTGAGCTTCTTTTCTATCTATCAAATTCATCATTAGGTTCATATATCTTGTCCCTTCCTCTTTGAGCTACCTTGAAATCTGCCTCTCTTCGACGGTTTATCTTCAATCCTCATTTCATAGGCAGTTCGAGTGCCATGAAAATCATCCTTAGTCAATTTATCCAAGTCTTTCATTTCTTCAATTGTGGCGATTTTAGAATCAAATCTCATTGGTAAAGATCCCAATATCTTTTGTACAATAGTTGCTTCCTTGATTGTTTCAACAAGTTCCACCATGGTGTTAAAAATTTCATCGACTTGAAGAGAAAATATTCAGCTATGTTTTCTTCTCTCATTTTGAGGCTTTCAAATCTTGCCTTGTGAGTTTGAAGCTTAGCCTTTTTCACTTTGTCATCCCCTTAATAAATGCTTTTTAGCTTATCCCATATATCCTTTGCAGTTTTGCAATGCATCACCTTTATGAATTCGGTCTTTGATAATCCACATAATATGACATTCATAGCTTTTAAATTGTTTTCACTTTCTCTTTTAGCATCTCTGCCCATAAGACAAGTTATAGGTATAGTATAGCTGTCTTCCACAAATTGCCAGATGTCATATCCCAAAGCACTAAGACATGTCTTCATTCTTAGGCTCCAAAAAGCATAATTAGTTCCCTCAAACAATGGTGCCCTATTTGATGAGAAACCATAGAATACTTGTCCGGCCATTATTGCTCTCCTCAAATCTACCTTCTAGCTGTTAGGCTAACTTTGAAGGAACCTGCTTTGATACCGATTGTTGAGCACACGGTTAAATTGAGAGGGGGGGTGAATCAGTATATCATAAACTTTTACTTTTCAAATTTAATCAATCACATCAACTGCATATATGCAAAATCTAGCAATTGAGAACACAAAGAGAACAAACGATTTAGGTGGAAACCCTTGCGGGAGAAAACCACGACACAATTTTGTTTATATATATGTATATCTTCTTTCTTCTTCTTGTAGGCTCCAACCTACTAGAGACTCCAATCTCTACTTGACAAAATATAGGCTCCAACCTATCAGAGGCTTCAACCCCCACACAAATTGAGATCCAACCTCTAATTGATAGGTTCCAACCTATTAGTTTTTCAATGGCTGATATAGTTTCTTCCACACCAATCTGATTCAACCTCTAAATCTTTTCACAATCTTCGCAAATTTGATTCAAACTCTAAATCTTTTCACAATCCTCACAAGTTTGAGTCAAGCACACGTTTCTTCCTTCTTAAATCTGAATATTGTTATTTCAATTTGCTAGCATAAATTCTATCTTTTCATCACACAAATATCTTCAATATAAGTCTGATTTACTCTTCATATTTCTGCTCTCCTTTTCTTTATTACTCAGAAAATATTCATTGAAAATTGTTGCCTTTTGGTTCCCACTTCAACCTCTATTTATACCATTTCATTTTACCAAGGGATGTGTATATTTAAAATTTTAAATGGATGTGTCTTTTAAAAACCAATCGCTGCCTCTTTCTATCCTTAATGAGTCACAGCCTTTAAATGTTTGAATCACACCCTTTATTTTTCTGTTAATTATTATTTTTAATTGCTTATGAATCGCTGCCTTTTATTCAAATCATTCGCTGCTTTTTATACAAATCATTCGCTGCCTTTTATAGCTATTAACTTGGGCGATTTCACTTGTATGTGGTCGGCTCAAAAAGATGGTTTAAATTTAATTACTTTACCAATGCCCAGGGTGAAAGGGGTCAGCCACATTGAGTTGTATTTAAATTCTTTTCTTTTGGGTGCCAAAAGCTATATGGGTTGGCCCATATTGAATGCATATTAGCCTTTCGAAAGGCAAGTTGGCCGAATGTTTAAATCTTTAATTTAAACATGCAATGGTAACAATCAATGACTTCGACTTCGTTCCTTTGACATCAATGACAACATATTTCAACATGCTATAGTATGTAACATACTAAAATGTTCACAAGCTGAACATACCTCATGCTTAATAATAGCTAAATTATATTTTCTTTAGTTACCTATTTGAAAAACTATTCACTATATAACTTATAGAAGCCCAAATATTTTAAGTAGGGAAATAATACACTGTTTATAATTAGTATAAAATGCCAAGTATTTGATAGTTGAGTTGAACATCTAGTCATATATTTCTCCCTAGTAAGGGTCAATCCAAGATTTTCAAGCATTACCAAACAATGGAAAATTTTGAACGTTTTTGTTCTTAACACTCTGTTTGGATAATTGGAGCAATTCTTTTATTTTCTAGTTAGCAAGTTATGAATTTGCAACCAATTAGCTCAAGAACCTAGCTATATTGGAACCTTTTCAATTGTTTATTGAGTGGTTCTTTGACCAAAATGTTTTCTTATTCTCCAGTGGCACTGGATCAAGCACACTAAGGTTACATTTGGAGCTGACCATTTTGTGGAAAGAAATTTTATGATCCAAATTCAAGTTCCTTCAAATCATAATTGAGAGCATAGCAAGAAGGATTCAAACAATTGACTTTCATCCTTTATTTTCTGACATGGTGATTTCAAGTTACACTTCAGCATTGCAGTCATTGACAACAACATACTCTACTAGGGATGGCACAATCCAACCAAAAGGTTGGAAAAGGTTCAGCTGTATTGATCTACACACATCCGAGCTGGTTAGTATAAAATTTCTAGTGAATTATTTTTTATGTTCTTACTATATATTCTCTGATAAGTGAATGCATTGAAATGATTAGTGCATGTTTTATATCTTGTAGGATTTATAGTTAACGATATGTGTGTTTACCTAGGTTCTCTATTTTTCTGGGATGGTTGGTGATAAAGAGGGTTTTGAGGGGTAATTACATTCTCTATTTGTTTGAGAGCTTGATTTACCAAACTTAGGTGTAATACTTCTAATCTAATATTATCTGTTAAGTTGATTGCTTGAGCATTTCACTTGGTTAAAGATACTCAACGTAAAGTGGTACTGGATGCCAAATTGTGTAGATGCATAGAGGCTTCTTCATGTGGAGGGTAAAATTAATTGACAAGTTTATTTGTTGAATTGTTTAGGGCATGTCTTGTATCTTGTGGGATTTTATAGTATATATATTCTCTGATAAGTGAATGCATTGAAATGATTAGTGCATGTTTTATATCTTGTAGGATTTATAGTTAACGATATGTGTGTTTACCTAGGTTCTCTATTTTTCTGGGATGGTTGGTGATAAAGAGGGTTTTGAGGGGTAATTACATTCTCTATTTGTTTGAGAGCTTGATTTACCAAACTTAGGTGTAATACTTCTAATCTAATATTATCTGTTAAGTTGATTGCTTGAGCATTTCACTTGGTTAAAGATACTCAACGTAAAGTGGTACTGGATGCCAAATTGTGTAGATGCATAGAGGCTTCTTCATGTGGAGGGTAAAATTAATTGACAAGTTTATTTGTTGAATTGTTTAGGGCATGTCTTGTATCTTGTGGGATTTTATAGTTAAATGAAAATGGTGTTTAGCTAGGTTCTTTAGGCAATAAATGTGTTTCTGGGATGAATGGTGATAAAGAAGGGATAGAGTGGGAATTACAAACCCTATTAGTTTGAGAGCTCGATTCTCCAGACTTAGCCTTAAGAGTTCCAATCGCTCTAATCTGATATTATCTGCTCAGTTGATCACTTCAGCATTTCACTTGGTAAAATATACTCATAAGTGTAAAGTAGAATTGGATGCCAAATTGTTTAGATATTCAGAGGCTTCACCACCTAGTGAGTAAAATTAATTGACAAGAATTTATGGAAAAAGAAACACTAATAAACGGTAGAATCAGTATTTACAAACCAGAAAAGAGGGCATAGAGAAGTAATATTAAATGATAAATTACATTTTGTTTACCCTTTTATTTTTGTAATATTCTGAAGTAACAATTAAACATCCACACTATTAAAAGGGGAATGATATAAAAATTACATTATATTAATGTTATTCTATTAATCTCCTTATAAGGTGTTAAAATAATGGGTACTTTTGGAATATGTGCAACCAGAGAAAATTGTTCTGAAGAAGATCAATATATGCTAACATCCAAGAGTTTCAATTTCTTAATTCTCTTCTTTAAATTTGGGATTTTTTTTTCTTTTTGTTTCTTGCCATCTCTATTTAGGAAATCTGTTTAACATAGTCATGGATGTATCCATATAGTATTGTATTCATGGATCAATGAAAATTACCATATTCTGGTGTGTGCATCCACATTTGTATGCTAGTTGTTGGTGTAATAACTAACACTTTTGGTGTGTAAGTCAAAACGGACAGCTATGCACACTGTGTAATGAGTGCTCTTGAAATTAGGAGGGGAAGCTCCTCTTTTGCTGATATGCGTGAAAAAGTAAAGTATTATAAATCCTATCTTTTATATCTCAGCTGGAAGAGGCACAAGGTTAAGAAAACCTAGAACGTTGCAGCTAAGGATTTTCTGGTTTCCCAGATCATTAACTACAACTAAACTATCTACTTTAAATCTATCCAGTTTCCTCAAGTAAACAGAGCATGAGGAAATGGAGCAGGAATGTGATTACACGATAAACTTTAGGTAAGATTCACAATGTGAAGGCAAGGTGGCACAACTATTTGCTTGGCTGGGAAGAAGTTTATTAGAACAAACAAATATATGATAAACTAAGCACAAATTCACAACGTGAAGGCAAGGTGGCACAACTATTTGCTTGGCTGAATAAGTTTATTGAAACACACATCACACGATAAGCTTTAGGTACAGATTCTAAACTTGATGGCAAGGTGGCACAACGATTTTCTCCATCTGAATAGGCTTATTTAACACAAAACACAAGGCAAGCAACTGGGAGAGTGTATTGCATAGATGAGACACGCATACAACAACGATCAAACCAACAACCCCATTTAACTAAGATGAGCATTCATCATAACAACTGCATGAAACCCAAGTGGCATAAAAATTCATCATCATAACAAATACTCGTGAACAGATACAAAATAGGCAATATTACAGGCAAGGTAGGCGCAACATATATTGCTCTCTCGTGCAAAAGTTCTATTTACAAAGGTGAACCAATCTTGAGAATAGGCATGTTGCCGACACCGCAACAATTCTCTATCACAAGCAAAAGTTATTTACAAATGAGCTGAAAGCTCTTATTTATAGACATCAAAGGTGTAGGCAACCCTAAAATCACCTTGAGTCAACTTAGAGTCTCACAGCATGCGAGATCTTTATTCCTAAACCCTAATAAAGGAAACTATACAGTTAACTGGAAAACTACCATCAGTTAACCGATACATCTAATCTAAATGGACAATGTGCAAGCATGCACGTCCTTATTGAAATGAAAACTAACTAATAACTCCAATTATACAAAGATGTTTCCAAGAAAGACAGCGCGTGCAATGTGGAACAACGAGTTAACTCAGAAAGAAGCATTGAGTTTAACTCCTGTGTCTAATGTCTATCTTGGAAAAGGTGGGACGTCTTGAACTGAAGTTCACTGGCCCTGATCTTGGGCAATTAACCCCTCCATGAGGTTGTTGACTGCATCACTATCTAATGGTCGTCACATGTCTCAACTGTCAATTCACTACTTGTCAGTAACTCAAGCAAACTTGGAAATCTCTGCATACTTAAACTAGCACTTCACTGACTGATAACCTTGGCGGCTCTGTAACTTAAGTGATGGCCACTGTTTCTTCTGGAGCTTGACGCTTCTCACGTTTTTTACGCTTTGTTCTATGGAAGAGTGTTGCATGATGAAACCGCGAAGTTTGACTACGAACTCTCTGGTTGTGAGAAATGCAAATGAACTTGCTGCATACACAAAATCTCAACGGTATCAACCCTCTAAACTGACCTTGGAAGACAATCAACTATACGAGGCATGAAACCATGTGGACTTGAGTGACTATGCCTGCCAACCTTCCGTATGCGCTTGATACAAATCGATGTCAGCTTTCCTAATGAAATCTTGAATTAAGACCGATTTGGTCTTGAATTCAGTCTGTGTGAACTGCATTATGAAAAACTCGCCTGTTGACTATAAACTCGACTATGTTCTGACAACTCCTTTGGAAAGCCAAAAATCACTCCAGATGAGGCTAAAAATACCCTGTTGGAGAATAATTTTCACAAGAAATTCTGAGATATGGGTTTTGCTTAGAAAATGATTCGAAGAAAACCCAAAATGTCAGAAATGTGAAAATGTGACTTCTACTCAACCATGCAAAGGAATTTCAGTTAAGAAAATCAGAGCCTCAAGAACTGATGCTCTGGAACAAATTTTCTTGAAAAATTCTAACACATGGGTTTTACTGAGGAAGCCGTTCTGAATCGACCCAGATGATTTGTTTTGTCAAAAATGCCAATTCTTCAAACATGCGAGAGAATTTAAGACGAGAAAATGGAAGAAATAGAGAAGAAGAAGAAAGACGTTTTTTAGTATTTATATTTTTTTCTTCTGCCAAAATCGCCACTCTGTCTTCAATTTTTCTAATGAATCTGGACTTGTACCTGCAAAATAATATTTTTGATCTCTTCACAACTGATTGCTGAAGAAATTCGCCCAACTCTGGAAAGATTTCACCTCTACTCAATCTGGATGAATGAAATGATGGACGCCATGCTTGCATAACTAGAGCAAAATCGTACCACAAAACCCAGACTGCAAGATTTGAAGCCCTGACTGTGAAAGAAAGAATTTGATTGGACCCCTTCCAGCTGAACTGTCACTGACTCTGAGTCTCGTGGATTAAAATAATAATAAAATATTCTACTTGTCTTAGCATGCAAATTTGAGACTTAGCATTAAAAAGGCGCCAATAATAAATTATTGAAAAAAATTGCCATTTAATACTAGCACATGCAAAACAGATATTTAAAATATATTATTTTAATCAGTTAGCAAAATAGCACATAGCATCTAGATGCACTCGACAAACTTTACTGATTTCAGAAAGTCCAAATTTCACCTTCTAGGCGCCCATTTGCAAGAGTTATTAAATTTTTTGACTTCCTCCTATTTTGTAGCTAACTGCAAAGTTACACTTGGCCATGTTTAGCTCTAATTTCTGTGTGACGGAGTGAACTTGTGCCTGAACTGAGATATCCAATGCGAAGCCTGCATAGCGAGGATGAAATGTCTACCAGGAGCTGCAACAGCTAAAATCAATGTTTGACACCTCAACAAATTAGGCGCCTTTCATTAAATTGATGCAATGATTCTAGACAACCATTTCTTTGTTTTGCCATCTGATGCTTCAAAGTGCCGTTGACGGTGAACGATGAACCCTGCTGACTAAAGGATAGGTTCATTGCATGACTAAAAGTATTCTGCATCCAACGACTGTATGTAAGGCATCTGAAAGTTGCATTAGGAGCCCCAAAAGCAAGGGCGCCCCTAGCCTGTGAATGCGCAAACACCATTTTACCAAAAGTTTAACTTTCATCCAAACACCATACTTTGACCCCTGACATCGGGAGTTGGAGTGCTCCGACTTGCACACCGTTTGTCTCTCTGCATAGCTGGATCAACTCACAAGAGATGTCTTTGGAGGTGATGAAGCAAGAAAACTGCTTCTAAGACCTCAACAAGAAGGGTACCTTTTTGAAGGAGATGTGTACTTCCCATACTTAGCCATTTTTTGGTTACTTTCACTTTTCAGCATCTCACTACTGACCTCGCACGTACGAGCGTCTGCCAAATCCCGGAGGCTGATGGCTAGACTCGTTGGATAGTTGGAGTAATTGCGCACAAGTCTCGTGAAGACTGTGAATGCAAATAACCTCGTCTGGCAGGCCTAAAGGCTGGGCGCCCCTAGCCTACAGATATGTAGTTGTGTATAACTACGTTTCTCCATCCTTTGATTTACGTGCTTGGTAGAACCTTTGTTACGGTCACTTGGAATGTCGGATCACCTTGCGAATTGATGCATCACGAAGCTAGACTAGATTAGAAAAGACCTCATTTGCAATTTCATCCATCTGGGAAGCCAAATTCATGGGCGCCCTTGAGCTACAGGGGTGTAGAAACCATGAACATGACAACCTTTGTAACACACATCCTCCTTGTACCCTCAACTTCTAACCTCGATTGCCGGAGTTTTGTACTATGTACACCTTTGCTCGATAGTTTGTTGGAAAGTTGGGCTAATCCCAAAGAGAATGAATCCATTAGTAAGCACATGCAATGAGATCTGTAACTCCAAAAAGAAGGGCGCCCCTAGTCTACAGGGGCGCAAATCTTGTTTTCTACTTGAAAATTCATCCATTTTCACCACTTTGTGCTTTGTAAACATAACATCAATTGCTGAGGTTGACTATGTAGAGATGTTACCATTGCTGACATGTGTACATGACTGTATCTCACTATTTTCACATGTACGAACGCGTAAAGTTGATTTGCATGTTGATTGCGCAAGCGTCTCCCACGTTTCATAGTGAAAAGTTTTCAGAGAAAATATTTTTGCACTTTTTGCCAGTCTGAAAATCCCCTCCGTCAAGAAGCATCTTTTTCAGCATCTTTCATCATAGAATGTTCTGCTTTGAGTTTCAGGCTTGGATTTTGATACCTGGTACTAGCCAATTGCCATTGACGACCTCAGAGGTCCTAACTTTTCTCCTAAAAATTTGAAAACTACCCACCAGGCTTAAACTGACTTCACCATTGTGATTGTGATGTGAAATAAGCCAATCAAAATTAATTCAGCCAATTCTGACAAGTTCCTTGTTTTAGGGTTTTGACCTAAAAATAGGGTTCGGAAACCCTAATTTTCAAAATTTTCAAATTTTGCCCTTATCTTCCTAACATCACACTGACCAAAAGCCCATACTTGATTTGCCCAAAAATTGAGTTTTGACCTCATTTTTACAAGGTTTAGACCATTTTAAGAAAAATGCCTTAATGAAGCAAAAAATCTGGTCTGGGTACAACACTAGTAACTTAGGTTTTTTCTGATTCATGATAAAAAATATTAGCCTAGTTCCATGTGAGAAAAAATCACTATGCTTTGGGCAATTTCTTTATACTTTTTGAATAACCCTCCTTTCAGATAACAATTATTGTTTATCTTCTGGATAATCTTCTTTGGATCCTCTGCCTAAACAATATGTATTGCTAAACTTTATTGGTGCTTCTAAAGGTAATTTAGATAGAGATAGTGCTAAATGCTTCTTGACAATCAAGGGGGTATGTTGATGGAATATGCAACTATATCACAGAGTAAATGATAATTTATCAAACCTTGATGTTGGTATATATGCAATAAAATCTGTATTGAACATTAGCTGAGAAAATTGATGTTTAAATAAGACTGCCATTGTTATTCATCTCTTCAATTCTTAAACTCCCAACTCTTCAACTGGTTGGATACTTGAATCCATTGATTATTAGATATTGTAACTCTAGAGCTATTAGTTAAACTATGTCCTTTCAGACCATCGTGTTCATGGTTGTGAACAACAACTTTGCTTGGGATGCTAAAGATTCTCACACACACATATGCGTAGAGGGAAGGAGGGAGAGACCTCTAGGTCACCCTAACCTTTGTCCTTTCATTTCAGGTGCAATGGCTTACTTTATTTTGGTATTGTGGGTCTTCTAACCTCTCTACTCATAGCTAGGATCACAGGGACAAGCTCATATTGCTGGTTTCTTCTCTACCACTTAACATTTCTCGGCCTTGGGTTTTCAGAGAGGTTTTTGGGGTACCTTGCTCTCTCCTAGGGTTGCCCCACTAGGTCCCATGTGTTGTGGCCATTTGTTGATGGATATTATCAATTCTTACATTTGAAATTTTTGTAGTGGTCGATGTTGATGTGATTGGTTCTCCTGGCCCAAGCCTACTTGCAGATATGTGACAAAGCTATTTTTCATACTCAGTTACAAATTTTGATCTTCCACAACTACATCTTTTGTTGCCTCATTGGGATCTCTTTCCCTCACTTGGGACACTTATACTTAGATGCTGTGGTTCAGGGATTTTAACCACTTTTGTTTTACTCTCTCTTCACATTGTGTCTTTGCTTTTGCTTTTGTGTTTTTGTTTAGTTACTTTTATAGCTGGGGTCCTCTTACCACTAGTTCTTCACTATTTTGGTTGTTTATACTTTAGTATTTGTGGACACTAATTTAATTTCTGTCTTTCTTTCTTTCTAGATTTCTTTCCATCCATTTTGTTTGTTGGCATGAGACAAACTGCTAATTTGCTTGGTGATTGCATATCTAATACTACAATGTCCTTGACAATATGGACATATGTTGATGGCATCTGATGGATGCTCCTCAATTTTCTATGGAAAGTGGGAATACTTGAACAAATTGCTTGTGGTAGTGTACATGATTGTTGTCATGGTTTATAATGTGCCACTTAATATTCTCTTACAATAGCATAATTCTATATGATTATAAATGCGATTGCCACTTTTGTATTTCTGTTTTGTCAACTAGATTGTTTGTCAACTAGATTGCTAACTATATTCGACGTATAATGTCACTATTGCACACCAGTCTATTTGGTTTTCATTCCATAACATCATCTGCATGACTTTTATCTCTTCTATGGTTGAGCATGAAAATTTCAATCACAGGTTACTCCTAATTTGCAGGATTTTGTCGAGGTGCAATGGAAACAATGCATATCCCAGTTCTATAAATGTTATTGGATTAACAAGATCCATGTGAAGCCAGAACTTTGTACAGCCATACCTTCATAGCCCCCAGTTTGTTTGAGAAGCTGACATGCATAGAGGATCCATGCACCTTGAGAGGCTGCTGAAACATATATTTGGTGGCTAGTGACACATATCTTGGTGTTGATTGACACTATGATGGGATTTTGTGTGTCGTTTGAATGTAATCTTTTGTATCAAACAAAGATATTTCAGATCACATTGTTTCTAGGAAGGTTTAATCAATTCCATGCAAGTGCCTTGCAATAAGTAGATATGTTCTCTATTCAAGATTTCAAGAAATACCATGAAGATTTTAAAGTCAATTTTTTGTTTCTTTTCCCGCAACTCAGTTCTTAATGTCAAAGTTTGGGATCTTCAAGCAGAGACTAGCAAAGTATACATGAGTTTCTTTTATCCAATATTTATGCCCTTTTTGTATATATTGATAACTTTCTATTATTAACATATACATTGTTGTTTGTATTCATGTATTTTTTACAGGGGGGAAATTATTTTAAATTGCCCACTATCTATGTTATGTCTTCATATTCAACTTTTACCATGAACTTCATGACATTTTCCAGCAAGCAATATGCATTTCTTAATATTTAGCATCAAAAAGTGATTATCATGAGTTGTATTTTAATTTAGTGTTATGTTATTGAGTATGCCCAAATTCTTGGACGTACCTGAACCAAATTGGTCCAAGTTGGGATCTTGGGTTAAGCCCATCTTGGGTATGCCCAAGGCATGTTTTGGGTTTGTGACTCTGTGCATTTTCCCTGGGTATGTTTGAGATGTACTCGGGCCAAATGCATAGGCCCAAGACATTCCTTGGGCATACCCAGGCAAACTTGGGCATAGGAAAAAAAATGAATTAAAAAAAAACATTTTTAGGACCCAAAAAAAGTCATTTAAAAAATTGTAGCTAAGTTCTATAAATTTTTTGTTTAGAAATGTGTGTGAGTTTCTAAAGCCACATAACTATTTCCTAGGAAATAGGCTAAGTTACTGGGTTCTTCAATTTAGCCCCCCATACCGGCCAAAATACGTATGGGTTTGGGGTTCTTTACGGTCCTTCTGGGGGTTCACCTTGGGTTCGCCGTTTTTTATCTGGATTCTTTGTGGGTCCTTTGAACTCGGGTAGCAAACGACGAATCCTGGTCGAACCCGTTGAGAACCCAAAAGGACTTGGGTGGGCCCATGCCATCCAGCCAAAAAAAGGGCAAAAACTCAATTTAAAAACATAAAATAAAACCCTAAAAAGTGCCAAAAATGCCTTACATTGTCTTGGTCGACCAAATGAGGCTCATTTTGCGAACTCAAAAGAGCAAAAAGCACCATTTTTTTTGCCTCCAAGCTGAAATATTGAATTTGAAGACGAATTTGAAGAATACTGAATTAAATATTGTCTTGATTGTAATTTGAATTTTCAATGTGTAATGACATTTTAATATTTGAGTATTTACTATTTACTATTTACATTTTTGCAAATTATGAATATGATTATATGAGGTATTACCGTATTTCAATATTCTATGGCATTATGGCATTATGGCATTATGATTATAATTTTGAACATGCTTATGAGTCTATGACATTATGGTTATAATTTATAAATTATATATATATACTCTTGTACCTGAACTTGTACCCAAGGGGAAAAAAAATTGCCGTACCACCGTACCCAAACTCGAACCTGTATCTGAACCCGTACCTGAACTGGCAACTTAGGAAATAGGTGAAGCAAAAACATAGAAGAAAATAAATAAAAAGAAGGATGATATTGCACTTCTTCTGATCTGGATTCTAGGTGGTTTGGGGGACAATGCTCTAAATGTGGATTTAGATGTGTTGTATGTGTGTAGAAGCAATGTGGAGATAAGGATTCTGATAATAAGAATACTAGAATTGGAACAAAATTTTACTAATTTGTGTGTTTGGTACATGACATACTCTTGAGTAGTAATACAAGTTTTTCCAAGTACTCAATAGACCCATTGAGTCTTGAGGTGAGCTTGTCAAAACAAGGCCTAGGGACTAAGTCCCGAGTTCTTTGGAGTCTGGTCAGCCTTGCCAACTCTACGAGATTCACAAGACTCTCCAAGACCTGATACTAAGATTGGGGCGACAGAGTAAAGTGAAAAACAGATAAAAAAGTAAATATCATTAAAAAAGCTAAAAGCTAAAACATTCATTTCATTTGCAATCGCAAACAATGAGAAAACAAGAGCATTCAAGCAAAAACCAGCAGGCATATTGGCAGCAAAGTTAATTGAATTGAGCTTAAATAGCAGCCTACGGTAAATCTAAAGGAGCCCATGGTGCATTTGGAGGAGCCCATAGTTAATGTGGAGCAGCGCACTTTCCATTTAGAGTAGCTCGCTATCGAGGTATTTGATTTTTTTTTTAATTTTTTTGTTTTCTTTCTTCACTTGGTGTATATTATACACTCATTTGTTTCCATTTTCAATTCATGAAATACGAAATAAAAGAGGGACCCTTAATTTTCTTCTTGTTCCATAATCAATTTTTGTTTTGATTTTTTATCTCTTTATCAACAAACCTTAAATGTTTATTTTTTTTCTGATTTTTTAATTTCATTTTATCAACAAACCCTAAATGTTTATATGTTTTTTGACCATTTTTCGCTTGATGCGACCCACAAAATTTGTTGTTTTCTATATGGTTTTAGATGTGATCACTCACCTAAATGAAAACTTTTCAAAGTGGCAAAGGCATATTGTAAAGTGGCTAGGGTAAAATTTTTAGCTATAGATTTTGAGTCACAATTGCATTGAGGTTATTGGGATGAATGTGATTGCGGTGACGTATTTAGCTTGCCTCTATTAATAGGTAATCACTTGTTTTTTGACATGCATTTTGTTGATTAAATTTTCAGATCCATATGATAAGAAGATGTTTGCTACTAATGACAAAGAATATCCAAACTTTCTCTTCAAACAAAGAAAAAATATTGGGTATTGAAATTGTTTGGATTTAACATGTAATTCTTTTTACATTGGTGAGTGTTGTGAAAAGTATTTCTTGAAACATTAATAAGCAACGTTTAACTTACCTAAAATTTCATGTCATAGTAAAATAATTTGGGATAAAATAATTTATGGTAAAGTATAGTCCAACATGTTTAAGAAACATACTTGAGTAGAGCCTAATACCAAAGTGGTTCAAGACGAAACACAAAGTCCAAGTCAAGATCCTCGAGAGTAGTTGTTTCATGAAAAATCAAATCCTATGTTCTTTGGGGATGTGTCCTCGACATTTTTTGACATGTCCCCGGTATGGACATGGGGATGCCTTGAAAATAACCCCCTAATCCTCGATCATTTTTTTTGGTCCTAATGTTTTAGAAATGTGGGGACTTCATGGGTACGACTAGGGATGTCAATGACATCCCCTGACCATGTTATGCACAATTTTAGAAAAGGAAAAACCCAAAATGAATTGTAAATTATTTTATTGTTTTCTTTTATGGGCCCCACACCACACTTAGCACTAAATGAAAGATTTTGATCTACAAAGCAACTGATTTTCAAGCTCCTTTATTGTGTATGATAGTCACATTCAATGAACAAAATTTGTAAGATTTGAAGGTAGTTTCAAGTCATTTCAGTTGGGAAAAATAGCAGGGATTTCAAGGTAAAATTAGGAAAAACAATACCTAGGATTTTAAGCTCCATTTGTACCTCTCAAGGTGGTGTTTTAGTCTCAAGATGGTGGTTTTCTATCACTAGAAACAATAGGCTAGTTGTTTATTCAGTCACAAAATTGCAGGTTTGCAACATTTAATGACAGATTTCAGTCATAGGACAGTGGACCTTCAAATTCTCATATGCACATTTTGAGCTCTCTTTATTGCTCTCAACATATATGAAAATCAACTAATTTTTGTTAGTATAAGGCAACATTTTTTGTTTTGTTGGCGTTTCAAATCGCACCTTTCGAATGTGGTTTGGAAACAAACAGCTATGTGCAATAACCTGCTCTTCAAATTCGGAGGGGAAGCTCCCTCTTTTGCTGAGTTTGCTAAAAGAAAGTAAACTAATTCTAATTTGCCTATTTTTTTATTTCAGCTGCGAGAACACAAGGTTATAGAACTCTTGACGTTGCAACCGCGGTTTTCTCTTTAATAAAAACTATCAATTACAACTAACTTACGTTAAAGACGTTTCTAACTTCTCAAGTAAACGTAGAGCAAGAGAGTTAGAAATGAACAAAGTTTGATTCTCTGACACAGATACTTAGATAAACTTTCTTCCAACACACATTTACTCAATTTCGATGCAAGTTGAAATGGAGATCATATAAGCATAACACAATAAACAGTTTTCTGAGAATTTAATCAGGGCAGCAAAGCAAGCACAAGACTTTATTTTCTCAAACTTCGGGCACAAGAGATTACACCTCTGCGACAATAAGTTGTAGCAAAATACATGCAACATGCAATCAAACCAGATTAACACTTAGCACAAGATTTGAACAAAACTGAATAGCAATCTTGAAGGCCAAAACAAGCTCATCAATTTCACTATCACAATCCAAGTTTTGAACAACACTGAATAACAATGAGAACGCACTAATAGGCTCAGCGTCTTGTTATCACTAGCACGGTTAAAGAAAAATGAGCAAAGATTGCTCTTATTTATAACTAAGCAGAGGAGTAGGGAACCCTAAAATCTCCTTGCTTTTACAACTAATACTTGCCAACTCGCAAGCTCTATTTCTAAATCTAAAAGAAGATAACATCTAACACCTAGGAAAGCATGTAAAATAGGAAATGCCAATTCATTACATTTGTTTTCTTTCCTTTCTCCAAAGAGTGGATAAGAATCAAGCTGAGAATAGAAAGAAAGCTAGGAAGAAAGCTGATTTAGATCTCGATCACATCCGCTAAAAAGCGGGAAACTGTATCCTTGGTAGGAGTGTCAATACTATTAATAGAAAAGTTCTGCTTTTCCAAGATTTCTTCGCCATCTGCAATTGATCTCAAGAAATCTTTGCCCTCATTGGCTGCTTTCTCGAACTTTGCTGACATCATGAAAATCAGATTCATCCTTCCACTGCCATCGCTGCTATGAACAACACTCTGAAACTCTACCTGGACTACATCAAGCCCAATGTATGAACCATCATCAAGGCAATACTGACAAGGAATTGCTGCAACAAACTCTCTTATGAACTCAAGAGCATCAATAACCCTCTCCTCAGATATTCTTTCATATGTCCTCACCTTGAAAAGGTGGCCTTCTTTCCACTCCAAAATCTGTCTTTTGTGTTCTCTTGCAATTGTTGAGCCATATGCCATATCTAAATCTGCAATTATGATTTCGTGCATAGGCTTCACTTCTACTATTAACTGCTCAAAATCCTAGATTCCCTAGTGTAAATCATGGGCATTGTATCTCAACTGATATACTTGTGCCAGAATTTTTGTGCCTCGGGTGATGAATTCTTCAATCCATTCTTGAGTTTGTTTCCCACAAATTACCAACTGCCTCAATTGCTTTTGATCCGTTGGTGTCTCTAAAACTTGGGGCAACAACTGTGTTGTTTCTGAAGTGCCATGAATGAGGTTAGAAATGTATAACCGGAGTTGACGGTTTTCAGCCTTGAGAGCTGCTTTGGCTTCTCCATCTTTTAGCACTCTTTCTTGAAGGTTTTCAGATACCATCTTGAACAAACTCATATCAGCATGCCTAGTACTCTTGCCAAGATTGGCTTTGACCATTACAAAATCATCTGCATCCACTTCATCCCTGTTTCTATCTTCAATAGGTCTAGCCGTCTCCATGACCATCTTACCATCAAGATTTCTCTCAAAGTGTATCTGTTTCTTTTCTTTCTTCTTAGATGCTTCCTGATACACATCATCAAAATTCAACTGATATGAAGGTCTTCTTCTTGTCCTTCCCAAGGAGCTCTCAAGCCAAGATGTGGTATCTCTACTAACATCCATGGGAAGTTCAACTGCAATCTCTTCTTCTACTTCCTCGTGCTCCAAATCAATATGAATTGGTGAAGGCCTTGGAGATGGCAGGGGATCCTGTGTCAAGTGCACATTTTTGTTTCCTCTTGAGGTATGGGCTCTTGTGGAGGAGCTTCTATTTCAACTGTTGGCTGCTCCTGTATGACTATACCTGATAAGTCCAACCTCTTCTTTGCATTCTATGTTGATCTACTACCCTTTACAACCCCTTGAGACTGACTTTTCTTTCATCTTCAGCTGAGCTGTGGAAGAAGAGGGAAGTGATGGCTGTATTCTTGGCGGCTTTGCTACCGGAATGGATTCCTTCCTTTTGAGGACCAAGAAAGTCTTGCTATAGTCAACGACTTGGCGTGTCCTTTCTTTCACTGAGATGCATTCTTTGTTTGCCCAATTAACCTGTGGAAGAGGTTGTTGCTCAATCTGATTTCGAGTGTATGCTGGGAAAAGCACGTCTTCATCATCATTTGATAACCCCTCAATATCCTCAGACAAACAATCTTTCATCTGATGAAGAGTGAGTCTACTATTACTATGCCTTCGAACCTCGAACCCATCTTTGCAGTTGGCCCAAAAATCCTTGAGTGCAGGCACATGAGCATAGTTCTGACCAAGTCTAGATGCATAGACACCATGGGGATCATAAGATCATTTCTCGCTGAAAGGCTTGAGACCAAGTTTAGCCAACTCATTACCCATTATCTTGGCATCTGCTGATGATCTACACCTGTAGATTCCTAATTCAAAAGGAAAGCTGAAGGCTAGTTTCTTTTTATTCCGCAAGCAAGTGTGAACATCTGATACTTGCCTTAGAAACTCCATGCACACAACTTCATCAGATGGATACCTCAGTAACATGAGAGGAGCACCAAAATAGCCATAAACTCTTAAGTAGGTGAAAGTATCAAACTGAATAAACCAATCCACCCATTTGGAAATTACTGTCCTGACAATAGATGAAATGCGTATGTGTAGCTCATTATCCAAGTCTCGCACCGTATACATCAAGAAAGCTTCATTCACTCTTTTGTAGTGATGCGATGATGCTACAAACTCCAATTGAGTGTAGTATTTGTAGACATGCTGTACATTTAGGGACCCCCTCTGTGTTCAACCCTCTGAATTTGCCTTGGAAGGCTACTAAGTAGACTAGGTAGGAGATCATGTGGAATTCATTCCTATTGAGATACTCAGTTATCTGGTGATGAAGGCAGTCACTGATCAATGTAGGCCAATCATAGAACTCCGTTTTCTTCATGATATGAGGTATCACATAAAACATCTAGGGCTGAAACTTTGTTGCATTTGCTTGGCCAGTAATCTGGTTGAGCAAGGTGATTATTATGGCAATTTCATCCTTAAACTCTCCTCTCCCGATGTTCTTTGGCAATGTCGTGTTTTTCCTTCATCCACTTTTGTGCAATCTTTTTGCTGTATTTCTCTTTATGCATCTCCCATACCCTTTCGCATTCCTCCATAAAGATGGTAACACTTCCTGGCTAAGGTGGAATTGATAAGCATTTTTTGATCATATCTAGCTTTAGGCTGCAAATTATTCTTCCATCCACTGACTGAATCTCCCTCGTTGCAGGATTGTAATGCTTGATGCAAGCAATTACGAATTCTAAGCTCTGTACTGAAAAGGGAATGGATGCTGCTGCAAGAAGTCCTGAATGGCCAAGGTGCCTGATGGTGACATTGCCTGTGTCTTCCAAAGCACACAAATTGAACATTGGCTTGATGTGGTGTAAGTCGGTTTCAGCTGTTTCAATGAAGTCATGATAGAGTATTGATGTGGTCTTGAACTCAGTGGGAATGTACTCCATTCTGCAAAACTCAAAGATTGACTGCAATCTTGCCTATATTCTGACAAGTTTTGCACAACTTTCTATTTTTAACCCGCTGTTTTTCTTCTTCAAATGGATGAAAATTTTCAAAATTATTTTGAGATAAGAGTTTTGTTCAGAATTTCATTACAAGCCAACCCAGATCGTTTGTTTTTGAAAATTTTGAGTGTAGACTGAAAAAGCAGCAAACCCTAGTTTTCTTCGAAAAAGCACAAAAAAGTTGGCACCTGGGTTTCGTTCAGAAGCATAGTTTGAATGAACCCATTTGATCAAATCTTGAAAACCTTGAAGTTTGATTGAAAAAACAACCACTTGAAATTTCTCTGAAAAAGCTGTGATATGGGTTATGTCTAGAAGAATGTTTAAGAAAGACCTAGAAGATTAGAAGTTGAAAATCTTGAAGTTTTCTCTGACATGCAAAGAAAAAACAACTGCTGCAACTTTGAAAAAGTTCTTCAAAAATTATCCAGAAGATAGAACTAGTATAACCCAACTCGCTGAAAATTGAAAACTATGACCTCCTTCAAAGAATTGATGTTCTGGATGAAAAAACATGAAAAAGCAAGCCTTTTCGTATGCTGATCTGTAAATTTATTGAAAAGCCAACATGTTTGAGCTCTTGAATCTTGAAAAGAGAAATTCTAAACTACTGCTCTACTTCTCCTTGGACGCCACCTGCAAGAAAATATGAATAACGAAATACAAAGGCACCTTAAATAAGTTTTATCTTGAGAGAAACAACTTTCTTTTGCCCTAATTCTTCAAAACCCTAATTCTCAGCTTATGCATTGAATGTGAACGTTTCTTCTTCATTTGAAATCTTTGAACTTCAAATTTTTTGACTAAGGCATGAGAGTTTGGGCGCCCATCTTGGCTAGAGGTGCCCATCTCTTCCAGACTTAGATATTTTTCCTTTACTTTCAACTTTTTCTCGATTTTCAACCCCTATTTGACTGATTTCCGGCCTCCGGATTGATCCGACGGACAAGCTGAATGTTTCATCGCAGAGCCTGATTGAATCTGGCAATATCATTCTAGAGACAACTTTTAGCAAAAACATCATTTGACCCCTCAAAATGCTGGGCGCCTATCCCCTCCAGGGGGACTCATCTTCACCAGTGTTAGCCATTTTTATGAGCTTCAAGTTCTTGCCTATTTTCTGACCTTCAGATGAATTTATGATTTCAGGACCTAAATTGATCAGATCAACCGGTTGTCAGGTCCACTGGATAGTTGAGAAGAATCTTGAGAGGGTCTCTTGGGTACTGCATTTTTGAAAAAGTTGATTTGAAGCTTCAAAAGCTTGGGCGCCCTTCTTGACTGGAGGCGCCTATCTTCCTTAGAGTTAGTTTTTCTTTGAAGTTTTTTTATCCTTGCTTTTGACTTCTATCATTTCACTCATGTTTTCCCCTCTGTTTAGCCTTTGATATTTGATGACTACCAACACTGACGAACGTGCTGATGGTTGCGTTGGAAAGCTTGATCGAGTTGGAAGAAGTCATGTTGGAGGCGTCTTCTACAAATTCATTCATTTGACACCTCAAAAACTTGGGCGCCCTTCTCCTTCTGGGGCGCCCATCTTTACTAGACTTAACCAATCTTTTATCTGTTCTTCTCCCTTGAGCTTGAAAACCTCTTATCATGGCCTCTGTTCGATCTTCGATTCCGGATGATTGAGTGATCGGATGACTGTGCTGTCGGGCTCACTGCAGAGTTGAGAAGATCCTGAACAACATTGCCTGGGAGCATGAACTCTGATTCCATCATCTGATGCCTTGAAAAGTTGGGCGCCTATCTTCTCCAGGGGCGCCCAGGGCTGGCAGACTTAGAAAATTTTCTGAGATTTTCAAATTTCTCCTTCATTTGACATGTTTCCCTTTGGTTTGCTACTGGAGACGAAAAATATTCTAAGGCATGAAGGTTTGGGCGCCTATTCTTGACAGGGGCGCCTGAAGTCTCCAGACTTGGCCAAAAATTCACTTTTTTTCAACTTTCACAGTTACCTTTCTCTGTTCCTCATTCTTCATGCACGTTCGCCATTAGTAGCTTTTGTTCAATGCTTGAATGTTTGATTCTAGTACTTGGCAGCCAACTAACCTCCATTGATGACCTTGGTGCTCCTGAAAAAGCTTCTGAAAATGCAGAATAGACCCACTAGGGCAAAACTGATCTTTTCATGATTCTGATTGCACCATCCCGATGAGGAAGTATTTTGAGCCAATCAAAATCAATCTCAACCCTAGAAGCCAAACTTCCTATTTTTAGAAAATTTTGCCTGTATCCATTTCAAAAGAAACCCAAAAAAACCTAGAAAAAGTTTCTATTTTTAGAAAACTGCTAAAAAAGAAATTTTCCTAAAATTTAGGGTTGAAAAACTGAAATCTGGGTATTGTAGATTTGGTCGTTCTGAGCAGACCCAGATTGTTAGATTTTGAAATTTCTAAGTTTTTGACCCTCATGCAAGACATGCAAACCCCAATTTTGACCTTTTTGACAAATTTAACAAGATTTTGACTCATTTCTTCAAAATGCCTAAGTATAGCAAATATTTTAATTTGGGGTACAACATGTTTTCAGAACATTAGGATTTCAGTGGAAAAACATTAGTTTTCAGTCATAAAACGGTGCTGGTTTGGTCCTAAAAGAACATGTTTTCTATCAGATTTTAGCGGCAGCAAAATTTCAAAGTGTAAAATTAGTGAATAGAGGCACCTTTCTCATCAAAATACAACACCATTTCCAAATATTGGAATCTCCTTCCAAACTAGCATCCATATATTCTCAGATCAAGGATACCAATTTGGGACACATCAATGTCTAAGAAATAGAGTTGGAAGAATGCATTTGAAAAGGGAATAGCTAGTGCGAAGACTTTAGAGCAGTGGCCTTATTGAGGTAGCCTCCTTTCCAATCTCAGTAGGAAGCCAAGAACTTTTCGCTTGTGTCAACCACTACAACCCTAAGGCAAGGGAGAGAGGCTCATTGAATGCACTCGTTCTCTGCATGCTCAAGAGTAAGAGCAGCAGCATATTTTCTATGTTTTTATCATTTTTTAGTTGAAAGTTTGTAGCTGTTGGGAATTTTGTTGTATTTTTTTTTTTTTGGCAAGTTGCTACTAGAGGGGTAGCTCCCTTTCATTAAACAACAAAAAGAGATATTACATTGAACAATCGACATAACTAGATTTGTGCGAGAATTTAGTTCTTATTGTTCAGTAGATACATGAGACCTTCTCAAAGTTCTTCTAAGTACTTGAACTGTGAAGGAGAGAGGAGGTTCAATTGCACAACAACATATTTCCTCATCAAATCCATGTTGTACTTCACTACTTCTGTGAATGGATTAAAACATTCCCTCAACTCCATATTGTTCTTCAGTCCTAGTATCTTGCAAACCCCTTCAATGTTGTGAACAACAACCAAATGATCATAGTTTGATATTGCTTTGGGCATATCTTTGTGCCAAGCCATTTATAAATATTTTTTGGCAGTGAGTTTCCCCATCATCTTCCGACCTAGTACATCCACAAAGGTCATGTTAAAGGCTCCCATAATATCCTTGTCATGTACATGACCATTCTCAAACAATTCCTTCCCAAGAGTGGTGACAATCACATGCTTCATCATTGGCACAGGTATCATAAAGAGCCTCCTAAGCTGGCTGGATAAATCTTCCTGCACACAACAACATCAATGCTCCTTTATTACGATTGTTCGCCCCATTGCATCCTTGAGAGGAGATCTTCCATTGCAATCAATTTAAATTGTTTGATCCTCGCTCTATTGATTGAGAGGAGCATTTTCTATCCTAGACGTTTCCTCGGGATTTCCCTATTCACGTGGATCATGAGAGGGAGATTTGCTTGCAGTGTTAATGTGATCAATATCCAAAATTTCTTTCAAACCAGACCATGTGTCGCAACATTCTGATTTTACAGTTTCAACAGTTTATTTTGTGTCTAGCTTTGATAATATGTCCACCTTATTTGCTTCCTTGCATGTGTTTTATTGTGTAGTCTTCGACACTGTCAAGAAGAGGTACAATCATATCCAACCACTTTTAAAGTTTCCAGTCAGGTGCTCTTCTTGAAATGACAACATTGATGCATATTTGAGAATCTCCTTCAATATCCATCACCTTTACATTTTCTTTGATGCATAATTTGAGGCCTTCTAATAGAGTGCCAAATTCAGCATTGTTATTTGTTCCTCCATAGAGAAGTATTGATACACCCCAAACAAGGGAACCTATTTCATTTCTCAATATGCAGCCCCATCAAAATTCAGTTTTAATCTTCCTTTCAATGGGAAGGAGGGTGGAGGGTTAGTTGTTGGGGCATCCATTTTGCTTTCTTCCTCTTCTTTGTATTGTTGGCCTCCATAAAGTGGGAGCTATTAGGGCATTTGAGGAGATTCCAGGCCTTGCTTGCTCGCATTGTAATCCTAGAGAGTGAAGCGATTCTTGCCTTTGTCCCGAGCCCTTGCATTAAGCAATTCACAAATACCAACTTCAATCTATTTTATGATGGTGTCTTTTGTGGAGGAAATATTTTGTTGTTTCATTATTTCCATATGTGCTAGGTGACCATTGATGGACTCGTGATCCATTCCAAGATGCCAACTTATCACTAAACAATGTCATGAAAAAGGATTGATCTATTCCTTGATTGGCTAGAAAATCAAACACCCTATTTGTTTCTCTAAATCCATGTGTGGACAAGATTTTCTTTAAAGGAAGCACATAAAGCATTCACTTCTTCCACCAAACTATTACATCTCCAATTGGGACAGGATCTCTTAAGTTCTCACCTTCCACAATTGGTCTTTTACATCCCAAAGAAGTTGCTAGGGTCAAACCTTCAATCACTACCATCCATTCAACCCCATTATAATGCACTCCCAAAAAAAAGATTCATCATTCACAAAAGTCTCAAGGAGTCTCAGTGAACAATTTCTACTCTAGCCATACCTAGTTTGCCATGGGAGGCCCCATCAAAGTTAAAATTCCAAAAACCATTTGGGTTCTAAGCCATCTGATCTTCTCTCTAGCATTCATTTTGTCTCTAATTTCAGCTCTAGCCATACCTAGTTTGCCATTGGAGGCCCCATCAAAGTTCAATTTCCTAAAACCACCTAGGGTTCTAATAAGCCATCCAGTCTTCTCTCTAGCATTCTTTTTGTTTGTAATCCCATTAATGGGATAATAT
This sequence comes from Sequoiadendron giganteum, assembly GCA_007115665.2. Taxonomy (NCBI): domain Eukaryota; kingdom Viridiplantae; phylum Streptophyta; class Pinopsida; order Cupressales; family Cupressaceae; genus Sequoiadendron; species Sequoiadendron giganteum. The sequence continues at coordinate 192,224,297 of CM021108.1, forward strand.
GTATATAATTATACAAACTATATATTAATTAATTTATTATTTATAAATTATTTACTTATTGTTAATGATAAATTATAATTTTTTTAGTATTTCTATAATTAATTTTCAAAAATATTATATTATATATTATGTGTCAATTGTGCTTCTGTTGTCACCAAATTTTGAAAAAAAATTGCCATCCCCAAAACCCATGTCTATGTCCCTATGTCTCCCCATTTCAGAACTCTGTGGAACAGTATATTTATATAATAATTTTATATAAATATAATAAATTTATAAAAATATATTAATTAACTTATTTTATAGATTTAAATAATATAGTACATATCAGCTGTGAATATTGCTTTCAACCAACGAAGTAAAAGAGTATTAATTACTGAAAAGAACAGAAAAAGATAGAAAAACCAAGTTAACAATATCACTAGCCCTTGTCATGAGAATGAAGAGTCATATTATGCTAGATATTATCCTTGTTGAAATCAGATGGCTTCTTCTTAACTATTGTCTAATAATTGTCCATGTATCTTCACTTTCAGCCCAAAAAGCTTTGACAGGATCCTCAGGCAGCACCAAAGAACCCTTAAATGTCAGATTCAACAATCTTGATTGAAGAGGAAGAAAACATTTTAAATTGGAGTTTTGGGAGAAACCTCCCCATCCTCTGACAAAGAAGAAGAATAGACTGGTGAGTCCAGGATCTCTGGAGATGAATCAAGTCTGGGAAGATACGTTGATGCCTATAGGAGCAGCCCCCGCTTTCCATCATGTGGCCTGCCTAGGAGGATCAACTCTCTTTGTTGCAGAGATAGCTTGGGGCAAGCATCTGCCAAGTAGCCTGTGGGATAGCAATATCAACATTTGAATGCAATCCATTTATAATCTGATTGCTGGTTACATATTCTGTCTGTTACCTTCAGTCCAATATTTGCCGGCAGCTGCTTGGAGAGATTCATGTCCATAAGAATCTGAGTAAAGGTGAACTAAGTGTGAAGCTGAGACTTTTCTGGGATTGAAATGAGTTTCCCAATGGAGGAAAGGTTTCATGCCCCAAAATTGCAGTGGGAGGTTTGGTAAGTCAACCCAAATATATACTAACTATATTGAATATTAATTAATTATTTATTATTAATGATAAATTATAAATTTTAATTCTTTTTGTAATTAATTTTCAAATATTATATTATTTGCATTGCGTCCCTCACCATCCCCAAAATTTTGGAAAAAAAAACCATTTTTGAAACCTGTCTATGCATCCCCCATTCTGACACTCCAGGAAACACTAATTTAAAAAAATAAACATATTTAAACAAAGATTCAGATTAAAAAAGACAGCAAAAAAGTGCATTAAAAACTGAAATTACCCTAGCTAACCCTAAAAAATATCACTATCAATTGTGTTCTCAATTCTGTATATTTTTGGTGCAAATTATGATTAGTTTTATATATTTTTAATATAAACATGTATTTATGCATGTATGTATTAAAAATATTGTACAGCTAACCCAGTAGTACTGAACCTGGAGATGAAAATTGGTGAATCCCGAACCCCAAACCCAAACTCACAACATACATTTATTATTAGCATTTTCTTTTAGTATAAATATTTAGTTTGTTCTGTAGAAAGTAGTCTTCACACTTGGCTGTCAGTTGTCTCTTTCAAATTGTAACTTGTCAAAGAATTGCTACAGTTGTGTACAATGGTAATTACTTGAATTAGGTCTCTTCCAAGTTTCTCTATTAATGGACTCCTCATGTACATGCATTCCAAATTGTAAGTAACGATTATGATATTATGTTTCTTGTACTTATCTCCCTTTTTTTTGTGTCATAAATAAAACACAGGACTCACTGAAGGAAATGATCAAATAATGGGCGATATATTTAAATTTTAGCCTTCTTTTATATTTATATGAGGATAATGTAAGCATTCTTATTTCCTATAGTCATGTGCAATGTCTATAGATTCTATACCTTCAGAAAGGTATTTTGTATGATAGCTAAAAGACAATCTATGCATGTAAATATATCTGTGTTTTGAATAGTTTCTGGGTAGATCTTGTTTGATTCATTATCAGCACAAGTTTTAGTGAGCACAATTTGCAGAATTCTCAAATTAGTGCCTTTGGTTTCTAGTTTATATATACCAAAGAAGTTTATTTGATTCACCTTCTTTACCTGTAAATGCATGTTATGTCTATTCTTTTGATTTCCGATAATCTGAGCATAGCCTTGTTTGTATGGGTGCATATATATAGGTCTCCCAAGAATTATAAGATTTTTTTGGAATGATTTGGATGTATTATTGAACATGTAGGTACCATAACATTAAAATTGCACCTAAAATATGCCAGCAGTTTTCAATAAGATTGTCATTATGTTAAAGTTGAGGTCCTTGTTTAAGCAACCTGTTCTTACACAGAGATTTAAATGCTCATTTGACTCATACTAGTAGGGAATTTTCAGTTATTAAATTTGCATTTGAAGGATATGGCTCTTTGGAATGTTGCAATTTATTAGGCATGACATAAATTCTCTAAATGCAGCAGGGACTGCAGTTGCCAAATATGTGGACCTCAGGTACAAAGGCATACTTTCCACATGGCTTGCGGCTAGTTTATGGATCTAAAGGTTTGTTGTTATATTAAGATCATTAATATTTATGCACATTTTGTGCAATTTTTATTTGGTTTCTCAGCAGAATATTGCATTGTTTACTTCGGCTCATCCCATCTTAGTATCTTCTTTCAGGTAGGAGTCATAGAATTGGATGGAAGTTATTGATGCAATGCTCTAGACAAACAGAACAAGAATTTTCTAAAGTTTCAGGCAAGAATTAATGACTCTTTAACCCAAACATATGATGTTTGTCATTAGCGAGTATTTCCATTCAAATTCATTGCTATCCATTCCAAAATATGTATTACATGGAACATTTTGTAGGATGATTATATGTCTTGTTTGGAAATATTATGATGCAATTAGAAGTCTTCATTATAAGTTATGTTTGGACTACGATAATCTCATGTTGTAATGTCCCCAATTGGACAACCTTAGGAAATAGATAATTTTCAAACACATGTAAACGGAAATGATGAATATATGCCAAATGTAGATGCCAAACCCTATTGAAATTGATGCTGATCAACAATATGACAATTTGTAAAACCTTTGTCAATTAAAATACAAAACCATGAAAAATGGATACAACACCCCATAACTTGATATGAAGTTCGGAAAACCCTCAAAATATAAAATAACCAAGTATAACAGCAGAATTGAATTATTTATGTGCTGAAATATTTAAGTGACAGCAGGTCTGTAGCTGATATTATATCATGTCCCTGAAATGGAACACTAAAATAATTAAGCATTAAAATGCAAATAAATAAATAAAATAAATAACAAAACACATATTAAAAATATAAATACAAATATTAACAATTTAATATTTTTGTAATTATAAATTATAATAATAATGTAATATTATAAATATTATTAAAATATATATAAAAACTAATATAAAATAAACATTTTAAAATAGAGGAAACATATAATATATATACAGCAGGACAGCAATTATATCCCAGTTAAAAAGAAGAGATTAATTAACACCATTCAAAGGCAATGACTAAGGGAGGCAATCATTATTATTGACCCAGTTATACAATGTGAGCAACCGCAGCAAGAAACAAACAGATTTTGATTAGAAAGGACAGACGGTTTGGTCAAAGGTAGTGAGTATAGAAAAACAGCGATTAAAATAATACAAAGGCAGCAATACAGCGCTTCACATTACCCAAGTCAGCAATAAAAGAAATTAGTAAGACAGCGATCAATGGGGGGCAGGTTTATTAATGAAGGGACACCTCCTTTTAGAAGGTTATGCCTATTCAAAGGGATGTCTCTCCCTAAAGAGATATAAATAGAGTGAGAGAGTGGTAAGAAAGGGAATCATAGAAGGAACAGTCAATAAGACATCTGAAAATATATTTTCTGAATATAGCATCCATGAATAATAATCAGCACTCAGATAAGATAACAGAATGGAAGGTAATCAGATTCAAAGCATAGATATATAGACAGTGAATAAGGACAGGAATATGAGTAATACTTGAGTATAGCAGCAGACATAATCAGATAAGTATATTATTGCAAGAATAAGTAGTTATTAATATATGTATATCTCTATTATATATATATATATTCATATAAAATATAAATATACAAATTGCATACGATTATGCAATAATGATGCTTCCAGCAATTATTAATCCTTATTAGTCATTATATAATTGAAACTAATCTGTTTGTGTCTCTTTAGGCAATATCTTCCGAATACTGAGAACAAATTGATTAAGGAGAAGAAACATACAGATCAGGAAGACAAGAGAATCAGACCCGTATATCACAACAGATTGCTATTATTGTATATATATACATAAACATGAGTATATCAGATCTATCCTACATTCCTGTGTATTTTCTGCCAACTACTGTTTACATATGTGTGCATATGATTTATAAGATAAGAATAATTAATGTATTATTTCCTATGCTAGAATTGGAAATGTATTTAACTGTTTGCAATCCACTTGTGGGAAGGGCCTGGGGTGGAGTAGGTAAGCAAGGCTAGTAAGTCGCCATCCTAGAGTGTCCATAATGGCTCCTAGGACTAGAGGGCACTTACCTAGAGAGCTGAGTAAACCACTTACGACCCCCGCTCAATCCCATGAGTCGGCAAGTGTCTTCCGGGAGTCGAGGCTTGATGGGGAAAGCAGATACAATTTGCCAAAGGGGAAGGCTGTGGTATACACCCTCTTAGGCTTGGCATGTGGCTTCGGGCAGACCCATCATGTCCCTCCTCCCAAATATGTTTGCATTGTTGATAATTTATGGATGTGATGCAATTGTCTAACCCTAACAAGCGTATGTACATATTTGCATATATTGTTCATGTGGTGAATGCAGGATTCCAACCCAAGATTACTTCATCAAAGAGGTATTTATCTAACAAGGTGAAAACCCTAACCCTAATTTGTGATCAATAGGCGAATTCTAGAGCGAATCAAGATAAGGGACATTACATATTAACATGAACAAAAGATATAAACACTAGGACAATTGTTATGCTCAAATCTGATCCATGATAGTTGAAAATCAGAATATTTATAAATCGTGTACCTTGTATTGATGCAACCAAATATTATTATTTTATGCAATATTAAATCATCTTCAATGTTGATCAGTATTACATCATCAAAATTACCAGCAAATCCACTATAATAGCAAATCAACAAATCTTCCCAAAATTCCAAAATATTAAATATCTGTAAATCAAAGAATGCAAATACAACTTTACTGTACAGCTGTATGGAATAGTGCTGTAGTGATCAAAGAGCTCTCCATATCTGGTTGTGGCTGGCTGTTAGGAGGCAAAATAATGCTGCTATCCAGGTTGAAGTGGTACGGCAGCCTGTAATATTAACCTTTTTGTATTATTTGGCCACTTTGTGAATTGAGGCTGGAGTCTAGCAAGGATGCACACAAGATTTGCTGCCTAGTAGAGCTTAACTAAGGAGATATAGTCTGAAATAACTGTGCAAATATTGATGTAAAGCAGTAGAGAACCCTTGAATTCCTTAGCAGATTTAATTATCTAAACCCTCGACAAATATTGAGACTTGATAGTATCAGTAAATTTGCTTTTAAATATTCACCGAACTCATTGAATCTTCAACAAATTGGCACTTGTGATTCCTAGGTGGAATCACTTCTAATCAGGGAAACCCGGGGACGCGTCCCCCCCCCCTAAAATGGCCTGTCTTTGTCCCCGAGACGTCTCGGGTACAAGGGGATGATCCCTTGGCGTCCCCTTTTTTTTTCAAAAGCTGGGAAACGTCCTCGAAATGGGGAAACAGTCAACGGGGAAAGGGGGATGGCTGACCGTCCCGGGGATGGCCAGGGGATGCTTGAGCTGTCCCTCGACCGTCCCCCATGTCAAAGCATGTTTTAAAATTAAAAAAAAGTATATAATAGTTTTTCAGTTTTCTGGTTTATGAGTTGTTGGTTTAAACTATTTTCATATATCTTTCACAATATTTGGAACACTCACAAGATAAATATTTGCTGCTCTATTAGAGATATATAAAAATAACAAAAATTTATTCCAGAAGTGTTTAAACTTTAATTTACTTGCTTGCTGTTCACTATCAGGTTTTACAGACAAAGACTGAGGATTTTGACCTTTTTAAATAGTTCTTCACAATTGGAAATAGGCTGAATATTAAGGTAATTTGATGCCCAAAACTCCTTGAGTGCAGCGATTGTCCCAACATTTAACTGCTCAAATCCATATCAGACAATACACTAGCATTGAATTTACTTCAAGTAGTCCACACTCCCACCAAACTACAATAATTCTGCTTTCAGATGCCTCAACTATTCATTATTGTTTTGTGCCAAGTAATCAATAACCTAGGTGAAACAATCTTCACTGTAATCACAAATGTTCGCCTAATTTGTGAGCTGGAAATAACCTTATGTAATTTGATATAAGTTTATAAATTATAACTTGGAGGTTGTATCATGATTCATGTATGTTAATTCTGAATTTTCAATGCGTATTGAGTTTTGACAAAGAATGTTAGAACACAAATGTTATATGTTAAGGTTCTATAATGTATATTATGCATGCTTTATCCATGTTTTCATATGAATATTTAAAATTTCCCTATATATTTTCAATTTTCCCTAGAACTTGGGGACTCGTCCCGCCGTCTCCGTCTCGAAAACTTGGGGTAACACTGCTTCTAATGGATGAGAGGGATTTTGTCCTTTGGATCTCCTATTCCAAGGGTTTTCATCCTTGAATAGTTCAAACTCCAAATTGGAAGGAATAATCGAAATGACAAAATTGGACGACGTCATGTCCCCTTTTCAAGAAAAAGAATTAATAATATTATTTTAAGTTGGATCCTGTAAATTTAAAAGTTTTGGGGCAACTTAATAATATTAATTTAACAATATAAAAAGTGTTATAAAATACTTAGTTATAATTTTTTTTTTTTTTTTGGAGCGAAATTGATATCCAATGGTTTGATTTGAAAAGGAATAAAAAGGCGGTGCTTGGCTTCATTTCATCATTTAGATTTCATTTGGCATTTTTTACATTGGAGAATTTGTGTTCATTTCCTCAATGAAGGATTAAAACACTTTGCTGTTTGGAGGTCTTGGAGGATGAAAACCCTTTTGGACTTTTATTTTCAGAATTGGGGGAAAGAACCTTCATTTCTATCTAGGGTATCTCCACACAAGTACATTGGAGCTGATTTTCGGAGAGTTCATGTCAAGTTTCCAGCCTATTGAAAGGGATTTTGTGTTGTTTTGGTGTTGTCCTGCATTTTTCTAGTCATTGTCTCGGAGCACCACTTTGGGGTAAAGTTGCCATCAATTTTTAGAGTTGATACTGTACTTTGGAAGGGGTGTTTGATAATATTAATTGTCTTTTTTGGGTGGAGTGAACAACATATTCTAGATTTATATTTAGGAGCTAGCATAAGGAGGGTTTGACATCCTATAAACTACTGTTCAGCACTTTTTTCCAGCCACTTGTTTGTTGTCCTTGCAACCGCCACAAACTAGCTTTCACCTTAGCAGCTGCCATACATTTTGGAGGGTTTTTTCTGCACTTTCCAGATCCGATCACAACCCTACAACAGGGCCAATGGTGTTTCAGGGTTTGGGGGCATATTTTGCTGCAATCTGCAACTTGCAGCTAGTTTTGGGGGGTGCGCTAACCTTTCTCATAGTTGTACCTTCAATTCCAGCCATCCTAACTTCTAGCCTGGTACCTTGGATCGTCAAAATTGTTGATTTATTGTAAGTGCAGGATTTTATTCATTTTTGCAAAATCTGGGGTCTGTTAATCAATTTCTTATTTTGATGTAATGCAAATCAGATCTAATCAAGGAGGTTATTTGAAAAGTTGATTGAGGTTTTGGGAGTACTTGTCTTCATTTTTCACTTTATTGTTCTCTTTTACTTTGTTCAAGATATCAGAAAAATACAAAAAATATATGCATACTAGATTGGGACATTACAATGGTATCAAAGCATTGACCTTGTCAGCTTATTTGCGGAAGAACTAATCTTTTAATGCAGATCTAGTTTGATACATGGAAGTGACAAAGAGTTTAAATACCATCAAAGGGAGAGAAGAAAAGAGGAAATCATGGGTGACCAAGATAGGAGAGAAGAATCAAACATAACAATAAGTTAGCTAGGGACATCCAAACTTCCATGAGGGAGTCCATGTTCGATATAGCTCAAACCTTAAGGGAGTTGAATCACAATTTGGGTGCATCTAGGCCAATCCAAAATCCTATATAAGGAAGTAATTTGGCCAATGAGAGGTTTTCAATCAACCTTCCCACTAATACTTTCTGGGCAAAGTTCTTACAAAGAGAAGAAGATCCACTAGAGGAGGAACAACAATTTCAGCCTCGCATGATAGATGATATGGTATGGTATCATGAAAAATATAATGCTCTAAGTCAACCAATCCATAATGACCAATCGTTTGGTAAATTCTATGATTTCAGGACAAATAATGGGCATAGAAGAGGAAGGAGACATCATCATGATCAGCCCTAGATAGATAAATAATATTAATTGGGTAAGATCACCATACCTTCATATGATGGATCAAACAAATGTTTAGCTAGGGCTTGGTTGTAGAAGTTGGATACATACTTTTCATTGAATCCTATGTATGAAGAGGAGGCAATTAAGTTTGCTACCCTTCATTTAGAGGATGTAGCTCATGACTGGTGGTACCATGTGTAATGTCCCCTTTTTAGCCCTATGCTTTTTAGTGGCCGTTAGCCTATTTATGGAGTCCCATAGGCTACTTAGAGGTGTTTTTAGGGTTTGCAAGATTCTTGGAGGTTTCTCGTCAACTTTTCGGTAGGTTGTTGTAGGAGTTTGCCAAAGGGTTTTTGGGTCTTTTTGATTTTTTGAGATTTTTGGTCGGCAGTCATTGATATTTTAGCAGTGTCTATTTTTAGTACTCACTATTTTCAGTAAGTCAGAATTGCTTCTTAGAATATGCTTATTTTGAGATTGGAGTCACTATTTTTAGTAAGTGCTATTTCTTGCAGTGGTCTTGGTAGCAGTTCAGTATAGGGTTATGTAATGTCCCATATTTTGATGTTATCTCTTGGGAGATTTTGGTAATTTCGTGAGTCTCCCTTGGAGACGAAATTGCAGAGATTGATTTGTTTAGATGGATCGATTACATCATATGTTGCACAAAAGTTATTTATGTGGATTGATGGTCGAATTCATGGGGCTCATATTGCTTGAAATAGCGTTGGAATATATATGAACTTATAGACTGAGTTGGTGATCGAATATTTGCATATGGAAGTCATGGCTATCATTTGCTGGGTTTGGACGAATTATTTTGGTGCATCAATTCCTATTATTGGTTTGTAAACATTTTGTTGTCAGAATCAAAGGGGTTGATTATTAGATATAATGTTTTAATCAAGTTGCTCTAAAGTTTTCACCATTGTCATCAAGATAATTCCCTGGTTGCGATAACTATTTTGGCTGGTCGATTATATTAGATGGATTGTTTAGAATGTGAAATACCCTATGCTCAGACCCGATGGATGCACAAGCATTCATTATATATATATATATATTCAGTTCATTCTACTCAAGGTTGGCCGTTCCTATCACCCAGGCGAGTGTACAATACGATAGTCGAAATGGCAAATAAAGGTTATTATTCATAGTTGTCTGAAGAAATCAAGGCTATCTGCTATCACCGTAGTGTTGAAGGCACCTTGATATTAAAATCAAATGAGGCTCTATTGATGGTATTCGATGAATTCATTTGCAACAATAAATTGTGGATAATAAACTCTATTAGACTTTTCCTATATCGCTACCTTGCTATTGTCCTTTGCCACAACCTATTGAGATTGTATTTTAAACTATCGACTTTCTGTATATTTATCCACCACATTATATTGAGAGTCGTGGCATATCGTGGGTGAGTGTTGCATTATTGGTGCATCCTATATTACCGTAATTGAAGGTGATCGGGTCCTCTATAATTCCGCTAACTAAGCATATTCATCATATTTGATTGCATGATACATTTGCCAGCCGCCACTAGATTATTGCTAACCGATGTCATTAATAATTATTAGTGACTGCTCCTGTTGCCAATCGGCTATGTCTAATTGCTAAGGTGAACAAAGCATCAATTACATATTCTAAGGTAGATGTTTTTATTATATTCTGGTTGGCAGCTATGAGTTGGAGGAATCGTAGATTATCTATACCGCCAAACAATTAATTAATTAGCTAATAGATTATCATAGATTAAAGGTATAATTAGTCAAGTGGCATGAGTGAAGAAATACACCTCCTCATATCATACCCTCTCAAAGGCTATATAAGGAGGTTCATAGATCATTCCAAGGATATATATAGAAGATTGTAATTTCATATGCAAAAACTCAGATCTGGAAGTGCTCATAAGAGCCTAAAAGCCAGACTAGTAAGGATGGCGTATAGCCCACCTTTACAAGGCTAATGGACACGTGTGTTCAACAATAATTAGATACATCACCAAGTATGAAATTGCATGGATATAGGGACCTAGTTAGGAATAACGATCAAATTAATAACATGATTCTCTTGTATATACTAACGCATGGTTTGAAATTGATAAATCAGAAACAACTATATTTTCTTGTCCAATTTCCATTATCGAACTAATAATTGAATTAGACCCCTTAATTCAGAATTTATATCAGAAATATTTTATTTTTGAAGTTGCAGTGATAAAATTGATAATAAAGTGTTATATACAATAGTTCATTCTATTTCATTTATAATTTGGAAACTCAGTTAGCTTACCTTAATAATATTGGATGACAACCTTTGTCAATCTAATAAGAAATAAATAAAAAATCTATTGATCTGGAGCAAGAGTCATTACAGTGGTATCAAAACTAGTGAACTTGCTAGCCTTTGGGTAAATGTCAAAAAACTTGATTAATCACGACAATAGAAGATATCAAACCATTGGCAAGATCACTCTATGAAGCAGGTAACAAGCTTAGTATTGAATTACAATCAAGGGATGATGACTTGAACGCACTTAAAGAGGTGGAAGAATGTTTGATTCACATTGAGCAGTCATCTGAAGTGTTAGATATAGCTCTTACACCTACAAAAACCACCTTGAATCAACATAAATGGTTGAGGCATCATGATGAGGAAATCAAGTTGTTGGTTATCTCTTGTTTAAGTGAGGCAATGAGAGTTTTGGTACCTCTAGTTCCTTATGACGACGACACAATGAAAGAGGTATTACACATGATTGTCGACAGTTTCAAAGAACTAGATTGAAATGATAATTGATATTTGATATTCGTTATTTACAAAGGAGAGGAATACTCATATAATAAGTACAAGATGTTGTTTCTAAAACGAAGCAATTGTTTACTAAAGAGAACTAAATAAAATAATTTAAAGTTACTAAAAGCTAATTGACGTAAACTAAGTTAATTGAAAGTAAACTATCGACTAACTAAAAGCTAAGATGACCATTAAATATTACAATAATACTTTAATAGCCTCCCTTAATGGTTTGTTAATTTAGGATCAGATATGAACTGTAAGCAGAAAAAATAAACATAGAATAGTGAACACGATATTTATCCTGGGAAAACCCTTCTAATCAAGGGAGAAAAACCCAGCAAAACTTTACTAATGATAGTTCAGGTACAATAGTTCAAAATAGCACTTGAGAATCGAGCCAAGATAGGCAGAGTACAATAATATAACCCAACAGTGAAGTAGTGCGAAATTCTGAGCAATAGCGAACCTCCTTCTTGAGTAGCGAACCTTCTTCTTGATCACAAAAGAGTGAATGAATGAATGAATATGTAAATGAAAAGAGTCTCTCTCCTCTTTATACAAATCCATGAGTATGTTGGGCATCATTCTTCACTTGAGCCGACCCAACAATAATAATAACTGTTTATTATTAGGCCGAATGGCTTATATGTGAATCTTCTCTAGGTAATACCTCCTGAAGCTACCCCAAAACATCAACACTCCCTCTTAGCTAGGGAGGTATTCATAGGAAAAGTCTTCTTTGAGTCCCACTCAAGGGTATCATGTCTTGTCATGGATTCTCTCAACATGACGTCCACAATGGCTACACCCAATTGTGGGAAACACAACTCAGTCTCAGAGATGTGTTATGTACAAGGGCTTTCACCTCATATTTCTTCGTCTCAGAGAAATATACACTATGATAGATCAGTCTATCGTTCTGTCCATACCTCTGACACAAGGAGAATATCTTAATGATGTTGTGACTCCCTCTTAGCAAGGGCGACATTTTCCACCACCCCAAGCTTTTTTCGGAAGTACACAAACTTTACCCTGGAAAGAGGCTTGGTGAGGATATCAATCGTCTGATCAATAGTACAAATATACTAGAGCTATATTGCTTTTCTCGGATGTAGACAAACTTTACCTTGGAAAGAGGCTTGGTGAGGATATCAACCGTCTGATCATCAGTACAAATATACTAGAGCTGGATTGCTTTCCTCAACACCATGTCTCTGATGTAATGATACTTGATCTCCCTATGCTTCGACCTATCATGCAATACAGGATTCACTGAGAGCTTTACACAACTCTAGTTATCACAGTGAATCAATGTTGGCTCTAACATCTGACCAAACAATCCTGCAAGGAGCTTTCAAAGCCATATTGCTTCATGGGCTGCTACACATGCTACAATATACTCAGCCTCTGCTGTGCTCAGTACCACAGAGGACTGCTTCTTGCTACACCAAGAAATCATGGCAGACCCCATGCTGAAACAACACCCAAAGGTGCTCTTCCTATCAACCACACTTCCATCCCAGTCAGAATTAGAATAGCCTTGTAATGTCAAATCTCCACTGGAAGCATACCTCAAACCATATCCCACAGTACCACGCAAGTATCTCAGTACATGCTTTGCTGCAACTAGATGTATCTGTCTTGGCTCACACATGAACTAGCTGAGAGCACTCACCGCAAAACAAATGTCTGGTTAGGTGTTGACTAGGTACATTAATGACCCGATCAATTGTCTATACATGGTGGGATCTACCAAATCTGAATCGGAGGCTGAGTCATTCAACTTCTTCAAATTTGTCTCCATCAGTGTAGCCATGGACTTACAGTCCAACATCCCAAATCTTATCAGTATATCTACAGTGTATTTCCCTTGAATTAGGAAGATCTCATCATGACTTGCCATACTTCCAGTCCCAAGAAGTAATGCATAAGGCCAAGGTCCTTCATCTCAAACTCAGATGCTAACTCCTTACATTAGACAATGAGCTTCTATGCTCTAGTGAGAAATAGATCATCAACATAAAGGACCAAGATCAAGGCCTCACCATCAACATAAAGGACCAAGATCAAGGCCTCACCATCAACAATCTTGAAATAAAGGTTGGAATCTGCATCATTCTTGGTGAAACCCAAACTCATCAAGTATCTATCAATCCTTTCATACCATGCATGAGGTGCTTGTTTAAGATCGTACAAAGCCTTCTTCAATTTGCACACATGAGATTCCTTCCCATGAATCACAAAGCCGTCTGGCTGCTCGATATACACTTCTTCCTCAATCAGACCATTTAGAAATGTAGTCTTTACATCCATTTGATGTAACTTCCAGTCCTTGGCGGAGGCAATAGCAATAATCGTTTTGATGGAAATGTATCGAGCAATAGGAGCAAATGTCTCCTCATAATCTATTCCCTCCTTCTGAGAGAATCCTCTTGCCACAAATCTTGCCTTGTGTTTCTCAATGCTACCATCAACTGAATGCTTGATTTTGTAGAGCCATTTGGAAGTTACTACTAACTTCCCTTCAGGTTTCAGAACATCCGATACATCATTTTTAATGATGGACTGATACTCTTCCGTCATTGCATCTCTACATACCTATTGGCTAGATGCCTCCTCATAACTAGAAGGCTCAAAATCAATGATGTGACTCATCAATGCCACATACCTGGGAACTTCTGAGGTCTCTTGCTCTCCCTGAAAGTGCCTCAGGGAGCTGCATATTTTTCTACCTTCTGCATGGTTTGTCAAGCCCACAGGGGCCTCTTTCGACCTACGACAATATCTATAGGCCCATTAGTTGGTTCTATAGGATCAATTGGATCAACCGTCTCAACTGGTTCGTTAGACTCCCTCTGAATGTCAGGAGTATAATTGAGGGATGAATCCATATCCTTTGGAGCCTCTTGCTCCTCACTGTTCATCTCCATGTAAAATCCTTTAGATCTCCTGAAGGCTACCTCGTCTTCGAAGGAGACATCCCAACTGATCTCAATCTATTTTTGCCCTGGGATGTATATTCTGCAAGCCTTTGAAGACTCACTGTAGCCCACATATGTACCCTTCCTGCCTGAAGGTTCTAGTTTTGTTCTTTTGTCCTTGGGCACATGAATGTACACAGGACAACCAAGTATCCTTAAGTGGCTAACCTCAGGCTTCACACCTGTGAAGGCCTCCTTTGGAGTCATGTTCCCCAATATCCGATGAGAACTTCTGTTTTGAACATATACTGTGGTTTTGGAAGCCTCTGCCCATAGGAAACTCTACAAATTCTGATCATGAATCATAGCCTTAGCTGCCTCTACTATAGACCTATTCTTTCTTTCGACATCTCCATTTTGCTTAGTGTTGTACGGAACACAAAACTACCTCTTGATCCTTGCCTCAATGCAGAAATTACGAAATCCTTCGGAAGTGTACTCCCCTCCATTATTTGATCTTAGAACCTTAATCCTCTTCTCGGACATGTTCTCAACTTGTGCCTTGAATTCTCAAAATCTATCAAGAACTTCCTCATACTCCTTAGATTTCAAGAAGTAAATCCAAGTCTTTCGAGAATAATCATCGATGAAAGTCACATGGTACCAGAATCCACTCAGTGACACCACAAACATTGGTCCACACAAATCTGAATGGATAAGATCTAAGATCCCCTTGGATCTACTATCACTGCTATGGAAGGGACTCTTGGTATTCTTACCAAGTGCGCATCCTCTGCAGATGCCATCATGCTCTATGCTAAGCTTCGGAAGACGAGTAACCATCTTCCCCATAGTGGGAAGGGCTCTGTAATGTAAGTGAGTAAGTCTCCTATGCCATAGCTCAGTCAAACTGATAGAGCCGTGTAATAATGACTGAATTGGTCATACTGACAATCTGTATAGGCTCTCCTGACGAATACCAATCACACTAGCTGAATTTATGTTGGAGTTCTTGGGCCATGCAAGAACCTTTCCTTCAGAGAAGGCAACTTTGTACCCTTTGTCCTCTAAGGCTGAAATGGAGACAAGGCTCCTTTTGATCCCTGGTACGAACAATACATTGCTCAATTTAAGAGGGATACCCGAATCTAGCTAGAAGGAAGTGGCCCGAGCTCCCTTTACAACATAACTAGCATCATCTTCAATTATAACTTGTAAATTAGACTCTTTCTCTACTAAGTCTGTAAGATGCTCTTTGTAGCCTGTAATGTGACGTGAAGCACCACTATCTATCAACCAAGTATCACTGTCAGTTGGTACATTACTTGAAAGAGCGGAGATGAATAGGAATCCTTTTGAATCATCTTTTGAATATCTCAACTCCTTATGAGATGTCTTTTCGTCAATGTTTGCAGTAGAAACATGCTTCTTTAACTTTAATTTACAGTCTCGGGCATAGTGTCCATACTTGTCACACCTATAGCATTGAATATGAGAAAGATTCTTCTTTTTCGATTCTGGAACAAAATCTGCTTTTTTGTCTCTATTTCTCTTGAAGGTGCCTCTTTTTCCTTCTCTTCCTTTGCCTCTTTCTCTAGTAGCATGTGCAACAAGAACTTGAATTTCTTCATTATGGGAGTTTCGCCCATTTCCTCTTGTTGCCAGTCTGGTTTCTTCTTGAATATAGTCAATCCGTAGGCGATCAAACTTGGGCAACTTGGATCTCCCACTGATGCTCTGAATGAAAGGTTCCCAAGACTGGGGAAGACCATTTAGAGCCAATATAACAAGCTCTCTATTTGCAACTGTATCCCCAATAGTGCTCAACTGATCTCTCAGATCAAAGATCTTCATAAAGAATGAAATAACTGACTCCCCTATAGCCATTTTTACATGATGGAGCTGTTGTCTCAGAGCGAGGGCCTTGCTGGTATTGTTGATCTCATATAGACCTTTTAGTACATCAAACATTTCTTTAGTTGTCTTCATCTTGGAGATGATCAATACTAGGTGGTCCTTCACGGAGTCTATCATGATCTTTCTAGCCTTCGTACCATTTTTCTTCCACTGGATTTTCTTTGAGTCTTCTGACGACTCAGGCATGTCAACCTCTACGAATTCTAGAAGATCGTTCTCTTCTAAGGTAATGAGTACCTTAAACTTCCAAGAGTTGAAGTTTGAAGCCCCATCAAGCCTATTTTTACCTTGACACCGATCACCATCTTCTTTTCCGAGTAATTGCCCTAAACACAAAATTGTCTTCCACACAACCCGCAATTATGCTTAGTCAAATCTGACTAGTTTTTCCTAAACCTTGGCTTTGATACCATGTTAATTTAGGATCAGGTATGAACAGTAAACAAAAAATATAAACACAAAATAGTGAACACAATATTTTTATCTTGGGAAAACCCTTCTACTCAAGGGAGAAAAACCCAAAAAACCTTTACTAATGATAGTTTAGGTACAACAATGCAAAGTAGCACTTGAGAATCAAGCCAAGATAGGCAGAGTACAATAATATAACCCAACACTGAAGTAGTGCGAACTTCTGAGCAATAGCGAACCTCCTTCTTGAGTAGCGAACCTTCTTCTTGATCACAAAAAAGCAAATGAATGAATGCATATGTAAATGAGAAGAGTCTCTCTCCTCTTTATACAAATCCAGGAGTATGTTGGGCATCATTCTTCACTTGAGCCAACCCACAATAATAATAACTATTTATTATTAGGCCGATTGGCTTATATGTGAATCTTTTTTGGGTAATACCTCCTGAAGCTACCCCAAAACATCAACATGGTCATCCTACTAACTACACCAAGATTATCGCGAAATTTTACAAATTTATCCAGATTGAGAGACTTGGTGAGAATGTCTGCAGTCTGATCCTCAGTTGGAACATACTGCAACATCATAGATCCATCTTCAACAAGTTGGCGGATGAAATGGCAATGAAGCTCAACATTCTTGGTTCACTCGTGGAAGACTAGATTCTTGGCAAGCTTTAGCACCCCTTGATTGTCGCAGAACAAGGGTGAAGGCCCTTCTTGAGACATTTGCATGTCAACAAGCATACTTAAAAGCCATATTGCCTCACATGCGACCTTCACTGTTCCTTTTGATACTTTGCTTTTGTCGAGGAAAGAGTGACTGCTTGCTGCTTCTTGCTTATCCATGTGACTACACTTGTACCAAGACTAAAAACGTACCCAGAGGTGGACTTCCTATCATCAATTTCCTGCCCAATTTGAATCTGTAAAACGAACCAGCCTAGGATCTTTGCATGTGCTGTACAGAATGCCAAAGTCAGGTGTCCCTTCCACATATCCCAACACTCGCTTCGCTGCAACCCAGTGTTCATGAAATGAGAAATGTAGCTCACAACAAAACTAAGATCAGGCCTAGTGGCAGTAAGATAGATGAGGCTGCCTACTAGTTTCCTGAATGCAAACTCATTCACCATTGGTGAGTTTGATTTGGCTGAAAGTTTCAGCCCCTTCTCCATAGGAGTGGATGAGATTTTGCAATCTTCCATCTTGAATTTCTCTAGCAAACTCCTGGCACACTTCGATTGAGAAATGAAGATACTACCACTTGTCTGCCAAACTTCTACACCTAAACAATAGTGTAGGAGACCCAAGTCTATCATCTCAAATGCGTGACACAAATTTGACTTGATCTGTTCAATCAAATGTAACCTACTACCAATAATGATGGTATCATCCACATAAATGACAAGAAGGATGATATCATTGCTAGTGTTCTTAACGTACAAATTTGTATTCTCGAGATTCCTCTAAAAGCCTTGTGCAACCAAATACTTGTCAAACTTCAGGTACCATGCCTTGGGTGCCTACTTTAGGCCATAAAGAGCCTTCAACAATTTGCATACCTTATGTTCTTTTCTTGCAACCTTAAAACCAAGAGGCTGTGTCATGTATACCTCTTCCTCCAAATCTCCATTGAGGAAGGCACTCTCTGTTGATGTTATTGAGCAGCTTCGGTCTGCACTTCCCAAGAAGAAAAGAATAAATTAAATGTATAGCCTCTAGGCTATTTAATTTATATCATACATTATACTTGCTAAGGGCCGACCCTTATAGCTCGCCTATCCTTGTCTCACCTTGAGCCGACTCCAAGATATATTAATTGTCTATCATTTATTATGTTTTCCAAGAAAGGCCAACCTAAATGAAGAGGCACCTTGTGTTGTATAAATACAAGGTCAGTTTGTCATTGTTAAACATTCATCCAAAAAAAGCAAGTTCGCATTTTATATTCAAGAGCAGAATTCGCACTTTAGAAGAGCAGGTCCGATTTCAAGGAAGAACATATTCATTTGTATCTTGTGTATGTAGAAGAGGTGCGACCTCATTGCATTCATTATTGGCCATTGCTGGGCCTGAGTTGTAAGCAGACTTCTGCCATTGTTCTATATTATAGAAGAGATTCATTGCTGGGTTTTTCTCCCTCAAGAGGAGGGTTTTCCCAGGGTATCTTTGTGTGTTCATTGTCTTATGTGTTGCAATTCTTTTAAGTGCTTTCATTATTCAATCTGATCTAAGAAAAACTAACACTCTCCAAGTCCCTCTGGTGGACCTTCTAGCCAAACTATGCTACCATGGCTAGGACAAATCGGATGGTACTCATCTTTGTTGTAGGAGCAAAGGTTTCCTCATAGTCAATACCTTCTCTTTGCGAGAACACCTTAGCCACCAACCGAGCCTTGTATTTATCTAGTGTTCCATCAGCCTTGTATTTCACCTTGTATACCCATTTGTAGCCAATGGGCTTCTTCCTTGGTGGAAGATCTGATAGAACCCACGTGTTGTTCTTCAAAAGACTATGATTCTCAGAATCCATAGCCTTTTCCCATTCAGGTTTATTAGAATAATATCTTTGTATTATTTGTTTCTATTCTGGTTTAATGGTCAAATCTCTGTAAATCTTGTATATTTAGATTCTTTCTATTTTTGACGAGTTTCTTTTAGGAAACTTCGTTCTTTGTAATTCTATTTAATGTGCGTTTTGATCATTAGTAAATACATAATTTTTTTACCAATTACCCGTGTTACAGTAATATGGTATCAGAGCCCTTTTAATTCAAATTTTTTTTCCAAAGAAATTTTTTTGAGAGAAATTCTTTCTTGTTCTATTTGGAAATTTTTAAATTTTTTTTTTTTCGAATTTTGTTTTGTTTTTTTCCGGAAGGGTCTAGTGTTCGTGGGTTTTTGAGATTGCAAATTTTCGTTTACTAAAAATCGCGACCCATCCTCATGAGAAAAATCGCGGATTCGTCAATCTTCAGGCCGCAGTTTTAGTTTTTGGGTGCCGTTTTTGTTTTCTCTCACAGTTCCTACATGGTCCCAGCTTGTATTTGTGCATTCAGAGCACGTTTTAGGAGGTCAAAGCTTTTGGTTAGGCGTTGTTTCTGTTCTAGCCGCGTCCTTTTCTGCTCACGTTTTTGCGAAAATCCGTGTTTTTTTTCAGACGTGTTTGAGCTCGAATTTTTTTGAGTTCTTGGAGTTCTTTGGGCTTGGTTTTTATTCTGAACGTGGTCGCCTAGGGTTTGGCATTCCTTTTGCCAAATTTTTGTGCAGATTCGAGGTTATTTTTGCAAGTTCTTTTGAGCTTTCATGGCGGCTAGGGCATCTTGCAACTTTGACTAGGGTTTTGACCAATCAACTCACTTTGGATTTTTTTTTCGATTATAGATTCTTGGTGGGTTTTCCGAGAGCTCAATTGGGTTGGTCTCGATATTTTTTGGGTACATCATTTTTCGTGCCTCGAATTATGTGCAATCCATACATTGTACTTTCTACAGTTTTGTACTAGAATCTACCTCTATTTTTACATTGGAATTCGTGCCTCAAATTTTGTGCTTTCCCCCTCTTCTCAGTACCTCATTTTTCATGCCTCGAAAAGCGTGAAGATGGCGAGTTTGACCAACTTTATGTTGGAAGGCAATCAAAGATTCAACGGCAAAAATTATAACACCTGGAAGCAGCGGATGATGACCATCTTTGAATACCGCTGCCTTGATCAGATGATTCCGGGCAATGTTACTCGACTCACCACTGCAGACAAAGCTCAGGAGAAGTTTGATGAGCAAAATCGTGAAGCTGTGATGCTTATCAAACTTTCAGTAATTGATGATCAGCTACCTCAGATCCTGCTTGGAAAATCAGGGAAGGAGATTTGGGATCACTTGAAGGGTTTGCACGAAACTTCTGACAAAAGCCGTGTGTTTTTCTTGAAAAACATGTTGTTTTCTATTGTCATGGATGAGAAGACAACACTGCAGGCGCACTTGAACAAAATCCAGGAGATCCGAGATCAATTGGAGGCTATTGGTTGGAAAATGGAGGAAGAAGACATGGTTGTGATCACTCTGAAGAGCCTACCTAAGCTCTATGAACATTTCATAGAGACTCTCAACATTACGTCTGCTAATGATGACCTGAAGTTTTCAGAGCTTTACACTATTCTCCTGCAGCAGGACCATTGGAAACAACAATTTGGTAGCAGTGGTTCATCATCCTCTACAGAGCAAGCCTTTGCAACTAACACTCAGTTTAAGAACAAAGGGAGAGGTCAAAATTCACAGCAGAAAGGCTCAGGACAGCATTAGGACAACTCTAAGAAAAAGAACATTTAGTGCAATTACTGTCACAAATTTGGTCACATGAAGAAGGATTGCTGTGCATGTTTGGCTTCTGAAAAAAAAGAAGCAGGGAGGGTCTTAATAGAACGCCCATGTTGCTGAGCACACTGAGCAGAAGGAATTTTCCTTTTATGCCTTTATGGCTAAAAAATCCGCAGACCATGTTAACTCCTCTGCCTGGTACATAGATTCAGGTGCTTTGCGACATTTCACTCATTGGCGTAATTGGTTCATAGACTTCTCTCCGTTCACTAACTCAGTTGTTTTTGGAGGAGGCGAAGAATACACAGTTGTCGGTAAGGGCACTATTCAGATTCAATCTGGTAGGAGGAATCTCATATTCCTCAATGTGTACTATGTTCCTGGCATGGAACTCAATCTTCTCTTAGTCAGTCAGATCATGCGGAATTCTCCTCAGCTGGATGTAGTTTTCAGTTTGCACAAATGCTCTATTGTTGATAGGGAGAATTGCACTGCAGTAGCTGTCGGCATTGAGGATCATGGTCTCTACAGGCTTGTGGACACAGGTGATTCTCCGGAGTTAGCCAGGGCAGCCAGAAACTTTGCTATCACCAGTTTATGGCATCAGCGGTATGGGCACTTGAATGTGCACTATCTCTCTCAACTTGCTTGGGAGGGACTTGTAGCTGGTCTACCTGATATTCAGACTCAGCATCACGGTGTGTGTGGCGCTTGTCAGGTCAGGAAACAACATCAGACACCGTTTCCAGATGGTGACTCGTGGCGAGCTTCTAAGGTACTGCAATTAATTCATGCTGATATTTGTGGGCCTATGAATACTCTTTCTGTTACTGGTTGTAGATATTTTGTTGCTATTTGTTGATGATTTCAGTAAGAAGATGTGGGTGTACTTTCTTAAACAAAAATCAGATGTGTTTAATGTATTTCAGAAGTTTAAGGCCTTAGTAGAAAAAGAGTCTGGTTCTTGCATAATCACTCTTAGGTCAGATAATGGGGGGGAATTTTGTTCTACTGCGTTCTCCAACTTCTGTGATACCCATGGGATTAAACATCAGTTAACCACACCCTACACTCCTCAGCAAAACGGTCTTGTAGAGCGGCGCAATCGTACAATTGTTGAGATGGCCCGCTCCATGTTGCAACACAGGAGTGTTCCTCACAAATTTTGGGTAGAAGCCGTTTTCACTGCAGTCTATCTCCTCAATCGGTCACCTACTCATGTAGTTAAGGGAAAGACTCCTGAGGAAGCTTGGACTGGTAGAAAACCCTGGATCAGTCATTTGAATTTTTTTGGCTCTTTGGCATATGTATGGATTCCAGATGCCAAACGCTCTAAGTTGGATTCCAAGAGTCAAAAGCTTATGTTCACAGGGTACAGTGACAACCATAAGGCTTACCGACTCATTGATGTGGACACTGATCGTCTTGTCTTTAGTCGGGATGTTTTCTTTGATGAAGAACGAGGACCGTTTCACCTTTCCTCGCCTGTTCAACATTTAGAGGATCAACCTTTGAAGGCTTCTGATTTGGGTGTATGTCTTCCGTTAGGTCTACCTGGGAGGGATGAAGCAGATTCTATCTTTGATGATGCCCAATCTGATTTTCCTCCGGATGATCTTGAGTTTTTACCTGCTGAACCAGTTCCAGGTCCACAACCAGTTCTTGCTCCTCCTGTTGCATCAGATGTTGGCACTTCTTCTCAGAGGCCTAAATGGTGGGCTAAGACTATTGGAGATCTTCATAATGATGAGCTCATTGAGGGGAGATCATCCAGAAACAAGAGCAAACAAAAAACATACAGTTAATTTTGCTCTCATGGCTAACATTCATAGTGTCTATGAGCCTTAGACATATTCAGAGGCTAAAGGAATTCCTGAGTGGGAAAAGGCTATGGAGTCTGAATACCAGAGTCTTCAGAAGAATCACACTTGGGTCCTGTCTGATCTTCCTCTAGGGAAGAAACCCAGAAGAAACCCATTAGCTGCAAATGGGTGTATAAGGTGAAATACAAAGCTGACAGAACCCTTGACAAGTACAAAGCTCGTGTAGTTGCAAGGGAGTTCTCACATAAAGAAGGCATTGACTACGAGGAGACCTTTGCTCCTACAGCCAAAATGAGTACCATACGGCTTGTCCTTGCCTTAGCAGCCCAGTTTGGTTGGAAAGTCCATCAGATGGATGTTAAGAGTGCTTTCCTCAATGGTGAGTTGAAGGAACAAGTCTACATGATGCAACCTCCAGGGTTCAAAGTTGCTGGTCAAGAACATAAGGTGTGCAGATTGCTCAAAGCACTCTATGGTTTGAAATAGGCTCCTCGAGCTTGGTACATCAAGATTGACATGTACCTCACAACACATGGCTTTCAGAGGAGTCCATCTGACTCTAATTTGTATGTCAAACAGATTGGTAGTGAAATTCTTCTTCTTGTTGTCTATGTGGATGACTTGATCATTACTAGTAGCTCGACACATTTGATCACTGAGATCAAATAGGATTTGTGCAACACTTTTGAAATGACCGATTTGGGACTTTTGCATTATTGTTTAGATGTTGAGGTTTGGCAGACAGAGAGCAGCATCTTCATCTCCCAGTCCAAGTATGCTCGAAGTCTTCTGGATATGTTCCGAATGTAGGATTGCAAACCTGCCTCCACATCCATGGAAAAAGGGCTTAAAATGTCAGCTAAGTCAGACTCACCAATAGTTGATGAATCATTGTTCAGGCAACTAGTGGGCAGTCTCATCTATCTCACTGCCACTAGACCTAATCTTAGTTTTGCAGTGAGCTACATTTCACGCTTCATGACAGCCCCCAAGACTGATCATTGGATAGCCACAAAGCGTGTGTTGCGTTATGTGAAGGGCACTTTTGATTATGGACTCTTGTACACTCGGAGTCAAGATTCTAGACTCAGTGGGTTCATAGACTCAGATTGGGCAGGTTCAGTTGATGACAGGAAATCAATCTCTGGGTATGTGTTCAGTTTGGGATCTGGTGCAGTCACATGGACTAGTAAGAAGCAGCAGGCAGTGGCTCTCTCTTTGACAGAAGCAGAGTATCGTGGAGCTGTTAAGGTAGCTTGTGAGGCAGTTTGGCTTCGCTGGATGCTTGCGGATATGCACATACCTCAAGCAGGTCCGACTCCCTTGTTCTGTGATAATCAGGGGGTTCTCAAACTGGCCAAAAATCCTGTCTTCCATGAAAGAACCAAGCATATGGAAACTCATTGTCATTTCATTCGAAAGCTAGTTGAAGACAAATCAGTTCAGTTGTTGTATGTTCCAACAAAGGAGCAGACAACAAATATTCTCATCAAATCGCTCAGTCCAGATAAGTTTGTCAAATTCAGAGAGCTGCTTGGTGTAGTAAACAGATTGACCATTAAGGGAGGGTATTAGAATAATATCTTCGTATTATTTGTTTCTATTTTGGTTTAATGGTCAACTCTTTGTAAATCTTGTATATTTAGATTCTTTCTATTTTTGACGAGTTTCTTTTAGGAAACTTCGTTCTTTGTAATTCTATTTAATGATCGTTTTGATCATTAGTAAATACATAAATTTTTTACCAATTACCTGTGTTACAGTAATAAGGTTTACCCTTGGCCTCTGCCTCTGAATACTGCTAGTGCTCATAAACACTCTGAATGTTGGCCATAAGAGCAAAGTTTACTATGTTCTTTTTGCTCTTCCCTCTAGATGATTGTAATATCCCTTCCTTAGGCAACTCAGACTATAGTGGAGGTTGGCCTACTATTAGGGTTCTCGTAGGTCAGCAAAATGGTTAGGGGACCCAACCGGGGGCTGTGGAGTTTTGCTGGGAGCCTTACGAATCTTTCAATTTGGAGTTCAATTGATGAATCCATTAATAAAGTGAAAAAATTAAAGTTTGTTTTATGGGAATAGTAAAAAGTGAATAGTAATTGAAAATCATAAGGTGAATAGTGAAAAGTGCCCCCATCCTAACAACTCAAGTTGTTTTTAAGAAGTGGCCATTTTCTTTGGATGAGGAAAGACCCTCAAGAAAATTATTTTATTGACTTTTATTAAAAAAAGTCCATGAGAGGTTATAAAGCAATGTGTTGGGCTCTTTTTTTGAGCATTCTACTCTCATTTTTACAAAACACTTTGCAAGTTTGAGTTCTGGAGAAGGGTTTCAGCATTGCTTCAACCTTTTGGGAATGAAAACTCTCAAAGGCTATCGTGAATTGGACGAGAACTCAGTTCACCTTTGAGGAGGGCCTACTTTGGGTCTTCGTTTGGGCTTCATTGGAGGAGTTTTAGGTGGCTATTTTTCAGATCTGAAATTGCAGCAGTGTTATATCATCATACTTCTTCAAATCAAAGGCTGCCATTGATAGATCGAACCTCTTCCAGGCCAATACTATCACATATTTGCATTCTACTTGCTGGTAGCAGGCAGCTAGGGTTTTGGAGATCAGATTTGTCAATTTGGAGAGCATATTTATGGAGTTTGGTGATTGATTTTGCTAGCTGTTCCATCCTCAAGGGCAGTCGTACCATCTATGTTGCTGCTAGGGTTTGGACATAATATTGGAGGAGCAGATCTGATTTGTAATCCTGTATTTCATTGGAATTTCATCAATAAAAATTCAATTGCAAGTTAGCATTGGACTCCGGGTATGACTAGTTGATGGATGGTGTTCCTAAATTTTTAATTTTACAATTTTATGCATGGTTGTTTGAAATCAGAAAAATTAGAAGTTTATTTCAGTTTAATTCTTTTGTATCTCAAGAGCAAATTGCATTCATATTTGGTAAAAACTCAAAAGTCACAAAAAAATCAGAAAAAACGCAAAGACAAAACAAAAACAAAAACCTACCTATTCGCTGGTCAAAGACTTTGAAAAGACAAAACTTGGAAACTTAGATCAGATTTGGGTTGGGGATCTTTCAGTGGTATCAGAGCCATAATCTTGCCATCCTGTTGGATAATGATTGCATTCAATTGGTGTGAAATTAGTTGTGCACCAGTCAGTTTGGATTTGGCTTTCAGTTGGGACAGCAAAAAAGGTCATCATGGTAAGGTTGTTTGGCAACAAACAGGCATGGAAACAAAGTGAGCAAACACAATACAAGACCCTAGGAAAATTGCAGCATTTAAATGATTCACTTTCAAGGTTGGGACTCTCTAAAGGATCATCCTCACTTTCTACTAGCAAAAGCCCAACACCACAAAACAAAGAAGCAGTGGTGATTAGCATATTTGAGAAGTATAGCATTCTTCCTCAAAGTGTTAAGGAGAGTTTTCCTTTCAAAGACTACATGGACATGCACCCGAATCTTTGCCACAAGACTGAGCATGCAAGGAAGGAGTATCACATTATAGCTTCTGAATTGTTTAGAGAATCTTCACATTTGGTTGATACAACTCTCCATGAGAATGATTGGGTGTCTTCAAGTTCCAATGAGGTATGCAAAAATTTATATTATGAATTTGGTAGACATGCTGATTTGAATCAAGAAGGCATTAGGACAGCCTTGGGTAATGATTTGTCTACATCATCCTTGCAAGAGGTTTCACAAGAGGCTCCTACATTAGAGGCTAGCATAGTTCATGTCAGTGCTTTGGATAGCAATGGTGTGGACTCTTTGGGTGATCATAAAGCATCTTCTAGTGTGATAGTTGATTCCAATAATGTCACATCACCTACACATGAAGAAAAATCAAAAGATAGCAAAGAAAGCATCGGGAAAGAAGGAGAGCTAAAGGTGCAAGAACAAGGAAAGAAAGAGGAATCACTTGCTTGTGATCTGCAGCCTACTAGTGATAATGTTCAATGCAAAAATCAATCAGTATGTGAGAGTCCTAAAGAAGTTAAAACTTTGGTTCATGAGGAGTCACCTATTGCACCATTGAGTCTTCATTGTGATCACAAAGTGGAAGAGATTACAGTCATGGACCAGCCCTTTAGAGATGTTGTAAACATGATACCTAGGTATGACACCTATTATGACTTTTGCAACTACAGCTATAATCATGAGGTAGCATCCATTTCACATGAAGGTAATAATGTTTCTGCATCTTCCTATGTTGGTACTCAAGTTGAGAATGTTACACATAAGATATATGTTGGGGATCCAAGCCACAAAGGTCTTGATTTTGTTCACCATACTGTGGAAGATGTTAAAAGGACACAACGGTTGTGTGATGAGTGGTCTATAAGAGCTAACAAGGCCAAGATGCTTGCTGCCCAAGCAAGACAACACTTACAAGTGGTTAAGGAAAGCTGCAATCTAATAGATAATACAAGAAGAAAAAGAGAATCGCACATTAGATCCTTATTTCTTTCAAAGGAAGAATGTGTGAAAGTTGAATATACAAGGGAAGAGATTCTTGAGGTGACCCCACAAAAAGAGCATGTTGAGTTGTGTTGGTCTAGTTGGCATCATGAAGTTTATGACTTTCCTCTTTTGGAGAGGACCTTGAAAGCTCAAAAAGATGATGATATTGGTCACACACTTGATGGATCAGCCACAAGTGTTATATCCATTTGTGTGGAATGGAACATTATTTGTTTCATTATGGTTAGTCATGCATCATCTACAATGAAAGGACAATTGCTAAGATCATATGAAGCATTTTGTTTTAGAGAGCTGATTAGGGAGACTTGGAGGTTTCTTACTAAGAAGATCTTGCAATTTGATAATTGTTGGTTCATCTTGCATACTACACCTTGGAGTTTGCTAGTAAGGGAAAACATATCAGTTATGGAGGTGATGGTATGGATTAGAAAATGGGACAGCAATATTTTGACATCACATGAGCATGAGTCCAAGATAGATATGCATGAGGTGGTGGTGGGAACTTCTACTTGCCAACAATTTGAGTTTATAACAGCAGTGGGAATAGAACATGAATCGAATTGTATGTTGATGCCTCACCCTTATGATGTTGATACTTTGATTGAATATAAGGATTTCATGGCTTCAAAAATTGATATGCTACAAGATTGGGCTGCCAAGTGTATGCAAGTGTGCTCTTGCATTAAAGATTTCCAGGGTAATGAAAGAAAAGGTACAATCAGTCCTAAATCTCTAGTTGGGGACAGCAACATTATACTTTTTCATTTACATGAACTTGCAAACCCTAATCATGGAGTAATTGGTGACAATGAGCTTCCAAATGATAGCTTACCTGATGCATTGGTTAAGCATGGCTATTTTGATGTTGTTTCTTCCAAGAGGACTGAATTTGTTTACTTCAGAACAACAGCAATAAATCAATCCAAAGAAAATCATAACATACACCGCCCCATACATGATGAGGAGCAAGATTTTTCTAATCTTGAGTTTGTAGTTGATATTATCAACATTAAAGAGAATGAAGTGGTGTTAGGTATTCAATGGTTGAAATTTCTTGGAAGGTTTGTCCAAGACCTCAACAAGATGGTGTTAGAGTTTACTCACATGGGTGAACACATTGTGCTTAAGGCACTAAAGAATGAGACAAAGGATGGGACAGCTAAGAGTATGTTCATTTGCTCTAACATGTATGACATTATACCTGATTTGTTTGAGGACAGCAGTCCTATGGTTTTGCATTCTCATGAGATAGACATGCTAACACCTTTGGATGATAGTTACTTGTGGTCTAGTAATGATGACATACAAAATTGGAGTGTGGGATATGGTAATTTTGTTGAAAAACAGGGCACTACACAATCTGATTTTGTATATCGGACCTTGGAAGGTGTGGAAAAGATACAAGAGAAGTTTAACATTTGGCTAAAGAAAGCAAAGAAAGCTAAGCTAATGGCTTCTCAAGCAAAACAACATCTAGAGATGGTAAAAAAAATGAGGCAATCAGCTGTGCTTGATCATCATGGGCCAGCCATTGATGACAAGCATGAATGTGGCAATGAAGAGGGTGGTAATTCAGATTTGAAAGGTAAAGGTACATTGGTTCCTTTTGATAGGCTGGGTCAAACCATTGAGTTGATACAATTTTATATCGATGAGAATTCCATATGGGAATGTGTGGATTGTTTGATAGACTATTCTCTATGGTTTGATCATGATTCTTCATTGCTGGGTATTGAAATGTGTGACTTCAGTTTTGGTACAGCAATGTTTAGAACAGTTTATAGTGATGGAAATCACTATGCCTTTGTCGAAGATGGGTCTAATAATGGTATTCTACCTTCATACACTTGGGTTGGCACATTTTATACTAACAAATTGCATACTATCGTTCTAATTCATGACAGAAAAACAAGAAGGATGGATAGCAAGCACAAAAAATATATCATCTGGACAGCCCAAAGAGAGGAAAGACAAAACGAAATGGGACATAGTATTTCTCATCTGTATTTGCACCCTTTCAAAGAGGCTTTGGAGTTGATAAAAGAAGATAATTTGCAAATGGTTAGAATTAGAGGCATGGCTATCCAATTGGTGAGGAATCAAGATAGAAAGATTGTTAATCTTTGTCGACTTTTGAGTAGGCATAATCACTCCTTGCATAATTCAGAAAATCAGTCCTATATAGCAGCTACTCCTAGGGTACAAGATGACAAGGCAAAAGGTGTTAGGGTTGAACAAGTTGAGGAAAGGATTGAAGAATCATACAATGAGGAACCTTGCAGCTTTGCAACATTTAGTGTTGAAGACCTCTTTGAGCCACTTCCACCCCTAATCACTTGGGAAGGTAATGAGACATGTTATTTGGATGATTTAATGAAGACTTTGGAATTCTTAGTTGGTGATTTTGTTGATGACACCCAGAGTGGACCAGCCACTCAAGAGTTGTCTTTGATGGGTGTTGAAGGCATCCATAACTCATCTTTGGTTATGTCACCGATTTTTTATGATGTGGCAGCTTTCTATTTGTTGATTGGTGACTTCATCTCCATTGATTTGTCATGGGTTAGTAGCTGTCCTACTTGGAACTCCATAACACTTCTCGATTCTTTAGAGTCGACATCAACTAATCAACTGCTTGGGGGTGCGGGGAGGCATATCTATTTGATGAACCTGGAGTATGACATGGATTTATTTGATGTGTGGATGGTATGTGATGATTGTGTCATGATAGATATCTATAGCCGAATGGATAGGTTGATTTGGGATCCAGGTATTGACATGGATGATGTATTGGTACTCAGTGATCATGGTAAGTCGCTTCAGGAGTTATAGTTATATGGCCTATATATCAGAGTGGAGCAGCAGATTGGCATACGATTGCTTGAGGACAAGCAATCCCGGGAACGGAGGATTGTAATGTCCCTTCCTTAGGCAACTCAAACTATAGTGGAGGTTGGCCTACTATTAGGGTTCTCATAGGTCAGCAAAATGGTTAGGGGACCCAACCGGGGGCTGTGGAGTTTTGCTGGGAGCCTTACGAATCTTTCAATTTGGAGTTCAATTGATGAATCCATTAATAAAGTGAAAAAATTAAAGTTTGTTTTATGGGAATAGTAAAAAGTGAATAGTAATTGAAAATCATAAGGTGAATAGTGAAAAGTGCCCCCATCCTAACAACTCAAGTTGTTTTTAAAAAGTGGCCATTTTCTTTGGATGAGGAAAGACCCTCAAGAAAATTATTTTATTGACTTTTATTAAAAAAAGTCCATGAGAGGTTATAAAGCAATGTGTTGGGCTCTTTTTTTGAGCATTCTACTCTCATTTTTACAAAACACTTTGCAAGTTTGAGTTCTGGAGAAGGGTTTCAGCATTGCTTCAACCTTTTGGGAATGAAAACTCTCAAAGGCTATCGTGAATTGGACGAGAACCCAGTTCACCTTTGAGGAGGGCCTACTTTGGGTCTTCGTTTGGGCTTCATTGGAAGAGTTATAGGTGGCTATTTTTCAGATCTGAGTTTGCAGCAGTGTTATATCATCATACTTCTTCAAATCAAAGGCTGCCATTGATAGATCGAACCTCTTCCAGGCCAATACTATCACATATTTGCATTCTACTTGCTGGCAGCAGGCAGCTAGGGTTTTGGAGATCAGATTTGTCAATTTGGAGAGCATATTTATGGAGTTTGGTGACTGATTTTGCTAGCTGTTCCATCCTCAAAGGTAGTCGTACCATCTATGTTGCTGCTAGGGTTTGGACATAATATTGGAGGAGCAGATCTGATTTGTAATCCTGTATTTCATTGGAATTTCATCAATAAAAATTCAATTGCAAGTTAGCATTGGACTCCGGGTATGACTAGTTGATAGATGGTGTTCCTAAATTTTTAATTTTACAATTTTATGCATGGTTGTTTGAAATCAGAAAAATTAGAAGTTTATTTCAGTTTAATTCTTTTGTATCTCAAGAGCAAATTGCATTCATATTTGGTAAAAACTCAAAAGTCACAAAAAAATCAGAAAAAACGCAAAGACAAAACAAAAACAAAAACCTACCTATTCACTGGTCAAAGACTTTGAAAAGACAAAACTCGGAAACTTAGATCAGATTTGGGTTGGGGATCTTTCAATGATCCTCCCTCAACAAGCTCATCATCATGAACATCACCAATGAGCTTTGCTCACCACTTAGGGCAAGGAGGAGATGCATCTTCTTCCAAATTAGGATGAGCATCATCATGACTTGGGCTTCTTGGAATAATACCATCTGGATGCTGATCTAGGTTATCTTGAGGAAAATCTGGTGGTACAAAATCTTGCCTAGGAGATTCCACAATGTCAGAATCATCAGAGTTCCTCCCTTCAGGTGGAGCTACTGAAGGCTTAGCTCCCAAATCCTTGGTCTTCAGAGGCTGATTGTCAAGACTCTTGATGGGAGAAGAGAGGGAAAAGGGCCCACCTTTCTCATCACACACAACATCCCTATTGAATGTCAAACGATCAGTAGCCACATCAATCAACCGATAGGCCTTTTGATTGTCATTGTGTTTTGTTAGCATCAACTTTTGGCTCTTGGATTCCAGCTTGGTTCTCTTGGCATCTGGAATCCAAACTGATGCTCCTTTCCTGTAACCTGAGAACCTTAAGGCTGTGTCATGTACAGTTCTTCCTTTAAGTCACCATTGAGGAAGGCACTCTTGAAGTTTATTTGATGGAATTTCCAACTAAACTGTGCTGCCATGGCTAGAACTAACCAAATGGTGCTCATCTTTGCTGTAGGAGCAAAGGTCTCCTCATAATCAATACCTGCTCTCTATAAGAACCCTTTAGCCACCAATCGTGCTTTGTACTTGTTGAGTGTACCATTAGCTTTGTATTCGACTTTCTACACCCATTTTCCACCAATGGGTTTCTTCCCTGGAAGAAGATTTGAAAGGACCCAATTATTATTTTTCATAAGACTCTGATGTTTTGTGTCCATGGCCTTTAACCATTTAGGTTGACCTATCGCCTTTGCAAAGTCTTGTGGTTTGTAAACACCTTGAATGTTAGCCATAAGAGAAAAATTAATAGTGTTATGTATGTTCTTGCCTCTGGATGATCGACCCTCAAGTAGCTCATCATTCGAAACATCACCAATGAGTTTTTCCCACCACTTAGGTCTCATTGTCGAAACTTGTCTATCCAAATCAACATGAGCATCATGTCATGGACCATCTGGTACTATATCATCTTGATGCTCTTCCAAGTTCTCTTGAAGATCATCTGGTACTATTGGTGGTATGTGCCTGGGGGATTCCACATGTTCGGAATCATCAGTTCCCCCCTTTAGGTGTAACTAATGGAAGATGAACACCTAAGTGCCTAGCTTTCAAAGGATGATCCGTAGTACTTTTGATGTTAGAAGAGACCTGATAAGGCCCAACTTCTTCATCAATCACCACATCCTTGCTGAATGTCAAGTGGTCAGTGCACATCAATCAACCGATAAGCTTAATGATTATCATTGTACCCTGTGAGCATTAGCTTCTGACTCTTGGGAGTCCAATTTGGTTCTCTTATTATTGGAATCCAAACATATGCTGTAGAACCGAAAATCTTCAGATGACTCACCTTTGGTTTCCTCCCAGAGCATGCTTCCTTTGGGGTCTTCTCCTTCAGTGCCTGTGTCAAAGACCTATTGAGAAGATAAACAATAGTATAAACTGCCTCAACCCAAAACCTCTTGGGAACATTCCTGTTCTCCATCATACATTTGGCCATCTCTGTCGATTCCGTCTCTCAACAACTCCATTCTGCTGTGGAGTGTAAGGTGTGGTGTACTATCTTTTGATACCATGTTTAGCACAACAGTCTGTGAATTCGCGTGAACAAAATTCACCCCCATTATCAGACCTAAGAGTGATCAAAGAACAACCAGACTCTTTCCACTAATAATTTAAACTTCTAGAATTGTGTAAATACCTTTGATTTTGCTTTTAGGAAAAACACTTTTGAAACCACTCGAAATTGCATCACACACCTCATTTTCATGACTCTTCCACAAGTTTCAAATAGTGCTGATGAAGCTGGAAAATACAGATTTTGCATTGTTTTTCTTAGACTTCCTTATGCGTACGACATCTTGTTGTGTATAGTGTACGACCTTTTGTTTCAACCGTATGACCTTCTTATGATCTACCTGTACGACCTTTCTCTGATGCAAGCGTACAACTTCCTCTTTGCCTGGGCGTACGACCTCCTCAAAGTGTACGACTTCCTCCTTTCTTGGTCATATAGAGTGCTTTCTCATGTCAGGTCGTACGAACTCCTCTCTTTTGCTAGGTTGTACGGACTGCCTCCTGCCAGGTCATGCGGACTGTCTCCTGATAGGTTGTACGGATTGTCTTTTGTCAGGTCGTATGAACTGTCTCCTGCCATGTCATACGAACTACCCCTTGCCATGTCGTACGAAGTGCCTCTTGCTAGGTCGTACGAACTGTCTCCTGCCAGGTCGTACGGACTGTCTCCTGCCATGTTGTACAGATTGTCTCCTGCCAGGCCGTACGATGCAATATTTTGTGTTGCTACCAAGCCATACGATGTGGCTTCTTCTGCTTTTGCTTGACCGTAGGATGGAGCCTCTGCCAAGCCTTACGATGTTGTTTCCTGCACTGCCAAGTCGTACGATTATGTTTTCTACCTTATTGCTAGGTCGTACGTTTTCCTTTCTTGAGCCAGGTCGTACGGTTCCTTTCCTTGTGCCAGGCCGTACGAACTCCTTGATGTTGGTTGATCGTACAGCGTGATCCCCTCTCTCTATCCATACCTTGTTCAACCGTACGGGCTTTCCTGCTCCTTCCTCAAGTCGTACGCCTTGCTCTGCTATCTTCCTGCTGGGTCGTACGACGTATCCTCCTATCTTGTTAATTCGTACAGTGTAACCTTCATTCCCTTCGCCAGGTCGTACGCTGTGGTCTCTTCCTCGTACATGCTTCTCGGTCTCTTTTTTTTCTTTCTGTATCTTTTCTCTCTCCTCCGTCTCTTTTTTCTCTCTTCATTTTTTACATTTTCTAATTCTTCTACTTTATTTTTTCCATTTTTTGGCTCTAACACAATTTTTCTATCTTGAACTTGTTCGGATTTGTGGGCTGGCGTATCGTCCGGTTTTGATATTCTTCCTTTGTACTCTCCGTACTTGGCCAGAAGTGTCTGGTTGGACATGCCTTGTTTCTCTTCTTCCTTGATTTCCCCGATCTGTAGCATGTTACACTCTCGGTGGAACACTTCATAGTCTTCCATCTGCCAATGAAATAAGCCATTCAGTGAGCTTGTCTCATCCTCCGAATAACTCTCAAGTTCTAGTATGCCCTCGACGTTTGGTTCCATCGTCTTCCTTCCTTCGTCAACATCTGATTCCCCTTCGTCTGATTCTGATCCAAAGGAAGCCAATTCTTTGCTCACGGCCTGGTTCTTCAAGTTGATGACGTACTTTTGTCTGTTGTTCTCGATCGAGAGTGTGTTTCTCTTCCAATTATGATTTGCCTTGGCATCTATCAACCATCCTCTCCCAAGTAGTGCATCATACGCTTTCCTCTGTAATGGGATGACGACAAAATTTAGCACAAACTGTTGTGTCTCGATTATCATCTTCTGCGCCATCAACGTCCCCAACGGCTTGATACCATGTTGATCGACACCAATGAGTTGGAATGTCGGTGGCCAAAGTGTAGGCTTCCCCAGGCTCTTCCATGTGTCTTCGGGCAATACATTGACTCCTGATACTCCGCCGACTATAGTATTTGTCAAGATATTCCCTCTGATCTCCATTTGCACAACCGCTGGCATTTTCCCGACGTTCCCCATGAGTAGTACGGGATCAATGGTTTGTTCACCGTACGGTGGTGAATCTGGTACTAATTCTTGCCATCGGTCCTCCACTCGTGATTGCTTGACATCCCAGAGGACATTTGTCATTGCCAGTCCCAACTGTGGCAACGTCTGGAGAAGGTCAATTACTTTGATCGGTATGGTGGTCTACAGTACCTGTCGTACGATGTTGGTTTCCGCTTCCAACTGCCGAGAGGTCTCTGGTTTCTTCAGAGATATTTTGTTCTCCTTCGCCATCGCCAGTTCCACTTCAGCTTTTGCTTCCTTCATCCTTTGTTTTTTTGTGTGTGGATCTGGTTAGGTTGCCTTCTTTGCTTGCACTTTGGTGATCGCTAGTACCTCTTGTTCTTCTAATTCCAGCATATGGATACCCTTCTGCTTGGGGCATTCACTATCTTCATGGTCGCCTGGTCCACACCACTTGCACAATCTTCCTCTCGAACCTTGGCCGTTCTAGCAATCCTTGGCGAAGTGACCCCATTTGTTGCACTTTCGACATTGGATCATGGGTCGTCCTTTATCGTCGTACTATATTCTGTTCCTCGGACTCCTGTTGCTCTGGTAACCTCCAGGGGATGCATTGCTATTGTACTGGGGCTTTGGTGGTGTGTTTGGCGGTGTTGATGGTTCTCCTTGAGCGAAGAGTATTTGTGCACTTTTGGCTTTTAAATTGTATGGGCATTCCTTGACGGAATGTCCCATCACTTGGCAGATATCGCAGAATAACTTCTTCGGACAGTTCGCCTTCGTGTGACCTTCCCCATGGCAGTCTGTACACCATAGTACTCGTGCTTCCCTCGTACTTCTTTGTTGGCTTTCAATTCTTTCATCCTTCGCATCATATCTTTCCTGAGTGCTTCTACAGTCTTGGATTTACCGTCACTGTCGTCCGCACTCTCCTCGTCGCCCATCTTCTTTTTCCCTCGGGAGGATGTTTTGTTTTCACTTTCTATATCCATCGCCCGATCGTATGCTTCAGCGTACGACGACGGAGGCACGACTTTCATCTTCTTCCTCAGCGACGGAAGCAAGCCTTCAATGAACCATTGCTTATTTAGCCCATCGGATGGTTGAACCTCCAATTTTCCCAACAAGTCTTTCAGTCGCCGATTCTATGTGCGCACATTCTCGTGTTTTCCCTGCTTCGTACTGTAGATTTCTGCTACAATCTCACTGTCATCCCTCGGGAGTTTGAATTTGTCCTGAAAGGCCTTCTTGAGTAATCTCCATGTAGCTTTCTGTGCTTGGTCCAACTCTGAGTACCAGTCGATGGCACTATCTCTGAGTGTCGCCGGAAAGGCTTTCAACCAATGATCTGGGTCATCTTCTCCACTTGCTATCTAAATTGTCTCGCATGTTCTGCAATGTCGAACTGGATCCTCTAACCCATTCCCCGTAAACTTTGGCAACTTTTGTCGTTCTGGAGTCACCATCCTTCCCCATTGTCCTCTTTGTATATTGGACCTGACTGGACCGGTTTCACCGTTACGTTCCTGTGCGTCATTTGCACTCTCAGCCACGTACGAGTCACTTTCTCGTCCTCCGTCAACATCCTCTACACCTTGAGTTTCCTGGGTCCCGTTGACGTGTGTTTTATGACAACGCTAGCACAAAATAAAATGTCCAACGGTCACTCTATTCTCTCTTGATCAAAGTGTTTTGCATGCTAAGATTGCGTGAAAGTTCATGCGTTCGACTCCAAGGTTCCTTTTATTGCGAATAGACTCAGTTGGTTAATGTGAATATGCTGGGTACTCCAAGGGGACTTATGTAATTGTTCGATTTCTTTACTCAAGCAAATGAAAGGTTTTGGCTATGATGCTTTGGTATTTGAACGGACCAGGAAATACTGAATTTAAAGGAGGTAGGGATAGGAATTCTACAATCTATCTCTAAGGGTGGAATGCAAGGGCTAGCTTCAACAATCTTCAAACCAAAACTTTGTTTCGTCTCCCCTTCGGACAACTTTGACAAAGCTGGTGCAATCTTCAAAGGATGGATAAGATGTTCAAATTGAGATTTAACATGCACACCCCTTCACAAAGAAGCAAGTGGGCACACAAACCACAACCGAAATTAGGTGCTGAGATTCCAGTTGACCACACAGGGGCGGACTTACCGTTAGCAAGCCCGCTAGTGGTATGGATACAGGAAGATATGCTCAAACTAACGTCACATTCCACAATTAACGCTACTTGCATGAAAACAAAATCTACTTTACTCTACTCTATTCGAATTGGAAAGACGAAAAGACCTCGTCAACTGCCCACAATGTAAAATGAAGTCACCAATCAATGAAATCCTTATATTATGAGAGCCTTATACAACAATCTTTTACAAAAATTTCAAAGGGAAAGTCTTTCTTTCCTTTCCA
Organism: Sequoiadendron giganteum; assembly: GCA_007115665.2. Classification (NCBI taxonomy): domain Eukaryota; kingdom Viridiplantae; phylum Streptophyta; class Pinopsida; order Cupressales; family Cupressaceae; genus Sequoiadendron; species Sequoiadendron giganteum. The sequence goes on from CM021108.1 coordinate 192,261,872, forward strand.
ACTAAGCTAACTCCTAGCTCTACTTTAACTTCTATTTAGCTCAACTCTATCTCTAATTTCTGTCTAGCTCTAATATCTTCTAACTGATTACAAATGAGGGGGGATACCCCTTTTATATCTAGCCTAGTCCAGTGGACGACTTAGATTGAAATACAATGGAAGGCTCAGATCGAGCCACCTAAGCTCTGATTAGGGTTTCAGCCCTAAAAACCGCCACTGATGAATCTGGATAACACTGCCTCAACTTCCTGATCTGAAATGGGAGGAATGTGGTCCAACTGAAACTCTAAAACTGTAACTGTTCGTTTCAATGTTCTCACTCCAACTGCGAAATTTGTGTACTTGCAGCAGTTATGAAACTTCTTCAAACTCATACTTCCCCTCTAAAAAAAAAACATACTTTCAGCAACTTGTAAATGCTCCTCAAATTCGAACTTCACATTCAACAACTTCAGCAATTTCACTTTTGAATTCGAACTCCAGCAACTTGGGGTCTCTTCTCACAAATTCAAACTCTTGGCAACTGCAGCTTCAGCAAGTCAAAATGCCTTTCACTTTCAGCCACTGGAAACTAAGAAGTTCGCACCTCTCAGCAACTTGAGACTTCTCAGCAAAAACGTAATTCAGCAGCTTCACACTTCACAAATTTGAACTCCTCTAGCAGCTTGAGAATATTTTACTTCTCTGCAAACTCGTACTTTAGCTTCAAGAAAAAACTTGCATTTAGCAGCTTGTGAGGAGAATGAAGAGGACTCAGAATATTATAGCCAGGTCGAATTCTAGCAGAGGCTATACTTAGCATTTTTTTTGAATTCCACTTTCCCTCTCTTTTCCAGTCGCAACACTTGTCATCCGGAGCATCGGAATCTCAAACTTCTAGATGTATGTATTTCATCATTTCCGTACAAGCCTGCCTCATCACATTTGATTCTTAAAATATTAAATCACTCACTCTGTTGAACAATTTTGAATTCATTTGGTTAAGTCATTCAATCTCATCTTTGCCTTGGCGAAATCATCCAGTTCAATCTTCCAGCGAAAACACTTCGTGAAGTCACATTTCCTTTATTTGCCTTAGAGAAATTCTTGAACTTATCTTAGGAAATTTATCAAAATAGGCGCCGGCCAAAATTTCCTATCAAAATGATATGAGCGAGGCGTGGAGTAAGTTTGAATCATCTCTGGATTGCAAACGTTCAATACCCAGAAGAAAATTCTTTTCAGAATCCATCGTTTTCATGTGTATCCAGACGAAGGGGTACTTTTAATTTTTATTATTTAAAAATAATAAAATGGCTAAGGTTTATTTTTCTCCACTCCAGACGTCTTCCACACCTGCAATCTCCAGTTTCTTTGCCTCGGCAAATTTCCCTGATTTCTCTCTGAAGAATTTTCCTTTTGAAGAATTTTCTCTCTGGAAATTCTAGCGTCATCTTCTAGGCGTATTTTTTATTTTCTCCTTAGGAAATGCCTTGGAAATTATTTTAAATTTATATTTATTGACTCACCCTTGAAGGGCGCATTTGAACATGTGAGCTTCCATTTTATCCCTTAGGCAATTCCACGCCTAGACCTTCTTCATCACACTTAGCAATTTTCATTTCCAAGTCCCAACACTCTTGGGCGCATTTCACATGGTGAGGGAGAAAATTACTCAATGCTTAGCTATTTTAAAAAGATATCACGCCACCCCTTGTGTTACCTTTACCCCTGGCGCATTTAGCATGTCATGAGGGAAACTTGGAGGCGCATTTCACCATGTGTGAGGGAATTTACTCAAGTCAAGCGCATTTCCTCAATGCCTTTCATGTTTCACCCTTTTACCTTTCAACTTTTATCTTGCCACCTTGGGCGCATATGCCATAGGGAGGAGGAAAATGTGGGCGCATATAGGAGGTGGTGAGGGAATTCCCACGCCTTGGGTGACCCTTAACCTTCCTTAGGCGCATTTGAGCATGTAGACTCCATCCTTGGGTGCATTTGAGGGTGTTAGAAGGAATTCCGCCTATATCTAGTGGCTCTTCACCTCCCTTAAGCGCATTTGACACGGTGAGAGGGAAACTTCCTTGCCTTAGGCGCATTTAGCCTATGCAACCTCTAGATGAGGGCGCATTTGAGGGGCCCTCAAGGAATTTCCGTGCCTTAGAAGATTTTATCATGCCTTTGCCTCATGTGGGCGCATTTGACCTTTGCTCAAGGAAATCTTGGGCGCATTTGGCATGTGCCACTTCCATTTTATCTTTTGAGGCGCATTTTGGGGTGTGTGGGAAACTTCCTTGCCTTAGGCGCATTTAATACATCTCCATGCCAGTTCTCACTTATAAGTTTTCAACGCCCTAGCCATGACTTGGCTTTCTATTTTTAGCAAATTCAGAGCAATTAGGGTTTCCTTGCGTTTCACCCTGTTCTATGTTTTCACTTGGCTTTGCCACCTTGTTTACATCTTGATCTGGCACAGTACATAGTATTTTTAGCCGTTTGCTATTTTTAGCAAACCCTAAAATTGATCAATTTCTGTATCTTTGTTTGCTCTGAAATTCACTTCACCTGTTCCTGATGCTGTAAGTGACCTGTTCACATTTGTCTTAGGCACGGACCTGCTATTTATAGCCATGAGATGACTTACTAAAAATAGTAAGTATTCAAATCATGCTCAAATTTTGCCAGTAGGTAGCCTGAAGGATGTTGATCTCGGTGGCGTGCTTCGTTTTGACATCTCTGTATTTTGTTCCATCTATTTTTAAACATAGCAGGGGAAACCCTAATCTGATTTGCATGCACTCTGGACTGTTCACGATTCCCTGATTTACATTGTTTGTCACACTGCTTGCTGGAATGAAATGCTGGGTAATTGCTGGGCTGAAACTGCTATTTATAGTAAGTGTCTAGAAAGTGGTCCATCGGACGTCGGATGAGTTTGCATGTCGCAGTGCTCGTGGGATCTCAAAAAACCCATAAAAACCCATAAAACTGGTCAACGTTCCGGCACTAGCTAAAAATAGTAAGTCTCTTAAAACTAACTCATTCTGTTTGCATGTCATACCACTGCGAAGCTCTCGCAAAACCCATATGGAATATCCGGACATGTACTGAAAATCACTGCATGCAAACCCTAAAAATAGCCTCTGAAGGCTGAACCACTGAAAGTCACCATCTCGGTTTGCATGTTATACCGTTACGAAGGTCTTGAAAAACCTAGATCCATTCTCCAGTCATGCATTGGAGAATCGTACGTTTAAACCCTGAAAGTAGCTTCCGAAGGCTGAAATGCTAAAAATAGCCAGTTGTTTGAATCCGTTCAAATTTCACGTGTAGGCACTCCAGAGCTGCCTGAATGTGCTGAAGTGGTTAGAATCCTGAAATCCTGAGGGAAAGACCCCAAATTAGGTACTTACTAAAAATAGTAAGTTGTCAGATTTCAGTAGGATTTCAGTGGGATTCTGCCTTGAGCCTCTTGATTATACTGCTGCACTTAGATTTTACCTTGATAACTCAATTTGACCTCAAGCAAGCCTAAAGGATAGAAACCCTAATTTCGTAGACTTGGCAATCATTTCAATCTAGTTCAAATGACGGGACATCCCCGGAAGGACAAAAGATCAGAGACAGAGAGAACCAAAGCCAAAAGACCAAAATGGAGCAAAAATTGGGGGTCCCCATCTTGGATGGGGGGATGTGTGAAAAGGTCACAACAGGTCCCACTCCGGTGCTCCCTCTGCCAAGGGGTCTTGGGCTCAGATCTCCCTGTCCTCAGCCCTTCATCGTTGTCAGATATGGACAACTCTCGAATGCGTTGGATGCTATTCTCAAGTTCTCCGTTCAATTTATCCTCATTTTCTCGGTTTTTATATTTTTCTATGTACGGGGTGATGAAGGGTTCCTCATGCCTCCCTTCCACAAAACTCTGATGTGCTCTACTTAATCTTTGCCGTCGGTTTTCTTGCTCCTGTACTCTCAATGATCGCCAAATTCTTTCCTCCTCTGCTTCGTGCCCAAATGGTATTCGGTTCTTGTCCTTGTTTGGCATACGGGCATTACAGGTCTTTCACGCGATCATTGTTGGTTGCCAGGGTACGTCTCCGACTAGTGTCTCGTTCCTCCTCTTCCCGTTTGGTTTGTTCTTCGTACTGCTGCAAGATTTGTTGCCTTCGGCGTTCTTGATCCTCTTCCGCCCGAAGATCCTGTAAGATAATGTAGTGGCGTGCTATCCGTATTGGCAGTCTGGTAAGAAGATGGTCGATCTCTTCGTTGACGCGCAATCTATCCCAAATGACCGCTTGAGGGATCGCTTGCCTGAGAGCCTCCCTCCGTACGTGGTCCTTTAACGAGATTTCCCACAGACTGCAGAGGTCTTCCGTCAGAGCATCTTCACGATCGTCGTTTGCTTGTACCGGCCCTTCGGTCGGCTGCCCCATCACAACGCCATTCTCTTGTCTAGGTGGTTAGCGGATTCGCTTAGGCAACGATGCCAAATGTTTACTTGCTACGGGTACAATGACGTACAAAGTCAAAGGAGATATATAATAACATTGACAGCATATAATAATCACATGGCAATCGCATAGAACATAGATATACTTCTTTATTTAGTATTCGACAATTACATCATAATGTCTCTAGACAAAACATAGCATAACATAGTAGTACCATCCCCCTTCCCGACTACATGACTCAAGTACATATAGTACGCTGGCGGTGGTTAAGGTACCAATTGTCGCGTCCCTTCATTATAACTAATTACTTCATCAGGAACTATTCCCGAGACAACTAACTAACATGACCTGTACATAACATAAGTACATGGATTATGAATATTAACTAATGTCTTATTTACTTATGGCTCACGACCGACCAAGTACACTCTTGGCCAACTACATCGACTCACGGCTGACTACACATGAAAGAATGCTCCCTTATTGTACACCCCTAGAAGAACCATATCAACATACAATACCAACCCCAGCCAAGAGAATGATGCCAACTTCCATGATTTTCTGATGCATCTATTGGGTCAGCATGCTACTCTATATTGGTGCCTCTGTTGTAATTTGAAGTTGTTTAGACTCTCATCAACTAGATCTCCTAAAATTGGGCACCACTGTTGCAACATAAAATATCAAATTGCAATGCAAAACAAAAGAAGTACTCAGTTAATTCATAAGTCTATAATAGGAAATTTGCAGTACCACATAACCCTAGTGCACCCATGATGGTATACAGAAGGCAAAAGAATATCAGAGGAAAGATGTAGAATATGAAAGCAGCTGCAAGGAAAGAGAACCACTCAAGAAAAACTCAAGACTATAAATGTGGATGAGCAAGATCTTCAACATATTGCCTTGACTATCAGAAGCTCAATCAATCCATAGGTCAAGGCAATGCTTCATACAACAGGCAATCTCCTCCTAAGCATTACTGCTTTACATCAAAGTAATTTTCTTTTTCAGTGTCACGAGTAGCGTATGAGAATATATCAGGTGAACTCAACTCATTTCTGTGGATCTCTTCACTCCACTCTCTATGTGATTTTCAGCAGAAATTATTTTTCAGGTGTGGCCCCATACATTTCTAACTAGCAAATGGATAATCCTGCCATGATATTCATGACACCTCTTAGAACTACCTCACTTCTAAAACTCTTCTTCCCAAACAGCATCTCCCAAAACTCAGTCAAGACTCAAGAGGCACACTACCAAGGCCATAATCCTGGAAATACTTATGCAAATTAGCCAAACACTCCTCGTGAGACTAGCCAAAAAAGTTCCTCTACTATGCATACTGCATAATACAAATGCTGTGTTTCTGAAGGTAGCTAAATGGATCGATGACCAAGGTGTGAACAAGGTAATAAATTGTTTTCACCAGGACAGCTTGAATGTTTTAAACAACTTCAAAAAGGTCAGGACAAGTTTAGAGATTGTCTCTGCTACCTTACATACAACTTCAAAAAACTGCAGAATAGAGCTGAGGCTACTGAGAATATACTCACTTTGGAAAAGCAAAAGTTCCAGTTGGCTGAAATGATGTAGCAAAACATTCGTACCATGCAACAGGCCATGATACCTCTAACCCTGGCCTTGGCGCAGCAAATGTGTAAATGCAACAGTTCTCAAAATCTTTTTAGGTCATCTCCTAGAACAGCCATCTCTGCATAGTATGATGTGATCCAAAATGAGGACAAATACCCATTGGAAGCTGATGCCAACATCCCAAGGGGACCCAGTGCTTGAAATTTAATTTGAAGTTTCTATGTTGACTGTGCTAATTTTGTTATCTCTGTTAAAGTAAAAATTCTGCAGTGATTGGAATGGTATCTCGTTTTTTATCAAGGTTGTATATTCTCTCATAGTACTCTCATGGAAAAATGGTTAACACCCAGTTTTTGTAACTGCAATGCATACTGCTACTTTCTCTCTAATCCTCTCTTCTCTGATTAGGGTTATGGATTTTTTTACAAGGCACTTTTATATATAAATACAATCCTTTGTCTTATCAAAAAAGAAAAATGAAAAAAAGAAGACCCATTACACTCTGTTGGTAAACACTTTGCCTCCAAATATATTTTCATCATACATTGTTATCATTTAGTTATTACTAAATAGTAATTATCAACCAATTGGTCAACATTATGTAATATGTGGAGAGATCATATTTCATTCAAAGAGAAAGAGAAAGAGAGGAGAGGAGAGGAGTTCTTAATGCCCTAAGTTCTCTATCGTCACTAGGCATACTTTTGAATCCCAGTTACATAGTTTGGCCATTAATATATTTTCTTTCTTTCATTTCTCTCTCTAATCTAAGAGCTACAAAATCTATGCAACTGGATTTATTATGGGAAATGCCATCTTTCTTCTGTTGGAGATGAGTTTGACAAGTACAAGAGAAGGCAGTTGGTTTGACCAAGGGCAATGCCAGGATTCACATTTTTGATATAATTTTCAATTTTCCTTGTCAGACACCAATGAAGGACAAAATGATAACATGGAGAAACAGTCATGCAACATCTCCGATATTGGTAATGTTGAAAGTGAATACGTAAATTCAGTGGAGGGTGACATTAGTCTCAGAATAATTGAAGAAGCCAAGAAAATTGTTGAAGGTGCCGTGCAAATGGTTTCATCTGTAGGTGAAATCAAGAGTTCATCGACTGTTGGGCAGTCTACATCAGGGAATGAATCAGCTTTAAAAACAGTTGCTTTCTGGGTGAGTAAAATGCAATCGTAAATAATTTTAATCAGTTAATTCTTAGAAATGATGATTAATAGCCATGGTGTGGCTATGAAACCAATTTTTATCTTTTACACTCTTTTCAAATCATGAAATCTATTTTTCTGATCCTTTAGAACATGTCCCTGGATGTAATCAGTACAGGCTTTTGCTGCAGCAGCCTTTGGAATCTCTATTGGATTCAAAGATGGAACTAGCAAGGCTTCAGAGTTTTTCGCAGGGTTAGTGGAAAGCACATTTGTAATCTACCTTAGACGTTATAATTTTCTGCATGAAAACTATATTGACGGTTTAAGTTCTTTTCTAGTAAATGTTCAAAGCTTCTGCTCTTTATTAAAAAAATAGCTTCTTCTCAATAGATATATTTTCAAACAACTAACAATTTATAAAATGCAGTTTGCAATTTATACCAATTAGATTCCATCAGAATAGAGTTGTTTGGTTATGTCATAAAGTCATCCTAAATGGTGACAGTTTAATGTGCTTTTGCTATGCTTATTTTTATATGATGACATAAACTGCAGATTTGCCTGTTTGGTGGAATGATTTCCATTTTTCATGGCATTGGTATATGAAGAGAAACAAGATAGAAGGCTGCATTTGATCATTCTTTAACAGGGAAACCCGGGGACGCGTCCCCCCTCCCAAAATGCCCCGTACCCGTTCCCGGGATGTCCCGGGTACTGGGTGACGGCAGGGGACCGTCCCTAATTTTCTGAAAAACCCAGGAAACGTCCCCGGGACGGGGGTACGGCGTTGACCAAATAGGGACGGCTGACCAGTCCCGGGGACGGCCAGGGGACGCCTGAGCCATCCCCCAACCGTCCCCCACATCAAAACATTTTTTTTTTAATTTATTTATTTTTCTTGTTGTTTGTTGTGGTTTGGTTTATGAGTTGTTCGTTTAAATTATTTTCATATATCTTTCACAATATTTGGAACACTCACAAGATAAATATTTGATGCTCTATTAGAGATATATAAAAATAAAAATAAATTATTCCAAAAGTGTGTAAACTTGAATTTATTTGCTTGCTGTTCACTAACAGGTTTTAGAGACAAAGACTTAGGATTTTGACATTTTTAAACAGTTCTTACTTCTTCACAATTGGAAATAGGCTGAATATTAAGGCAATTTGATGCCCAAAACTCCTTGAGTGTAGCAATTGTCCCCACATTTAACTGCTCAAATCCATATCAGACAATACACTAGCATTGAATTTACTTCCAGTAGTCCACACTCCCAGCAAACTACAATAATTTTTCCTTCAGACGCCTCAGCTATTCGTTATTGTTCTATGCCAAGTAATCAATAACCTAGGTGAAACAATCTTCATTGTAATCACAAATGTTCTCCCAATTTGTAAGCTGGAAATAACCTTATGTAATTTGATATAAGTTTATAAATTTTAACTTGGAGGTTGTATTATGATTCATGTATGTTAATTCTGAATTTTCAATGTGTATTGAGTATTGACAAAGAATGTTGAACACAAATGTTATATGTTAAGGTTCTATAATGTATATTATGTATGTTTTATCCATGTTTTCATATGCATATTTAAAATTTCTCTATATATTTTAAATTTTCCCTATATTTTATATAGCCGTCCCCCGCCGTCCCTAAATTTGGCCTAAAAAATTGGAAACTTGGGGACTCGTCCCGCCGTCCCCTGCCGTCCCCGTCCTGGAAACTTGGGGTAACCTTGTTCTTTAACAAGAGCAAATTGTCTTTGGTATTAACACCACTTTTGCTGCCTGAAAATAGTTTGTCAAATAATAAATTCCAATGTTACATTAAGTTCCTGAATCCTGGGAACATGATGACTTGTCACCAAAACATTTAGAAAATTTCAGAGAACTTTCAGTGAGAGGGGGTTGAGTCTAGGGAACGTGGGTATTTTAGAAAATATAAGAATCATGATATTATGATTATCATACATCTTATACAAGTGAAAATACTAATACATTGAATTATACATCTACTTTTTCAGTCTCATATTTCACATTAATTGATATTTCAAAATGGTACACAATCTAAAATACAATGCCAATTTCTGCCAAATTTATTCAATTTTCCACAGGTTCAGACTGGAATGTGTGCGAAACCAGATTTTTTATCAACGGGGAGACTTTTGTGATAATGTTACAGTTTGTTGTTTTTTGTGTTCATAGAGTGGCTTGATTACAATGAAGTTTACCAGCAATATCTCTTCTTGTGTGATACTGTTGTAATTCAGATGCATTAATCAATGTTGGGAGCCTTGTTCTGTCTATATCTTCCAACTGCACTGCCCTGTTATTGAAGAATTCTAAAATCCTGTTAAGGGCCTTGACACTATATTTTTTGGTTTCTTCTCATTTAATTATCCAATGTATTCTAGATCCATTATGCCTGGTTTAAACCAGGCATTCTCTGTATTTTTTCTACCAGTGATTTTGTCTTCTCTGTTCAGTTTTTATGGATCACCTTGCCCACATTCTCAGTTCATCTAATTTGTTCAGCTTGTATATTAGTGTTTTAATTTACATCTTTCCATTTAACACAATGAAACAGTGTGTATTGTAAACTGATCTTCAACTTATTAGGGAAGCTCCCTTTAACCTGGAATTTAAGGATTTTAGAGAGAATGCAATACAAACAAACTTAATAAACAGTTTGTCTTTTTGTTTTCTTGATCTAGAGCACAAATCACTTTCAGCACATTTGCACTTGGTAAGAAGTTTTTATATGTAAAAGCTATCTATTGCAGAAATTAATCTAACACACAAAAAAAGATGTTTATACTTTTCAATTAAATGCAAAGATTGAAAATCATAAATGGAACAAGATAGGATTCATTAAACAAATGCATAGGTGTAAACATAGACTGAATTAAATATGAAGGATTGTGGACAAAGGCACAACATTGCTTCCATTGACTTCAACATTACAAAGCTTATTAAATTATTGGAAATGCTTACTCACAACATGAATAACTTCAAAGATAATAACTTTGGGAACAACAATTTCAGCAATAAGTAGATTTCAAAATTATCAACCAAGTGCAAAAAGATATTTATATTATTTTTACAAAGTATTGCATGAAAATAAATAAGAGAAATTAATCTCTACTTCTATCCTAGGAGTAGGAATAACTTGATTGCACAAATTAAAACTTTATTACAAATTATCCTTCCACTAAAAAAATAAATCTAATGGCATGCAACCACTAGGTAAACTAATAGCTGAGATTATTACAAAAACTAATAAAACATAATCCAAAACCCATACCACTTACATGATAAGAAATCTAAGAACATATTTTTCTTGAAATTAAACTCTCTTTAAAATTGGATTTTCCTCAAAATAGTCCATCAGGCTAAAACTAGCTACCGAACATCCCCATTGGAATACCATTTTTTCCAAACTCTTTCCATACACAATTAGTTGATCTAGCTGTATTTGATCTATAGTAGAGTCCAAAATCTGAGGCATAAACATAGTGGGACTCAAAGTGGATTTTAGAAGATGAGAAATATATTGTCTGAGTTGTTTAATTTGAAGGGTACCTTATCTTCTCCATCTTTAATGACCCTTTCCTTAATTTTCCACATTACAACTCTAGCATATTCACATCTCTATGACGAGTACTTGGCCTCAAATCTATCTTGATAATTTGAAAATCAGCAAGCACTGAAATTTGCATGGATTTATTTTTTGATGGAATGGTTGTTTCAATAATCAAATTCCCTTCTACAATTTTTTTCATTATGATTTGTCACTTTGGCTTCTTTACAATTGAATCCTCGACAAATTTATCAAGTGTATCAAAGTTAATTTGCTACAAAGGCACTTTTCTTTTTCTCAGAACTACGTCTTTTACCCATTTAGGAACCTATTCTCTTCTTTCTTTTGCACTACCAATCTCGAGAGGTTCTTGAGGTGAAGAAATATTCTATATTGGAGATATTACCCAGGGCTTCAACTGAACAGGTGCAAAAATGACATCCTTCAAAGAAGGTTCTCTAATAGATGACGAAGGAATAGGCATCAATATCGGCTACTTGTGTTGATTTGGCTGGCAATACCAATCCTCTCTTGGTGGTTTCTCTCAACTTTCCTTCTTTTGGACTGGCATCCATATTACTTTCTTGATTCTTCTCTTTTCTTCTCCTTTTCTTTTGTATTCTCACCATTTCCTTTTGTTTTTATCAATGTCTATGAAGAAGATGGAGGATGCATTTTTCTTGCTAGAGGTTCTAAAAGTGGGGTTTTCTTCTTCAGAACCATTGATTTACTATTCGTTTTTGAATTCAAGAAGAATCAGTTGCAGTTCAAAACTATAATAGTCTTTTTTTGATTTGAAGAAATCTCCTTGTTTGACCAATTCACCAAGGGCAAAGGCTATTGATCCACCTTATTTTTTATGAACTCTGGTGAAAAAATATTAGCTTCATCATCTGAAACTCCCTCTACATCCTCCAAAAGAATGTCAACAAATTGACGAATTGTCAAATGATTGAAATCTTGACTTACCTCAAACTCATTTGCACAATTAGCCCAATAATCTTCAGTATTTGAATATGCATAAACTTGATTCCCAACCTTGCTTGCACAATGCCATTTGTATTGTAGGTGCACTTTTTGTAGAAGAATTTGAAATTAAATCTAGCCATTTCGTCATTGATAAATTTTGAATTTTCTATTGTTTTGCGGTTGTATATTCCTAGTTAGATTGGGAAACCCACTCTTGGTCTATGTTTTCCTTTCTTGGAAGAGAATGTACCTTAGAAATTTGAGAAAGATACTCCATGAATATTACTTTATCACTTGGATATCTAGGCAACATGTACGGTTAGAATGTGAATCTAAACACGTGAAAGTAAGTGAAAGTTGAGAACTGAATGTATCAATTAGCCCAATTAGATATAACAACTCTAGCTCTTTTTGAAATTCTAATATGCATTTGGTTCTCCATCTCTGATATTGAATGCATGAGGAAAGCATTATTCACTCTCTTGTACTGCTTAAGGGATTTGGTATATTCTAACTCTGGAAAATGTGTATACATACAAGTGTGTTGACATGACCCTATGTTGTTAGCCTTGTAAAAGTGCCATGACAAGCCAGCAAGCACACAAGATAGGATGTCATCTAAAGCTTAAGAGCTTATTTGAATTGTAAACAAACACTGATCAAAGTAGACCAATCAAAATGCTCATTCCCATTACATATAGTGCTCATCATGTAAAACATCCATGAATTGAAACTATGGTTCTTCTTGAACTATGATTTGTTTGAAAAGAGTGATCGTGATCACAAATTTATCTTTGAATTCTCCTTGACTCAACTCTATAGGTAATATTGACTTCTCTTCCAACCAACACTTGGTGATTTGGTTTTGACAATCCACCTCATTATTCACCCAAGCCTTCGTGCATTCTTCCAAATCTATTGCAAATGATTTTTCACATGGAAGGCATGAAAAAGTCAAGTCAGTTTCATTTGATTCGAGGCTACACAAGATTTGTTCATCCATGAATTTGCTCTCCCTTTTTTCAAGATTATAATGCTTTACACTAGCTAGAACGAATTCTAGACTTTGTATGACAATTGGGAATGGCTCTGCTTGAATAGGCCACAGTCCATCAACTTTTTGGCTATTGTATTACCTTATTTTATTTTCTCTTCAACATTGAATCCCTCCAGCAAATGTGACATAAGTCAGTTTCTTGCACCTTGGGATATCCATGCATTAGGAACTTAGGACTGAGGATACCTCTAAAGAAAGAGAAGTATATTGCATCTTGTAGTTATAAATATATTGATTTGATTTCTTTTTGAATGCAGCACCCTGCTGTTATGACTGAAATTCATGTCTTGGATTGATTTAGATTTGAATTTTGCATTAGGCAAAAAGATGGAAAAACTGGAAGAAATACAGTTGCTGTTATGACTGTCTTCATAATTAACCTCCTAAAGCTGTTGTACCTAAAAAATACAAAAAGTTCTGATGATTCTGCTGTTGTACTTGCTGTGGCACCTGTTGTTGGTGGAAAGAAAAAGAAATTTTGCTGTTTTACCTGTTGCTAAAAACTAAAATTTTCCTTGCTTCTGTTGTGTGGAGGAATGCAAGTCAAAAGGCTTCTTAAATAAATAAATTACCTTAAAGTAAATCAGGTGCTGCTCTACTAGAAATAACAAATTCCACTCTTTAAGTGGCACTTTTCTTTGTATTTATAGATGTTCTTTTATCCATTTGAGTTATAAACAACTTATAGGCTATTTTTGAAAAGGGACAACTTTATCAAAGGTGACGCCTCTTTCAAATAGGAAATTGACTTAAGCTTTTGAGATAAGCTGACCAAATACAAGGTAATCTAAATCAGTCACTGACTCCTTTAAGATAGGTGTGTTTATTTGTTCCCACACACACCTATGTATTAGTTTTAAATATTTATTCTAGAGTGTGAACTGCTTCCCTAATTGAGGTTGTTGATGATAGCTTTGGTCAGATATGAATGACGATTGCTGTAAGCATCATCGTCATTTATACATGATCAAAGTTTATCATTCATTTATAAATATTTCTGAAATATGTATAATCGAATTTATGAGCATATATATAAAATTCAATCTAAATATTTGATGTTATGTTCTGCATTTATTAAATCAGAATACATACAAATATCCGCCACCTTGTAGAAGGTTGTATATGTGTTAGATATACTAACCTTATGATAAACGACTTTTATCCAAGAGCCGCGCGCCCTAAGAGACACGTCCCATGAGTGGACGTGCCTCCACTTGTGGAGACATGGAGACACGTCCTCTTATGAGACGTGCCTCTTAGGGGCGGGTCTCCTCTCATATTTATGGTGGTTCATTCTTTGATATGCAAACATTGAAATCAATAAATATTCTGCAATCAGCACATTCGAATATAAGAAGAAATCTGGAAATTGTTTTGACATAGAATTCTCACACAGAATTTCAGACCTTAGTGTTTCCATAGATATTTAGGATCCTATCTAAGTAAGATTTGATTACATTTACATGGTATCAGAGCCACGTTGTGTGAATCCAAATCAAATCTAAAATCAGTTTGCTCTAGAAAATTCGTATTTTTCAAAATCGAATTCACATCACATTCTTCATAATGTCAAGTGTGATCAGATTTGAAGATCGTCTTGCAGGAGCAAACAATTTCACATCATGGAAATTTAGAATCATGATGATCCTTAGAGAGAATAAACTAGACTCACTTGTGAGAGAAAATAAAAAGGAACCAGAGGCTGAACCTGAGAAAACTCAATGGATCGAAAACAATGAAAGAGCCATGAAAATCCTTGTAGATGCAGTTAGGGATCATATAGTTATTATCCTAGCAAAACATGAAACTGCATATCATATGTACAAATCTCTTGAGAGTACTTATGAGATCAACAACACCTGCAGGACTCTAGCATTAAAAAGGCAAATCAACAATGCTCAAATAAACAAAGGAGAGTCCATTAATGCATACTTCATGAGGATTATTGAACTAAGGGATCAATTATCCATAATTGTATATCAGATTGACAACAAAGAGTTAACTCTAATTGCACTAGGAGGCCTACCAAACTCATGGGAGTCATTTTTTCAAGGAGTAAGTGCGAGATCTAAACTCCCTAAGTTTGACAGGCTAAGAACTGACTGCCTTCAAGAAGAAACAAGACTTTCCACAAAAGAGAATAAACAGAAACACATAGATGAAGACATTCATGTTCTCCACACATCTAATTAGAGGAGTAAGAAAAACTCCTACAAGAGAGGATCATTTAAAAGAAAGAGAAATTCCAATGGAAAGGAATCTTATAAGAAGAAAGATATCTCTCAAGTACAATGCTTTAGATGTGATCAGTATGGTCACTATGCAATGAAGTGCCCTGATAGAACTAAACAACAAGCATCCTTTGCCAAAGTAGGAAAGTCAAAACCAGATCATGAATCTGAGAACTTTGTGTTCTATACAACCCTTTCTAGTCAAATATCTGACAACACTCAAAATTGGGTAATTGATAGTTGTTCATCCAGACACATCATAGGGTTCAGAGAACACTTGGACTCCATGACTGAAAAGTCTGATGAAGAAGTAACCATCGGGGATGATTCTGCATACCTTGTAAAAGGGGTTGGAACATGTTCCATCAAGTTGAAATCTGGGATTTCTTTGCAACTCACTGGAGTCTTATTTGTACCTGGACTAAAGAGAAATCTTATATCCATCTCTGCCCTTGAAGACAATGGTTACAGAGTTACATTTATGGATGGGAAAGTTCTAGTATGGCCTAAGAACTCAACTATCAAGAAAGCCCATACCATAGGCATAAGACAAGGGTACCTTTAAAAACTATGCACTGAGGTTAAACAAGCCCTTACCCTTGACACTGTTGATACAAATGAAATCTGGCATAGAAGATTAGGACACCTTCATTTCCGTGCCCTACCTTCTATGGAAAAACTTGTTACAGGCTTACCCAAGCTAAAACCATCTCATGAGGGAACTTGTAAAGGTTGTGCCCTAGGAAAGAATACTAAGGGATCCTTTCAGAATAGCCTGAGTAAAACCCTTAATGTGTTAGAACTGGTTCACTCTGATCTATGTGGACCCATGTCTGTACCTTCTAAAGTAGGATTTCTATACTATGTCATATTTGTAGATGACTTCTCTAGGAAAACCTGGATCTATTTCCTTAAGTGTAAAGAGTCAATAGAAATCCTTAAAAGGTTCAAAGAGTTCAAAGCCCTTACTGAAAACTTCTCCGGAAAGAAAATAAAAACCTTAAGGATTGACAATGGGAAAGAATACACCTCTGAGATTTTTAAAGAATTCTGCATGAGTGCTGGAATTAAGAGGGAGTTCACAGTTGCCTACAACCCTCAACAAAATGGGGTTGCTGAAAGGAAAAATAGAACCATTGTATAAGCTGCTAAGGCAATGCTGCTTCACCAAAACATTGAAACTTCTGTGATGATCCGACACTCTGCTGATCTGTTTGCACTAGGTTTGTAGGTCTGATTTTGTTTTTAGTTTGATGGTTCTCTTTCTTGTCTTTGAGATTGTTTGCCAATAATGTTAAAATGGTACCACGAAGCATATGCATACAATGAAAAACTTCTAATAAACTGATCTATTGAAAATAACTTGAGTATATTGCTCAATTTAGAGGCCAAATATAATTTCTTCATTACAAAATAAGATGCTTACAACATATAGTTTTCATCAGATTTCAAGCTAACAATATCTTATATTTCATTTTAACTTACAGCCAAACATCACTGTGAATAGTGACTTGCTACAGTACCCATGCCCAAAGAAATGCTGATTTCTCTTGATAGACGAGCTTCTCCCACCACAACTTTGCATGGAAAACTTCCTAAGACAAGGGCGCCCCTTTTTGGAAATATTGCAGCCACCAAAGAAAGGCGTTTTATTTCCTTTTGCTGTTACAAACCCTCAAGAAAATGCTGTTGGCTGTAGCTTCTTCAAAACAGCCCCAAAGTTCTTCAAAATGCAAAACAACTCCCTCAAAAAGTGATTGAAGACTATGGCGGCTCAAAACCCATTCAAACTAGCTGAAATAACGTATAAACAGCAACTTGTAACTTCCCACGAAGCAATCAAAGACTGACCAACAACTTTAAGGTGGTGTTTCACACCCTCAAGCAGCTCAAGAACGAAGAACTAAGCCCCACCAGGCTCACCCACTGCAAGAAATCAGGAAACCCTAGTCTCCTTCTTCCTCCAAAGCAACACTTCCAAGTTTTTAACAAGCAAAATCATCTATGCATGAAGAGGGTTGAAATTCTCCTTCTATTTATAAGTTTTTGCATTAAAAAACACTATTCATAAAAATGAGCACTATTCACTTAAGTTATTTCTTTTTTCACTTTAGTAATGAATAGTAACTGCAAAATATAAAGTGACCCCTTCCTTTTAAAGACACATGGTCCCTAGGCCGAGGATGGTGAAATAAAAGGTGAGTATCATTAATTTAAGCACAAGTATCATGCTAAATGCAACAATTCACTCCGCCACCATACTCCAGAGATCAACACTGAGATTTGACAACCAAGTGCCCGTCCAAGAAACCCTCTATCTAGAACTATTAGCCTACGAGGGTCAGGAAAATAGGCTAATCCCCCAACTCTGAGGCTTGTGAAAAAGGGGACATTACAACTTCTTTTTGGGCAGAAGCCTCTAGGACTGCTGTCTATATCCAAAATAGATGTCCTCATTCTCATCTTGATAACAAAACTCCTGAAGAAGCCTTTACCGGCATAAAACCTGACATTAGTCATTTTAGGATTTTTGGCTGTCTTGTTTACATACATGTGCCCAAAGAGAAGAGACTCAAACTAGAACCTTCTGGAAAGAAGGGAGTATTTGTGGGTTATAGTGAAACCTCCAAAGCCTACATGATAATAATACCCGGGCATAAACAAATTGAATTGAGCAGAGATGTCATCTTTGAAGAAGACATTGCATTCAAGAGGGCAAGAAGTTCTAGTGAGATAGAAACCTATTCCCCTAGAGTACCTGAAATGGAACCTGCTCCTGAGATTCAGAGGGAGCATCCTAAGGAAATGCCACATGAACTTCCCTCTACGTCAAATGAGAATACAAATGGCAACGGCAGAAAGAGACCACTTTTGGCCCGGAAGATGATCAAAGAAGCAGAGGATCATGCAGCACCCAAAGGAACATTCAGGGAGAGTAAAAGATCCAAACGTTTCTCTAGCTATGTTTATCTAATGAACAACATCATAAACTCAAAACCTGTCAGTGTTTTAGAAGCTTTTCGACATCATGCATGGAAGGATGCAATGATAGAGGAATATCAGTCTATTCTAAAGAATGATGTATGGGATATAGTGCCTAGACCAAAAGAGAAATCTGTTGTCTCTTCCAAATGGCTCTTCAAAATCAAGCATGCTGTTGATGGCAGTATAGAAAAACATAAAACACGCTTTGTGGCAAGAGGTTTTTCTCAAAAGGAAGGCATTGATTACGAAGAAACATTTTCACCTGTTGCCTGTTACACATCAGTGAGAGCAGTGTTGGCCATTGCAGCAGCTAAAGGCTGGAAGATCCATCAAATGGATGTAAAAACTGCCTTCCTGAATGGAACCATTGAAGAGGAAGTCTATTTGGAACAGCCTGAATGTTTTGTGATACATAAACCTGACTCAC
Source organism: Sequoiadendron giganteum (assembly GCA_007115665.2). NCBI lineage: Eukaryota > Viridiplantae > Streptophyta > Pinopsida > Cupressales > Cupressaceae > Sequoiadendron > Sequoiadendron giganteum. Next base: position 192,280,318 of record CM021108.1, read on the forward strand.
ATGTATGCAGGCTGAAGAAAGCCCTCTATGGACTTAAACAGGCTCCCAGGGTCTGGTATGAAAGAATTGACAGCTATCTCTTGGGATTAGGATTTTCCAAGAATGATGCTGACTCCAATCTCTACTTTAAGGTAATCAAAGGTGATATGCTAATAATTATTTAATATGTTGATGACCTGCTGATAACAGGAGAAGATCACCTCATTGCTCAAGGGAAGCATGATCTAATTTTTGAATTTGACATGAAAGACTTGGGCATTCTACACTACTTCCTAGGTTTAGAAGTATGGCAGAAATCATAGGGCATTATACTAAACCAAGGCAAGTATACTATTGATATTCTGAAAAGATTTGGAATGTGGGACTATAGACCGATGTCTACACCTATGGAAACCAACCTTCACAAATTAAAAGAATCAGCAGCAGAATCCGAATATGCAGATCCAACCCTTTACACACAGATGATTAGATCCTTGATGTATCTGGTTAACACCAGACCTGATATTTGCTATGCAGTGAATGCTCTTTGCCAGTTCATGTGTGAGCCAAAGGAAATTCACTTAACAACTATGAAACATATTTTGAGATATCTTCAAGGCACTATTGGATATGGTCTTCTTTACAAGAATGATCAACTAGATCTACATGGGTACTTTGATTCAGATTGGGTTGGAAGTGTAACCTATCGGAAAAGCACATCAGGATGTTGCTTCAGTTTAGGATCGGCTATGATCTTCTGGATTTGCAGAAAACAATCTTCAGTTGCATAGAGCTCAACAAAAGCTGAATACATTGCAGCCTCAATGGGAGCAAGAGAAGTAGTTTGGCTTCGTAAATTGCTTGTGGGACTCTTTGGTGAGCCCTTGAATCCTACAATTATTCATTGTGATAATCAGAGTTGCATCAAACTCTCTGTGAATCCTGTCTTTCATGATAGATCTAAGCACATTGAGATCCCCTATCATTATGTAAGAGATATGGTAGAAAGGAAAGTGATTCAATTGGAGTATACTAGTACAAATGATCAAATTGCAGACATTCTCACCAAGCCTCTCTCCCAAATCAAGGTAGAACACTTCAGGAAGAAACTTGGTATGGTTGAAATGTAATTTATTATTTATGTTTGAAATACAAATTGTTTATAAATTGTACTAATATATAAAGATGTTTAATGTGTAAACTCTTTTGTCATGTGTGTGACTCCATGACTTTATGGGCCTACTCCCCCTGTGTACATTAGTGAAAGATGACGATCTTTCTAATAATGAGCACTTGTATTTGACATTGTAAAGTGACAACTCTACAATGATAAACTATCATGATAGATATCATGTGACTTGATATTTGTGGACATGTCATGATAGTATCTCTTGGACACTTTGATTGATATCATGGGACTTGATATCATTTGTAGATCATTGTGATCCTTAAGAGATAATCATGGTGGATATTTATATCCGTGGAAATGCCATGAATTATGGTAGACATCATGTGACTTGATGTCAGTGCACATACCATAATAAAGATATGTTATGAAGAATGTCATGTGACTTGACAATATTGAGAAATCATACCATGTCTTAGATATCACGTGTTAAGGTGATATCTCTACTTATTTGATTTGAAATATCTTCCCTAACTAAGAGGGAGTGATGATGATAGCTTCGGTCAGATATGAATGACGATTGCTGTAAGCATCATCATCATTTATACATGATCAAAGTTTATCATTTATTTATAAATATTTCTGAAATATGTATAATCGAATTTATGAGCATATATATAAAATTCGATCTAAATATTTGATGTTATGTTCTGCATTTATTAAATCGGAATACATACAAATATCCGCCACCTTGTAGAAGGTTGTATATGTGTTAGATATACTAACCTTATGATAAACGACTTTTATCCAAGAGCCGCGCGCCCTAAGAGACACGTCCCATGAGTGGACGTGCCTCCACTTGTGGAGACACGTCCTCTCATGAGACGTGCCTCTTAGGGGCAGGTCTCCTCTCATATTTATGGTGGTTCATTCTTTGATATGCAAACATTGAAAGCAATAAATGTTCTCCAATCAGCACATTCGAATATAAGAAGAAATCTGGAAATTGTTTTGACATAGAATTCTCACACAGAAGTTCAGACTTTAGTGTTTCCATAGATATTTAGGATCCTATCTAAGTAAGATTTGATTACATTTATAGAGGTGCTCGGTTTTACATGCTGTGCACATTTGAGCATTCAAGACACATTTTAACATGAAACTATGCTTCTCTCATAGGTTGGTGTCTAGGAGTTCATACGCACTTGTATATTGGAATTTTGGATTCAAAACACAAATCTCATCCTTTGTCATTTGTATTTGGCATGCCGATGTATTAGTTTGAAATGCCTCTATTTCCCCACATCACCTTAAAGTAAATTTTGAATTTGAATTTTACCTTTACATAGGTGCACACTTAGCCTTTAGGTGTGCACTTGTGAACCGTTGTCTTCAGAAATTGTTTTCGTGCATTCCTATTGTCAAGAAAGCGCTGTTTACTGCTGTATCTGATAAATTAAATGCATGAATTAATAATAGAGATGACAATGCATAGCAGATATAGGAGTAAAATATATCTTTATTCACACATGAATTTATTAGAGAAGAAGACCAAAGATGGTCAGCCAAGGATCAGATTCAATCAGACTAGATCAAACTACCATACTCCTTTCCTTGACGATACACAATATATTTAAAGGACTCAATGGTTGCCAAGAAGAACATAACCGTTAACCAACCGACGCTTATAACTACTTGAAGCCGACAACCAATTAACACAGTTGAATAACCAATATTATTGAAGCATAATAATAGACATTTTACATTGACTAGATCATCCCCCCCAAAAGAAAAAGTCGTCTTCTAGACGACAAGTAAACATCAAGTGACATTAGGAAAGACTTGCCAAACTAATGATGATATTGTTGGACAAGGACTTGTAGACAAACTTGGAATTGTACTTTGCAAACTCAGATTTAAAGTGTACTTAGAAATTCAATTGAAACCACAAAATTTCATGGTGCACCTCATTTTCATGATTTTTGAAGAGGCGAAAAACAATGCTAACAAAGCCAAAAAATAGAGATTTCATAGTGTTTAACCAATGTATTCCAAGTAGTTCGATGGAAAGGTAATGATGTTGTATGATGATGTGGTGCCAAAGACACCCTACACTTTGGTAGGGATGCCGTATGTTGTAAAAGTGATTACATTGTACTATGACTGACTATTTGTTTCCTGTTGCTTGAGTCCCTCGACCATGACTCTTGGAGACTGCGGCGAGGGAAAAGAAGGAATCTTCACTATAAGCCTAAGTAAGTCCAACCAACGATCAATATGTGTGGCATCTGTAGGCAAAGTGATGTCTCTAGGTAAATTGCCTTCAGTTAGTTTGTTGACCTCGATGCATAGAGTGGATTCTACGGGCAATGTGGTTGGTGGTGTAGCTGGAAATGGAGCTAGCAGTACTGGTAGTGTGGCTGGCAATGGGGTTGGCGGTACTGGTAATGTGGCTAGCAATGGGGTTGATGGTACTGGAAGTGGGGCTGGCCGTACAATGTGAGAATGCCACACATTGAACTAATTTATTGGCCGTATGGTATATGCTTGGTGAGAATATCTGTTGCCGTATGGTAGGCCAAGTCGATGGGTGCCTTGGACGTATGCTTTGATCAGACCATACGGTGTTAAGAGGGAAGGATGGAGTTCGTACGGTGTAAGTTGTTGATGCCTTGTCTATCTACCGTACAATTTGAATAGAGGGTTGCCTTGCACTATGAACTAAGTGTTGCTTGATGTTATGTCGAATGAGTGGGTGTCGTATGACGAAATATTCACTACCATGCTATTCTGAGACTCTATCATACGTGGAAGAAAATTCTCCCGAGCTATACAAGGGGTGCGATTGGAGGCGTTTGATGAAGCATTGTTGATGTTGAACCATTAGAAGATGTTGATGTCGTATGGTCGAGATGTGATATTGTACATTGGTGCATCATACGGTAGAGGTTAATTGCTGCACGATGGAGTGTTGTACGATCTGAATGGGGTCCTTGAGCCATATGGTGGCGTCCTTTCCCTTTGGTCATACACTAAAAAGTGTTTGTGTAAGCCGTACAATGAAATGTCTATAATATTTTGATTGAACAATGTGAGTTTTAATACCTTTCGCCAAGTGCAATTTCACTTTATGTCGCCGTTGTAGTACGTAAAGGGGTTTAGGAACCTGCCGTGCTATGTAGCTTGGACATATGACATAGTCTAATCATTTAATATAGTCAGACTGTGTAATCAGGATTTTTATGTAATTGGGCCTTTTATTATTTTCTCCTTCAATCGCTGAATAATATTTTTCGCCTCTTCCTTTCCACAGTTTCTTTAGTTTCTAATTTTCTTTTCCTTTTTCTGTAATTTTTTTGTGAAGTTGATTAGCCTTGACCAATATTTGTACACTCCACGTTAAATATTTTGCTCTCAGTATTTTGAGATGTACCATTCGTTATTTTGCATTCTTCTACAAAGTTGGATACCTCTATTGCAATTGTCATCTTTTGCCAACCATGGACTGCATCTTGTGCACATAAACTATCCAACTTTCCAAAGTCATTTTTCATCGATTGCTCTTCGTTGAGAGTTGCAGCTTCGATAGAATTACAAGTTGATGGAAATACCTCATAGTCCTCCATTTGCTAGTGAAATAAGCTATGGAGAGAATTTGTTTCATCCTCTAAGCATGACTGTATTTTTAGAATCCCTTCATCATTCGGTTCCATTAACCTTCTTTCTTCTTCCACTCCAGATTCTCCTCCTTTTGACTCTAAATCAAAGGAAGCAATCTCTTCAATTACTGCTTAATTCCTCAATTCGATGATGTACATCCTCTCTTTGTTTTCTATTGAGATGGTGTTCCATTTGCAATTGTGGTCTGCCTTGGCTACGATCAACTATTCTTTCCAACAATGCATCATATGCCTTCTACAATGGAATGACCACGAAGTTCAACAAGAACTGTTGGGTTCCAATTGTCACTTTTTATGCTATTAGTGTCCCCAATGACTTGATTTTGTGTTGGTTAGCACCTACTAGTTGGAATGTTGATAGCCAGAGGGTTGGCTTGCTGAGGCATTTCCATGTATCTTCCGATAGTACATTAACTCCCAATCCTCCATGGACAATGGTGTTTGTCAGATCCTTCACCATTATCTCCATTTCAACAACAGTCAGTTTCTTCCCTATGTTGACCATCAACAACATTGGGTCGACGACTTGTTCTCCTTAGGGTGGTGGTTCTATTATCATGTTCGTACTTGTACCTTCCTTATCTTCAATTTTAATCCTCATTGACCATATTGGTGATTGCCCCTCGTAGTTGTGGCATAATTTGAAGGTCTGTCACCTTTATTGGTATAGTCGTTTGCAACATCTGTTGTACTATGTTCTTCTTTGACTTTGACTGCAAGGAGGTACATGCAGTTTCATTGGATGTTCTTCATTCCTTTGCCATTACTTTCTCTGCTTCTTCCTTGGATTCTCGGAGTTCTTTCTTCGTACGAGGGTCTAGATATATGGGTTTCTTCGTTTGTGCTCAGGGTGATTGCCAAAATTGCTTCGTCTTGTTCTTCCACATCCAAGATGTTAATACCCATTTGTTTTAGGTACTTGGTGTCCTCATGGTCTTGATAGAAAGTTGGAAAGTTAGAACAATAAGGATTTAGGACTAGTAGGGAGGTTTGGAAGGGATGAAGAGGAACGAAAGACTATGTGGAAATTTAGAGATGTAGAGAAAGGAAGCATGGGTGGAAGTGCATGTTAGAAGAAAGTCCTAAAGCCCTAAAGCCCACTTAAGAGCTTGCATGGTTAGGGATTTGGGCTGATCGTTATTGGTTTGCCTTGGGAACAAAATGAGTTGGAAAGTTTACTAAGATGGTGAGATTCGGGGATTCATGTGCATAAAGGTGTGAGGAATTGGGAATTCCATGAGAGGAATGCCCAAATGGAGAGGTAGGGATGAGAAAACATGATATCAAGTATGTAATGTCCCCTTCCTAGGTAGTGTAGTTGATTCAGGGGTTAGCCTATTACTCTGATCCTCGTAGGCTGACAGATATGTTTAGAGGGTCACTTGAGGCAGTATCCTGCATTTGGGAACCTTACTCCATCAGTTGATTCAGATTTGGGCCTTTGCAGACTCTCACAGAGTGTTTTTTAGATACTTACTATTTATAGTAAGTCAGATAGACATGGGTTACTATTTTTGGCGGGGCACTTGGTTCAGTTGGTCAGCTCAGTTTCAACCCAGTTGGACATTTTGATGAGCAAGCAGTAATTATTGGGGCATTTAATAATTATTAAGGAATTATTAATCTGACTTTATAATATAAAGTCACTTTAATGAAATATTAAAATGTTAATTAAGGGCAAATTATAAAGTATTTAATACTTTATAATAGAAGTGAAATGTTATAATTAAATAAGCATTCATTATTTATTTAATTTGGATGCCTTTTATTAATTAAATTGCCTAAGTCTAAAAGAGGCGAATTTATATCATTTAAATGGATTTTAAGTGTTTTTTTGAGAAGGGTCGAACTTTTGAGGAGTATATATTTCCTCAAAGACAAATCGAATTCATTCATGATCATTCTAATTTGTCTTATTTCTCTATGAAAGCATTGGGGTTTGTGAAACAAGGGTTTCTGCAGACATTGGATTTTGGAGAACGCTCCCTTTTCAGAATCAGGCATATTGAGGCTGTGAAATACCATTTGAAGCTTGTCCATCAGCATGGCTTCATCCACAAGTCATACAGAGCTTACAGTGGAGTTTTTAATTCAGTATTTTGGTTCTATTGTTCTTTAGGAAGAATCGGTTATCAAAGATTATCATTGATTGGCATCTGGCGCACTTCCCAAGAAATGTACGGCTGTATTTAATGTTGCTGATAGGCCGTACTTGCTGCTGTGAGGACGTCTTTCTCCTGGCACTCAAAATGCCTACCATCTCAGCCTCTAGTCTTTACCATTTTGGACGCACAGGCAAGGGGAGTCTATTTCAGCCACTGTTCGGGAAGAGAAGTCAATCAATAAGCTGGCCGTACCTTTTATTTATTCTTCCAGGCGGCTGCAAGTAATAATGAGGTTCTTGAATAAATAATGTTTCTTTCTATTTATTTGGTACCCAGATAGCATTGTAATTGTTCAATAATGAGAATAAATCCATTTGCCATTGCTCTGGGAGTAATTTAATGCATTGCTATTTATTTATGAGTTTATATGTATTTATTTCTCAAAATCGCAATTTCATCATTGCTGCAGAAAAACAAACAAAAACCTTAGCAGTATCAGTTGGTGATTGGGTTGAGAGACACTTGGTCTCTTACAGTGGTATCAGAGCACAAAAGTCCTGCCAGCCTGTGCTTTTTCAATCAGAAGTTTTCTTTTTAGATGCTTTTTCATGAGTAGGGACATTATTTTCTACAGTAAGGGTAGAGGAACATGCAGAGTTGAGGATTGCACAGGTCCACCCATTCCAGAAGGTGAGACAGTATCAGGGATTCTTGGTATTCACAGGTTTAGCTCTAGTAGTAGTGAAAACAGTGTGACTACACTCATGGCAGACCAAGAGATTCCTAGAGATTTAGGGAAAGAAAAAGAAAATGCTGAGATGACTGAGGCAGAATATAGGAGTAGACATGACAACATGATGGACATGATGTCGCAGCTGATAGGTACCATGAGACAGTATACTCCGCCTCACTAGCATTATATTCAGATAGGGCAGTCCAGTGGTTCATGAGGCATAGACTAGCCACAAATGTCTGCACGACCGCAGCTGTCACCGGTTGTTCATGAGCGTAGGCCTGGAAAACCTACCTTTATCAGTAGGGAGGCACCACCGACTCCGGAGGCAGAACAATAGGGTCACCATACAGAGTTTTAGCCATAGCATGGTACTTCAGTGGCAGATGTGACCAAACTTTTTGGAGAGTATTCGACTCTGGCTCCCGAGATTAAGCAGTCATTGTCATTTCATGAGTTCATGGATGTGCATGAGCCCAGGGGTGGAGGTAGATTTGAGCGCAGAGCTCACCAGTACCAGCAACCACCACAGGTGAACAGAGATCTTCAGCATGCGATGAGCAAGATTGTCTTGCCTTATTTTGATGGCTCGAATAAAAATTCAGCGAGGTCTTGGGTACGGAAGTTAGACAATTACTTATCTTTGAGACCTATGCAGGAGGACGAGGCCATTAAATTTGCCACACTACACCTCAATGGATTGGCACATGATTGGTGGCATCACGACATGTACACACTGGGTCATCACTAGGTCACTACTTACCAGGAGTTGACGAACAGGCTCATTGAGTGATTTGATAAGAAGGATCCAGAACTTTACTTTAGAGAGCTAGCACAGCTTAGACAGACAGGTAGTTTGGATGCTTACATTGGGGAGTTTTAGAAGACTGTAGTCATGGTGACAGGTTCGGAGAGAAGACTTGTCATTCTATTCACCGAGGGTTTATGTGAGCCGATGAGAGGTTGGGTCAAGGCATTTGATCCTCCCACCCTTCAGGAGGCAATGAGAAAGGCACGCAGCATGGAGCTTGCAGCACCTTGCAGCAAGTTCTCTTTGGGTTCCACGCCAAACTCAAGGCCGAATAGATCTTTTGATAGAGATAGACTCTTTGATAGGAAGAGAGATCCACTTGATCCTAGGAGAAGTAATGCACCACCGTTTGACATAGACATTGAATGATCTACGCAAGAAAAAGTTGTGTTTTTGGTGCAAGGCACCTTATGATGAAAAACACGTATGCCCTCTTCGTCCTAAAGCCAAAAGTAACTAGATGGAGTGGTTTTATGAAGGGGAAGAGCAATCTGATCTGTCAGACCAGCAAGCTGATTCAGAGGATTCAAATGATGAAAGGTCTGAAAATGATAATGAACATGATGGAGGAAAGAAACTACAGGAGGCACACTTGACTAGTCTTTAGAGAGATGGCTCCTTTAGGCTATGTGTACTCCTAGCTGGTCAGAAAGTTATAACACTGCTTGACACAGGTGCAACGCACAACTTTATAGATGCACGTTTGGTTGAGAAGCGTGGCATACAGACGGAAGAGTTTGAGGGTATTCGAATTAAGGTAGCTGATGGGTACACCCTTAAATGTGACAAGAAAATAACAGATCTTCCGATTCGGCTAAACAACTATGAGTTCAAGACTGAATTCTACGTTGTTAATATGGGGGACACTAATGTGGTACTTGGAATGGCATGGCTTCACGATTTGGGTGAGTTCACACTCAATCTTCGAAGATATGGAAATGAAGTTTAAAGTTAATGGGAAGCCACATGTGATTAAAGCTATCAGGGATAGCAACTTGAGAGTTGTTTCTCATAGATGGATGGAGAGGCTCATTCCTCATGATATGGTAGAGTGGGCTGCTGAACGTATGTTGATGCCCGCACAACAGGAACAACAAAAGCATGGGTACCATCCCGACATTCAGGAGATAAGGATTAAACACTCTAAAGTGTTTAACGATATTCCACCAGGTAGACCTCCAGACAAAGGAACCGAACACATCATAGAGTTGGAGGAGGGCGCAAAGCCCATTATGATCACACCATACAGACATCCGAAACGCCTCAAGGATGAGATTGAGAAAACAATCAGTGAGTTGTTGGCTATGGGGCACATCAGACCTAGCAAATCTCCTTTTGCTTCATCGGTTGTATTGGTGAAGAAAAAGGATGGATCACTACAGATGTGTATTGATTACCGTCAGCTCAATAAGAGGACTATAAAAAACAGGTATCCTATTCCTCGCATTGATGAGTTGATTGATGAGTTGCATGGTGCTATCTTCTTCACGAAGATTGACTTGAGATCGGGGTACCATCAGATTCGGATGAGGGAGCAGGACATTGAGAAAACCGCGTTCAGGTGCCATTGCGGTCATTTTGAGTTCTTGGTTATGCCTTTCGGGTTAACCAACCCCCCCTGCCACTTTTCAGGCTACGATGAACAGAGTTTTCAGTTCTCAGTTGCGGAGATATGTATTGGTCTTCTTCGATGACATTCTGGTGTATAGTAGGTCATGGGAGGAGCACTTAGCTCACTTGGATACAATACTAGATATTTTGGTTGAGGAGTCCTTGTATGCCAAGGAGTCCAAGTGTGAGCTAGGCATGGCTGAGTTGCTGTATCTTGGGCACATCATCAGTGCCAAGGGAGTCAGTATGGACCCTGAGAAGGTCCGAACTATAGTTGAGTGGCCAGTTCCAGAGAACCTTACCCAGCTCAGAGGATTCATTGGGTTGTGTGCTTTCTACAGATGATTTGTTAGTGGGTTCTCACGCCACGCTGCACCCCTTACTGATTTGACAAAGAAGGGGGCATTTGCTTGGTGATCGCAGGCTCAGGAGTGCTTTGACAGGTTTAAGGTGATTATGACTTCATGTCCAGTGTTAGCACTACCAGACTTTACGAAGTCTTTTGACTTATTTTGTGATGCTTCGGGAGAGGGCATCAGTGTCGTGTTGATGCAGGAGAGACACCCTATCGCGTTTGAGAGCAGGAAGCTTAGGGGTCCTGAGAGATTTTATAGCATTTATGACAAGGAAATGTTAGCCATTATGCACGCTTTGGCTAAGTTTAGGCAATACCTGGTTGGCAGCAAATTCAGTGTGCGAATAGACCATAATAGCCTGAAACACTTCCTCTGACAGTGAGACCTAAATGAAAGACAGTAGAAATGGGTTAGCAATTTGCAATCGTATGATTTTGATATTACCTTCATTAAGGGGAAGCAAAATGTTATAGCTGACGCATTATCTCGCAGACCTCAGTTGAATGCTATGGCACAGATTTTCGAGGATTGGAGGTACAGGATCATTGCGGAGTATGCTAAGAACCCACGGGCTTCTATCATAGTTGATGGGACAGAGCAAGATAGTAAATATACCGTTGTGAATGACTTGATCATTTACAAGGGGCAGATTTTTCTGGTTCCTGATTCAGATGTGAGGGATACAGTCCTGAAAGCCTTTCATGATCTTCCTATGACGGGCCATCCCGGTTATTTTAAAACATATAAGTTGGTACGGGAGCGGTTTACTTGGAAAGGCCTGAAGACTGATGTGCTTTAGTATGTACGAGAGTGTTTTGTTTGCCAGTAGAACAAACAAGAACACACATATCCTGCTATTTTGCTACAGCCACTTCCGATACCAGACAGGAAGTGGGAGTGTTTATCGATGGATTTTATCATGGGCTTGCCGAAGGCCCAAGGGAAGGATTGTATTTATGTGGTTGTTGATCGGCTGACAAAATATGCCCATTTCTTTTCAATCACCACTACATTCACAGCATCGTAGATTGCAGAGCTCTTCTTCAGAGAGGTTTTCCGGTTACATGGTTTGCCTCAGACTATAGTTAGCGATAGGGATAGGTTCATGAGCAACTTTTGGCAGGAGTTGTTCAGACTCTGTGGAACCGAACTGACACCTAGTACCAACTACCATCCACAGACAGATGGGTAGACGAAGATCGTCAATGAGTGGGTGGAATGATATTTATGGAATTATATAGTTGGACAACAAAAAGCTTGGGTGAGGTGGATATACCTTGGTGAGTATTGTTATAACTCCACTCATCACATGACTATACAAATGACACCTTTCATGGCATTATACGGGTATGAGGCGCCCAACCTTTTGGACTTGGTGCTGAGCGATAGTAGAGTGCCTAGTGCAGGTGATATGTTGCAAAATCAACAAGATATTTTGAGGTCTCTTAGAGACAATATTTAGCAGGCACAAAATCAGCAGAAGCAGTATGCTAACCAGAAAAGGGTTGAGCATTCTTTTGCAGTGGCTGACATGGTGTATCTCATGCTACAGCCTTACCGTCAGTCCACTCTGCGGAAGAGTGGTGTAGAGAAGTTGAAACCTCGTTACTACAGTCCATTTCGAGTCATCAGGCGAGTGGGCGAGGTTGCTTATGAGTTGGATTTACCAGCGGATAGCAAGGTTCACAACGTGTTACGTTTCTCACCTGAAGGAGTTGGATCAGCATGTGATTCCCTCTCCAGTACTGCCACCCCTTGACGACGAGGGGAAATTGATTCTAGTACCTGAGGCCATCCTTGATGTTAGAGAGAGACACTTGCGGAGGCGGGTGATCAGGGAATATCTGATAAAATGGAGAGACTTGCCGGTTGAGGATGCTACATGGGAGTCAGAGGAGATTTTGCAGCATCCAGAGTTGAGATTGTTTGAGGACAATCAATTTCAAGGAGGGTGGACTGTAATGTCCCCTTCTTAGGTAGTGCAACTGATTCAGGGGTTAGCCTATTACTCTGATCCTCGTAGGCTGACAGATATGTTTAGAGGGTCACTTGAGGCAGTATCGTGCGTTTGGGAACCTTACTCCATCAGTTGATTTAGATTTGGGCCTTTGCAGACTTTCACAGAGTGTTTTTTAGATACTTACTATTTATAGTAAGTCAGACGGACATGGGTTACTATTTTTGGCAGGGCACCTAGTTCAGTTGGTCAGCTCAGTTTCGACCTAGTTGGATGTTTTGATGAGCAAGCAGTAATTATTGGGGCATTTAATAATTATTAAGGAATTATTAATTTGACTTTATAATATAAAGTCACTTTAATGAAATATTAAAATGTTAATTAAGTGCGAATTATAAAGTATTTAATACATTATAATAGAAGTGAAATGTTATAATTAAATAAGCATTCATTACTTATTTAATTTGGATGCCCTTTTATTAATTAAATTGCCTAAGTCTAAAAGACGCGAATTTATATCATTTAAATGGATTTTAAGTATTTTTTTGAGAAGGGTTGAAATTTTGAGAAGGAGTATATGTTTCCTCAAAGACAAATCGAATTCATTCATGATCATTCTAATTTGTCTTATTTCTCTCTAAGAGCATTGGGGTTTGTGAAACAAGGGTTTTTGTAGACATTGGATTTTGGAGAACGTTCCCTCTTTAGAATCAGGCATACTGAGGTTGTGAAATACCAGTTGAAGCTTGTCCATCAGCGTGGCTTCATCCAGAAGTCATACAGAGTTTACAGTGGAGTTTTTAATTCAGTATTTTGGTTCTATTGTTCTTCAGGAAGAATTGGTTATCAAAGATTGTCATTGGCTGGCATTTGGCGCACTTCCCAAGAAATGTACGGCTGTATTTAATGTTGTTGACAGGCTGTACTTGCTTTTGTGAGGATGTCTTTCTCCTGGCACTCAAAACGCCTACCATCTCAGCCTCTAGTCTTTACCATTTTGGACGCACAGGCAAGGGGAGTCTATTTCAGCCACTATTCGGGAAGAGAAGTCGATCAATAAGCTGGCCGTACCTTTTATTTATTGTTCCAGGCGGCTGCAAGTAATAATGAGGTTCTTGAATAAATAATGTTGCTTTCTATTTATTTGGTACCCGGATAGCATTGTAATTGTTCAATAATGAGAATAAATCCATTTGCCATTGCTCTGGGAGTAATTTAATGCGTTGCTATTTATTTATGAATTTTATATGTATTTATTTCTCAAAATCGCAATTTCATCATTGCTGCAAAAAAACAAACAAAAACCTTAGTAGTATCAGTTGGTGATCGGGTTGAGAGACACCTGGTCTCTTACAAAGTACCATTTGAGAGTGAGGCATGGAAAGGTCTCTGGATCCATAAGCAACCTTCCAAAGGCGAGTAGGGGTTGGGACTTTAGAAAGGTAGAAGAGGAAAGTTTGTTGGGGCTTGGGATTTCACAATACTACATCCTTTAAGTATGATGGTAGAGAAAAATTTACGAACTTTTTGTGTAACAAAGATTAGGACTTTGGGGTGAAAAGATCCCTTACAGTTGGAGCAAAGAAAAGTTAGTAGGTTCAAGAAAGGGTAGTGTTGACGTGTTTTTCATGGCAACACCAACACAGAATAAAATGTCCAACGATCACTCTATTCCCTCTTGATCAAAGTATTCTGCATGCTAAGATTGTGTGAAAGTTCATGCGTTCAACTCCAAGGTTCCTTTTATCGCGAATAGACTCAGTTGGTTGATGTGAATATGCTGGGTATTCCAAGGGGACTTACAGGAGTTGCTCATCCAGAAGAAAGGATTTTCAAATTTCGGGAGATTTGTCAATGAAGCTCGGGTTCTTAAACTAATCGGATAATGCTGAATGTAAAAGGATATAATGATTAGAGATGCTACCATCTACTCCTAAAGGGTGGAGGATGAGGATCGGCTTAAATAGTCTTCAAACCAGACTTTGCTTCGTCTCCCTTCGGACAACTCTGACAAAGTTGGTGGAATCTTCAAAAGATGAGTAAGATGTTCAAATTGTGATTCAACATGTGCACTCTGTCACAACGATGCAAGTGAACACACGAATCACAACCGAAGTTGGGTGCTGATATTCTAGTTGACCACGCTAGGCGGACTTACCATCAGCAAGTCCACTAGTGGTATGGATGAAAGAAGATATGCTCAAACCAAAACGCCACACTCCACAATTAACAACTACTTGCATAAAATAAAGTCTACTCTACTCTATCTACTTGAATTGGAAAGACAAAAAGATCTCGTCAACTACCCACAATGCAAGATAGAATCACCAATCAATGAAAATCCTTATATTATGAGAGTCTTACACAACAATCTTTTACAAAAAAACAAAAACTTTCAAAGGGAAAGTCTTTCTCTCCTTTCCAAACTAAGCTAACTTCTAAACTATCTCTCTATCTATTCTAACTTCTATCTTCTATACTCTCTTATCTAACATCTACCAAGTTACAAATGAGGGGGGATGCCCCTTTTATAGTTGGCCTAGTCCAACGGACGGTTCGGATTGAATTACAATGAAGGGCTCAGATTGAGCCATTTATGCCCTAATTAGTGTTTTTGCCCTAAAAAACCGCCACAGAGAGGAGTGGGGCAATGAATGCACAGAATATTCTCCACTCCTTTGCAGGAACCATTATCTGCAATTAATGCCCACTATCTTCTTCTAGAAGATTCTCGTCCGGAAACGCGTTCCCACTGTTCTTCTCTGCCAATTCTGTTGCGCTAGGAGGAGAGCAAAAGAGTCTCTAAGATCGTCTCCGCAGATAATAAAATTTGAAAGGATTTGTCGTTCAGCCCTCCTGTTGCTTTGACTCCTGGACGCCCTTCTTCTTTGCAACTTTCATATTTATCTAGCCCACTGCCTTGGGCACATTTATCCTCTTTTGCATCACGTCCTTAACGCCTTAGCCAAATCCTCACTGCCATTTCGCTTTTCCTTGGGAACTTCTTCACCAACTTTCTTCATCTTTACTTTGTCATGACACTTAGCCCTTTCTTCCAACATCTTTCT
Source organism: Sequoiadendron giganteum (assembly GCA_007115665.2). Classification (NCBI taxonomy): domain Eukaryota; kingdom Viridiplantae; phylum Streptophyta; class Pinopsida; order Cupressales; family Cupressaceae; genus Sequoiadendron; species Sequoiadendron giganteum. Next base: position 192,295,744 of record CM021108.1, read on the forward strand.
CCTGCAAAGCAAAAAGAAGAGCATCATAACACTTATGATATAAATTCACTTTACTTACCCAATTCCCATGTTCTGACCGATTGATCTCCGGATGTGGTAGAATTCATCACTTTTCTAGCAAACTTTCATCATGGGCGTATCCACCACCTTGCCTGGAGTTTGTGCCTTAGAAAATATTTCATCTTGAGGATGCATTTGAACGCTTGATGCTCGAGCTTCCGTTCATTTTCAAATTCCTCCATGCCTTACACAAATTTCTTCCCTGTGAGTGTATTTGACCCCTTGTTGCTCTATTTTCCCTTAGACAATTTTACCTGCTTTATGAATTTCATCCACTGTAATCCAGGCGCTCACTTTGACATCACAAGCCAAAGCATTTTTTTGTAGAAACTTTTCTCGTATTTGCCTTAGAGATTTTATTTTTTATTTCACCTAGAAAATCCATTAAACGGGTGCCAGGCAAAAATATCTGTCGAAAAAGCTTGAGCGAGGTGAGGAACAATTTTAAATCATCTCCCAATGGAAAATGTTCAATACCCAGAAGAAATTTCCCCTCAAAAATCATCGTTTCCATGTGTATCCAGACGAAGGGGTAAGTTTAATTTTTTATTATTTTTGAAAATAATAAAATTCTAAGGTTTATTCCACTTTTAATTCTGGATGTTCTTCCAGGCCTGCAATCTCCATTTTTCCTGTCTTGGCATTTTTCCTTGATTTTCTGGAGAATTTTCCTTCCTGCTTACGGGCACATTTCATCTTGCACTTGGAAATTTTGTATTATCTCCTCCTTAGGCTTATTTCCTAACGTATGCTCCTTGAGCATTTCCATGCCTTAGAATATATTCATCAACCACCTTCTTCCTTGGGCGCATTTCCTACATGCTACTTCCATTTTCCATGCCTTAGGCAAATTATCACCTTCACATCACCTTGGGTGCATTTGCATGTATGGACTTCCATTCTACCCCTTGGGCGCATTTGCATGTGTTGACTTCCATTCTACCCCTTGGGCGCATTTGACACATGATATTTTCTTTTGAGGGCGCATTTGGCCTAATGTGAAGGAATTTGCTTGCCTTAGGCGCATTCCACCTAGTTGAGCCTTCATTTCATGCCTTAGGAAATGTTTTTGAACCTCTTACACCTCTTGGGCGCATTTTACCCTTGGAGCTTTTGTTTCATGCCTTAGAAACTTTCAGCCACCCTTCTCCCTTGAGGGCGCATTTTGCATGTGCTACTTCCATTTTGCCTTAGAAGATTTTCAAATACTCACTCAAGGTGGGCGCATTTAGCCCTCTCAACTTCTATTTTCATGCCTTAGATAATTTCCTAGCACCTTGCTTGTGGTGGGCGCATTTAGGGGTGTGAGGAGGAATTTCTCCACACTTAGAAATTTTTTAAACATCCTCCCTCTTGCTGGGCGCATTTCACCTAGGCTGGAGGAAATTTTATTGCCTTAGATTTTTCTTTCACTCCCCTTGTAGCTTTGGGTGCATTTTAGAGGTGCTACTTCCATTTTTGCCTTAGAGAATTTTAAACATCCCTGCTCAAGACATGGCGCATTTGAGGGTGGAGGAGGAATTTTGCTTGTGCCTTGGGCGCATTTAGCCTAGGCAACTTCCATTTTAAACCTTTGAGGGCGCATTTCACCTCATGAGGGGAAATTTTATACTTAGCAAGTTTTATCAACCCTCACCTATGCCTTGGGCGCATTTCTCATAGGGAGGAGGAATTTTTGGGTGCATTTGCCATGGGTAGGAGGAATTTCCCACGTCCTTCATGACCTTTCACCTCCCTTGGGTGCATTTTAGCCTATGGGCTTTTGTTTGAGGGCGCCTTTTGCTAGGTGAGCTCTCATTTTTCAAGGTGGGCGCATTTTGATACCCTTACTTCCATTTCTCCAGCCTTAGAATATTTTGAAGTCACCTCTCCTCCTTTTGGGCGCATTTTGAACATGCTGCTTCCATTTTTGATTGGGAAGTTTTCTCTTCTTAGCTGGGCGCCTTCAAGGGTATGAGCCTCTGTTTTGCCATACTTAGTGTTGTACCCAAACTGAAATTTTTGCTTCATTAAGGCATTTTGCTTAAAATGGTCTAAACCTTGTAAAAGTGGGGTCAAAACTCAGTTTTTGGGCAAATAAAGTATGGGCTTTTAGTCAATGTGATGCCAGAAAGATACTAGCAAAATTTGAAAATTTTTAAAATTAGGGTTTCTGAAATCTATTTTTAGCTCGAAACCCTAAAAAATAGGAACTTGTCAGAATTGGCTGAAATTAATTTTGATTGGCTTATTTCACATCACAATTACAGTGGCGAAGTCAGTTTCAGTTAAAAGTCAGTTTAAGGCTAGTGGGTAGTTTTCACTTTTTCAGGAGAAAAGTGAGGATCTTCGGGGTCATCAATGGCAGTCGGCCAGTACCAGGTATCAATATCTAAGCTTGAAACTCAAAGAGGAACGCTTTACGATAAAAGATGTTGGAAATAATGCTTTTTGATGGAGGGGATTTTCAGATTGGCAAAAAGTGCTAAAATATTCCAAGTCTGGGAACTTTTCATTATGTAATGTAGTAGACACTTGCGCAATCAACGTGCAAATCAACTTTATAGTGTCCGTACATGTGAAAATGATGAAGTATAGTCATCGACACATCTCAGCAGTCACAACGCTTCGACATGGTCAACCGCAGTGATGGATACAGCGTTTGCAAAGCATAAAATGGTGAAAATCAATGAATTCAAAACAAATCCGCTCCCCTATAGCCGAGGGGCGCTCTTCCATTTGAAGGTCAAAATTTGAGTGCTTTGGATGAAGGATACATTCATTATGTTCAGTTTTCAGTCAGCTTTCCGACTAGCCATGAAGCAAGATTATCTGAGTTACAGAACTCCGGCAAACGAAGACAGAAGCAGAGATTGCGAAGAGTGTTTTCTCACAAGTAGGCAGTCCAGAAATGCAGATCCGCTCCCTTCTAGCCCAAGGGCGATTTTCTTTTTGAAGGCCCAGATCTAGATGCATGTGTGTTTTGATGGTTTCAGTCTTTGCAGAATTAGTTTGGCTTTTCAACAAGCTATCAAGCGGAAGCGTATCCAGTACAAAAATCCAGTTATCAGCGTTAGAAGTGGAAATTGCAGGCAGGATACATGTCAGAAGAAGTTTTTCAGAATACAAATTCGCTCCCTTGTAGCCCAGGGGCGATCCTGAATAAGACCTGTTTGATGGATGAATTTGCAATTGAGGTCTTCCTGAGATCTCTTCCAGCTCAGTTTAGTTTTGCAGTGTACCCGTTCACAAGACGATCCAATGTTCTAAGTAACTGTGACAGAGGTCCTACCGAGCACGTAAAACAGAGGATGGTGAAGCGTAGCTACACAAAGCTGCACAGCTGTAGGCTAGGGGCGATTCACCTTTAGGCCTGCCAGGCGGGGTTATTTGCAATTACAATCTTCACAAGACTTGTGTGCAATTACTCAAGCTATCCAACGAGTCTAGCCGACAGCCTCTGGGATTTGGCGAGTGCTCGTACGTGTGAGGTCATAATGATAATGCTGTGAAGAAGAGCTGATTGAAGGCAGTTCAAAAAATGACTAAGTGTAAGAATATAATTTTCTTTGAAAAAGGCGATTTTCTTTTAGAGGCCTTAAAAGCAATTTTCTGGCTTCGTTGTCTCCAAGAACATCTCTTGCAAGTTGACCAAACTGTACAGCAAGATAGGCGGCACGCGTATCGGAACATTCTAGTTCCCGGTATCAAGGGTCAAAGTATGGTGTTCAGATGAAAATCACACTTTTGTCAAAATGGTGTTTGAGCTATCATAGAATAGGGGCGCTCATTCTTTTGGGGTTCTCAATACAATTTTCAAATCCCTCACATACAGTCATTGGATGCAGAGTACTTCTAGGCACGCAATGAATCCATTATTCAGTCAGTGTGGTTCATCATTCACCATCAGTTGCAGTTTGAAGCATCAGAATGGCAAAAACAGAGAAATGGCTATGTCTGGAGTCAAAACATCAATTTAATCAGAGGTGCCTAATTTTCTAAGGTATCAGATGATGATTTTAGCAGTTGTTGCTCCCAGCACACATTTCATCCTTGTCATGCAAGCTTCGCGGTGGATATCTTAGCACGGTCGGAGGATCATTCAATCATCCGGAAATCAGAGTTGAACAGGGTCAGTTGTAACTTTGCAGTCAGCTACAAAATAGGAGATTCTCAAAAATCTCATAACTCTTGCAAATGGAAGCCTAAAAGATCAAAATTTGACTTTTTAGAATCAGGGAAGTGTGTTGAGCACAACAAGATGCTATTTTTGGCAAAATGATAAAAATAATATTTTTGCATGCAAGGCATTAAAAAGTGACGAATTTCTTCAAAGATAAATATTGGTGCCACTTTTAGTTCTTTGCATGCTTTGAAATTAAAATATTATTTTTAGTCTAAAGACTCAGAGACAGCAGCAGTTCAACTGGTAAAGGGCCAATCGGATTCCTTCTTCACAGTTAGGGTTTGAGCTTGCAGTCTTGCTTTTGTGGTACGATTTTGCTCTAGTTATGCAAGCATGGCATTGATCATTTCATTCATCCAGCTTGAGCAGAGGTGAATTCTTTCCAGAGTTGGGCGAATTTCTTCGGCAGTCAGTTGTGAAGGCAAAATGGCGATTTTGACAGAAGAAGATAATAAATAAATAAAAATTAAAAAACATCTTTCTTCTTCTCTAGATTTCTTCCATCTTCTCGTCTCAAAGTTTTCTCACATGTTTGAAGAAATGGCGTTTTTAGCAAAACAAATCATCTGGGTTGATTCAGAATTGCTTTCTCAGCAAAACCCATGTGCTAGAATTTTCAAGAAAAATTTGTTCCAGAGCATCAGTTCTTGAGGCTTTGATTTTCTGAAGTGAAATTCCTTTGCATGGTGGAGTAGAAGTTGATATTTTTCGAATCTAATGTTGTGGGTTGTCTTAGAAATATCTTCTGGACAAAACCCATATCTCAAATTTTCTCGGGAAAAATGTCCTCACAGCCCCTCAAGATCTCAACTGAAAACCTTTTGCATGCGGGCCTAAATCACATTTTTTCACAATTCTGACATTGTGGGTCATCTTAGAATTTGATTCTACATAAAACCCACGTCTGAAAATTTTCTGTGAAAATTGCCCTCCGACAAGCTATTTTTAGCCTCATTAGGAGAGATTTTTGGTTTTTTGGAGAAGTTGTCAGAATATAGCCATGTTCACAGTCAACAGGCGAGTTTTTCAGGATGTAGTTCACGCAGAACGAATTCAAGACCAAGTCAGTCTTAATTCATGATTTCATCAGAAAAGCTGACATTGATTTGTATCAAGCGCATCTGAAAGGTTGACAAGAGTAGTCACTCAAGTTCACATGGTTTCATGTCTTGTATAGCTGATTGTCTTCCAAGGCCAGTTTAGAGGGTTGATACCGTTGGGTTTCTATGTATGCAGCATGTTCATTTGTATTTCTCACAACCAAAGAGTTCGCAATTTCATCATGCAACACTCTTCCATAAAGAAAAGCATGAAAAATGTGAGAAGCATCAAGCTGCAGAGGAAACAGTGGCCATCACTTCAGTTACAAAGCCACCATAGTTACCGGCCAATGAAGGGCCAGTTTAAGTATACAGAGATTTTCAATTTTGCTTGAGTTGCTAAGAAGCAGTGAATTGACAGTTGAGACATGTGACGACCTCTAGATGGTGATGCAGTCACTAACCTTGTAGAGGGGTTACTTGCTCGAGATCAGGGTTAGTGAACTTCAGTTCAAGGCGTCCCACCTTTTCCAAGATAGACATTAGACACATGAGTTAAACTCGAGGCTTCTTTCTGAGTTAATTGGTTGTTACACATTGCATGCATGTCTTTCTTGGAAACATCTACGTACACTTGGAGCTTAGATTAGATCTTTCAGTTAACTGATGATAGCATTCCAGTTGACTTGCTTTCAATAAGGACGTGCATGTTGCACCTTGTCCATTTAGATTAGATGTTTCAGTTAACTGATGGTAGTTTCCCAGTTAACTGTGTAGGTTCATTCAATTAGGTTTAGAGAATAAGATCTTGCATGTCTTGCAAGACTGTAGTTGACTCAAGGTGATTTTAGGGTTGCCTACACCTTGATGTCTATAAATAAGAGCTTTCAGCTCATTTGTAATTAGCTTTTCCTGGTGATAGAGAATTGCTGCGTTGTCGGCAACATGCCTATTCTCAAGATTGGTTCACCCTTGTAAATTAGAACTTTTGCTTGATAGCATACATGCTGCGCCTACCTTGCCTGTAGTATTGCTATTATTGTATCTGTTCAAAGAGTGATTGTTGTTATAATAAATTGCTGCGCCTACCTTGCCTTCATGTTATTGTCATGGTGTTTATTCGATCTTAGTTAAATGGGGTTGCTGGTTTGATCGTTATTGCATGCGTATTGCGTCTATACAATATACTATCCCAGTTGCTTACCTTGTGTTTTGTTTATCATGAGCCTATTCAGAAGAGCAAATAGTTGCGCCTACCTTGCCTTCATGTTGCGAAACTGTACTTAAAGCTTATCGTTTGATGTGTGTGATAGTAGACTCATTCAACCAAGTAGATAGTTACGCCTACCTTGCCTTCATGTTGTGAAGCTATACCAGGTTTACCGTTTATTTGTTTGTTTTAATAAACTTCTTCCCGGATTAGCAAATAGTTGCGCCTCCCTTGCCTTCATGTTGTGAGCCCGCACCTGAAGTTTATCGTATAATACATTCCTGCTCCATTTCCTCATGCTCTGTTTCTTGAGGAAACTGGATAGATTTAAAGAAGTTAGCTTAGTTGTAGTTAGATGATCTGCGAAACCAGAAAATACTTAGCTGCAACGTTCTAGGTTTTCTTAACCTTGTGCCTCTACCAGCTGAGAACAAAAAGATAGGACATTAGTTTAGTTTTCTATTTCATGCATTCCAGCACAACGAGGGAGCTTCCCCTCCTAATTTGAAGAGCACTCATTACTTAGTGTGCATAGCTGTACGTACAAACTCACACTCCAGAGGTGTTAGTTCTTATGCCAACACTTAGCAAAATTTTCATGCCTCTGCCTTCATATTCTATTTTTAGTAAGCCCTTGCTTTTCTGACTTCCATAGCTTCGTTTGTCGTGAAATTTTCACCATATGATCCTTGTAGTTTGATGAACCTGTTTTGCCTGTCCCATGCTCTGACCTGCCATTTATAGCCACCTACTATTTATAGTAAGTTCCAAAGTCGCCTGACTTCTGTAGCTCTGTTTGACTTGAAACTTGCTATGCCTGATCTTGATAACTTGAGTGCTCTGTTCATACCTACCTCGGGTGCAGACCTACTATTTATAGTCCTGAGATGACTTACTAAAAATAGTAAGTTCTCCGATTTCGCTCAAATTTTGCTAGTAGGTTGCTTGGATGATGTCGATATCGGTGGGCACTTTATTTTGACAATTTCTGGATTTTACCCCCTATAAAAGTGGAAACCCTTATTTGATTTGCATGTGCCCCGAATTGCTCCCGATTCCCTTGATTTATGTTGCTTGCCACTTTGCTTGCTGGATTGAAGTGTTGGGTAGCTGCTGGGATGAAACTGCTATTTATAGTAAGTGTCTGAAAAGTGGTCAATCGGACGTCGGATGAGTTTGCATGTTACAGTGCCTATGGGATCTCAAAAAACCTAGAAAAACCCAAAAAACTGGTCAACATGCAGGCACTGGCTAAAAATAGTAAGTCCTTGAAACTTGATCTTCTCTACTTGCATGTCACCCTATTGCAAAGCTCTCGAAAAACCCACATGGAATATCCGGACATGCATTGAAAATTACTGCATGCAAACCCTAAAAATAGCCTCAGAAGGCTGTACCGTTGAAAGTCGCCATCTTGATTTGCATGTTACACCATCGCGAAGGTCTTGGAAAACCCAGATCCATTCCCCAATCATGCATTTGAAATGCACATGTGAAGACCCTGAAAATGGCTCTTGAAGCCTGAATTGCTAAAAATAGCAAGTTGTCTGAATCTGTTCAAATTTCTTGTGTAGGCACTCGGAAGCTTCCTGAGTGTGCTGAAGTAGTTAGAATCCCGAAATTATGAGGAAAAAAACCTCAAATTAGGTACTTACTAAAAATAGTAAGTTGTCAGATTTCAGTAAGATTTCAGTGGGATCCTGTCTTGGGCCCTCTGACTGCACTACTGCACTCAGATGTCAATTTATCAACTTGATTTAATCTCAATCCAGCCTAAAGAACAAAACCCTAATTTCATAGATTCACTTCAGACTTAGCCAAAATTTCAAATTAGGTCAAATACAGAAACATCCCCAAAAGAACAGAGAAATAAGAGAGAGAGAAAGACACAAAACCAAAGCCAAAAGACCAAAATGGAGCAAAAATAGGGGGTCCCCATCTGGCATGGGCTGATGTGTGAAAAGGTCACAACAGGTAGTAGACGATGGGGTTCGAACATTGGGCCAATGGCTTATGTGGTACAAAAAACATTACATCCTCGAAGGTCTGAACTTGATTAAAAAGAAGGCTAGTGGAAGTTAGGGATTGGGAGACTAAGATGATAGCAAAATGAGGGAGATGTAAACAAGGGAAACCTCGACAATATGTAGGATGATAGAAAATAAGGAAACACAGAGGTGTGATGTGTTAGGGGTTAAAGGGAAGGCATGATAGCATGAGGAAACTTGAAAACGTGATGAAAAAGACAATGTATGGGTTTGAGGAATGAGGAACACCAAGAAAAGGAACCAAGGTAAGGCAATTCTTGAAACCCTACCCAAAGTAGGAAACCGACTGAAGACCTTGAGACTTAGATTTTTTTTGAAATTTTTTATATTTAGGCAAATGACAAGGACATGAGGAGAGACAAAGCACCCCATTAAGTATAAAATGACCAAGGGGACCCATCAAAGGAATTTATTTGATTGTATATCAATGATGACCAAAGTAAGGCCAAGGCAACAAAGGGGGCATTGGGCCTAGAAAATTTTGCATTCTAGAGCATATAAAAAATAGTGCTAACAACTTGCACTTGTATGTATAGTGATATTGAAGTAACTCCCTTGTTAGGTGCTAATGGGTCCCTTGCTACTCATCTATACATTGACTATCATTTGTGACTTTGTAATGCCCCAATTAAATGTTAGGACATCTAAGCACGAACAAGGTGACGATTTCTTTTTACTAACAATTACTTTCTAGTATTTAAAGTACAACATAAAGTAATAGCAAAGTTTAAATAAAATATTAATGATTTTTCTCTTTACTTTTTCTTTTCCCTTGCTCTCACTTTTTTTCTTTGAAATTGCAGGCAAGGTTTTTTGACATTTCTAGCGAGTAAAAGGGCTAAAGTGGTGTCCAATTCAAATCTTAAATACTCCAAAAGAGGCGCCTAGAACTACAATTATAATAGAAGCTTTTGGGGACCAAGGAGAGGTGTTGGAAGCTAAATGGCAGAAATTACAATGCATAAATTTAAGGAAGAATAATGACAATTACTTATTTTCAACGTTGCAGGGAGACTCGTCTCAAACCACTTGGGACACGGCTCGGGGATCGGGATGCGTATCCTGTACCAAAAATGTGTGTTGAACTTGAGATGTCCCTACATGCATGAAACGTCTTGCCTTTGATTCCTTAAGTTTCCTTTTAAAAAAACAAACAAAACCCTACGTTGTGTGTTGTAAAATATAAAAAGTAAAAAAGAAGCAAAAACCCTTTAAAAGTGGCACACAAGTCATTTTTCACCATTCTATGTAGACGTGAGGTCGTTTTTCACCATTTTGTGTAGATGCGAGGTTGTTTTTCAGCATTCTATGCAAAGGTCATTTGGACGAGTTTGACTTTTAATGCACAAGTAGATGCTAGATTAGCAACCAGGCTAGCAAGTTGACCTAGGTAGGTTTGAATAGATTTGACCTAGGAGAAAATCTGAAAATAAAAAAATGTTGTGTTGTTTAGGGTTGCATGACAATGAATAGACTTGCATTCTTATAAAACTTGAGTTCACCTTCCCTATGATGTGCACTTATCAATTTGATAGCGAATTTTGACTTTGTAAAATTGTCAAACATGTTTGCCTTTAATGGGGTGTGTGCCTATGCACTATACTACAAACTTTTTTGAACTTTAAAACATGGTTCGTTTCATAATGGTGTGCTCTATCATATGTAGTTGCAAATTTTAGTTAAAACTTGTTGTTGATGCTTAATCAAGTGCAAACCCCTTCATTGAGGAACACAGTTTCATGCTTTGATGAATTTTAATGAAATTTAAAATTTAAAATAGTGAAATTTACTTTTAGATGCTAGTGTTTTTTTTAATTTAATTGATTTTTTTTTGTTTAGAATGTTATGTGGGGGAAAACAAGGCTTGTACCCAGTGGAAGAATTGTGATCGTGTTTTAGGGCTAAAGGGGTCAAGTGGAATAGCCACCATCGCATGTAAGCTTTGTGAAACATCATTGCAAGGTACTTATATGAGGGTGAGAGCTCATTTCCTTCACATACTTGGAAAAGGTGTTGATCCTTGTTTAAATGTGGTAGAATAATATGACGCTCTTAGGGATCAAGAAAGGGTTGATGGGAAAGTCTCTAATTTGAGCTCTCACACTTCAATGATAGGGGCACTTGTTGCAACTCATAATCAAAATAGAGAGTCAGAGATGGATGTGTCTTCTAGAGATGTTCATGTTACAACAAAAGATGTAGTAGAAAAATATTCTCACAAGAGATCGTACATTGGTAGCTCAGACCCCATTGGGAAGATTATTTGATGTGCAAGGTTGAGAAGTGGTTGATGTAGCGATTGCATGCTTTGTTTATGCAAATGAAATACCATTTAATGTTGCTCACTCACCTTTCTATGGGGAGATGGTCCAAACTATCAATAATGGATCAATTGGGTATAAACCACATGGGTATGAAAATAAAAAATTTCGCAATACTCTTATTGATAAAGAAAAAATTCGATTAGAGCAACAAACTGCACCAATGAAAAGAGTATGGTCTAACTCTACAACAGTTATGTGATGGATGGCTGGACAAACGCTAGAAATCATCCACTACTTAATATCATGGTATTATTCAACAAAGGCCTTATTTTTTGAAGGCAATAGATTGTTCAAGGCAAGAAAAAAATGCAAAGTTCCTTCATAATCAGCTATGTGATGACATTGAGGAGGTGGGGGCATCACATGTAGTCCAAGTTGTTATAAATGCTGTCCCTGTTTGTAAAACCATAGTTTACATACTCGGAATCGAAGAGTACTCGCAAGCCCAAAAATTTTGACTCAAGGAAAACTCGGGAAATACTCGGAAAATACTCGGCAAATGTATGTGGATATTTATGTATATGTATACTCAGGACTGCACTGTGCACACATACATATCTATAAACATACATAGGATGCCAAGTTTGCATGCATATACACACAGAGACATTTATACACACACAAACTTGCCAAGTTTGTGGGTTTTTTGCGAGCTACTGGCAGTTACTTGATAATTTGATAGGAGAAAATCCATTTGCATACTGCCCGAGAGTAAAAGCAGAGATTACTCGGCATGCAAATTTTTTGGAGATTACTCGGCTACTCGGAGAGTATGTAATCTATGTGTAAAACAATAGGCATGTTAGTGCAAAAAAAGTACAAGAACATATTTTGGACACTATGTTGTGTGCATTCGTTGAATAATGCACTCAAAGATATTGGCAAGTTCTAGTGGATTTCAGATCTCATTGAAATGGGCAGAAAAATATAGACGTTCATATGCAACCATCACCACACACAAGCCATTTCTCAAAAAATTGCCAAGGTGGAACTTCTCAAACGTGCTGATACACAATTTGCTTCTTATTTTATTCTTCTTGAGCATCTTTGTGAAGTCAAAGGAGCCTTGTGTTCCACAATAGTTAGTGATGAATGGGCAGGTTGGAGACAATCTACATCAGATATTGCAGTTGAGGTGAGAGGTATGGTCCCTGATGTCCATTTTTGGGCTCATGTTAAATTTGTTGTGGACTTAATTAAGCCCATATGTGAGGTGATCAAATTTTTAGATTCAAACAAGCCATGCTTGTGAGAAATTTATGAAGAAATAGACTCCATGTGTGAAAGGGTTAAGAAAATAACAGATGCAAGAGATCTTTCTTTATATCCTTCGATAGAAGAAAAGATACTTGGAAGATGGAACAAACTTTAACTCACCCTTTCATTGTGCTGCCTATGCCTTAAATCCTAAATGGTTTGATATACAAGTGACCAATAAGAGGGCTTCATATGAGGATAGAGAGGTAATGAAGGGATTTTGGGCTGCAATAAAAAAGATTGGCCGAGGTGAGGATGCTCTAATTATGAGGAATCAATGGAATAAGCTTTCATGTGGGCATGGTGATTTTTCTTTCGTGGAAGCTTTAGAGAGTGGTGGTGGAACCATAGAGTTGAAACCCCTAAATTGCAATCATTTGCAATAGGATTGTTCTCAGAAGTAGCCAACTCTTCATCTTGTGAGAGGAATTGGAGTACTTATGGTTTTATTCATTCACTAAAAAGGAATCACTTAGGGGAAAAGAAAGCGGAGAACTTAGTGTACATTCATAGCTCACTTCGCCTTCTCTCTCGTGTAGAGCTTGGGTACAATGAGGGTCCTTAAGCAAAATGGGAATGCCACTTGATTGAGAAGTTGCAACCTTGGTGGATGAAGTGGTTGAAGTAGATGGCCTTAGTGATTTACCCCCAATTCTACTACCAAGAAAGGAACCTGAGCTTGAGAGTGATGAGTAAATGGAGAGCATCATAGTCGACGACCTAGAAATGGATGACATAGAAGTGTAGACAATAGATTTTTGATTTTTGTTTTTTGTATGTGTCATGCCCCCATTACTTGATGAGGCCCCATTTTAAATAAGGCGGCAAAATAGTGTTTTTTAACACTTATGAATTTAATAGTAAACAAATAATTAAATACAATATTAAATAATAAATTCAAATTATTAAAAATAACATTTAAATTTGCATTTTATCTAGCCAACCCAAATTTGAGTTGGCACCTAAATAATAAGTGTTCTGGAGGCCGACTCCCTGAGGAGGGTGTTTAGAGTTTAGTACTTATGCATGATCGCCGACTTTGGTTTTGTTGTACCCAAAATAATTTTCTTGCTTCATTAAGGCATTTTGATAAAAATGGATAAAATCTTGTAAATTTGTTGTCAAAAGTCAACAAAAGTCAAAGTATCTGAAAATAGCAATTGTCTATTCTTAGAAATTTTTGAACAACAAACGAAGCATAGGGTTTTTTAGGGTTTATTGTCAAGAGGATACTTGCAGATTTTGGAAAATTTTGAAATTAGGGTTCCAGGCCCCTATTTTTAGAACAACCCTAAAAATAGGATCTTTCTAGAAATGGCTCAAAATGATTTTGATTGGTTTGTTCTTCGTCATGATCACACTAGTCCAATCAAAATCACAAAAAAGTTAATTTTGCTCTGGTGGGTCTATTTCACTTTTTTCAAGAGTAAAGTTAGGACCTCCGAGGTCATCAATGGTAGATGGCCAATACTAGGTATCAAAATCTAAGCTTCAGACGTTGCACATAAGAGTCTATGGCGAAAGATGCTCAACGACAGAGGGGGATTTCAAAAATTGAAAAATGCAAAAAATAAACTAAAGTCTAGAAAAAGGACGCCTTGTCACAAGGGAGATGCCTTTGCAGTCAATGCCTTGGTCAACTTTTCAATACTCGTGCACGTGAAGTGATGAAAGCAATCACAACAGTGAATGTGGTCGCGTCGTCGACAATGTGGTCAACTCAGTCAAGTAACACGGTGAATGCGACACGCAAGGAGAGTAAAATCATCAGAAAATTGATAACATAGGAGCCAAAAGCGCCCCTGCTAGCCAGGGGCGCCCATTAATTCAAGAGGCCAAATGCAGTTGTCAAGTTTTGCTGAAACAGTCATCTTCTTCAGAATTTTGCTAGCTTTTCGACGGATTGTCAAGCGAGTTCAACAAATTCATCGAACATCGACAAACAAAGGCAAAGGCGGAAGATGTTGAAAGGCAAGAGTCATAAAAAATGACAGTTCATCAAAGGAAAAGCGCCCTTGTAGGCCAAGGGCACCCAGAAAAGAAACCACTTAGAAGTTAGAATTTGAGTTAGCTATCTCCAGATGATCTTTCCCGGCTTCAACCCAGCTTCACAACGAATCTGTTCGCCAACTCAAAGGGCATATCAAATGATAGTAGCTATTGATAAAATGAGCACATGAAATAGAGGATAAATTGAAGTTCATTAGAGCAAAAGCGCCCGTATTGGCCAGGGGTGCCCAACATTTTGGGCAAGCAAATGTGGTTTTTAGCAGCTGTCTTCTCCAAGACATCTTCTCAGAATCCTTCTAGCTCTGCGATGAATCTAACAGCCAGCTCACGGGACCTGTCAAACACTCACAAATGAAGATCAAGCAAGTAACACTGAAAGTCAAATGAAGTTGAAAAACATGAAAAATTGGCTAAGTATAGGGCAAAAAACACCCTTCTAGCAAAAGGCGCCTAAATTGTTGGAGCATCAGATGCAACTTTCGTGTTTCACAACTCTCAAGAAGTCCTCATTTTTGATTGGGCTTCGCGACGAGACCATCAACAGATTCATTGGAGCATTCAAACATCCAGCAACAAAGACCAAACTAGAGCATTCCGTCAAGAATTACGAAGTGAAAATTGTATCTCAGAAGCACAAAAGCACCCTGTTGGTGTCTGTTTTGAATACCCACCAAACACAGAATAAAATGCCCAAGGACACTCTATCCTCTCTTGAAAAGTGATTGCAAATACTTAAGAAGATGATGCAATAACTCCAATGTTTCTTTTAGTCAGGTCATGACATGTGGATAAGGCCAGTGGGCATTGTGATTTGCTGGTAATCACAAGGGGACTTACGTTATAATTTATTTGCAAGTTTAGGACTTAGATGGTTTTGACATTGAGACTCTTTTCATCGGGTATTTTAGATTTTCCAAAAAAATGCAAAAAGGAAAGGGTTTAGAAGTCTAAGCTACTCCTAAGAAATCAAGAGACGGCAGTGACTAGATAAAATTGGAATAACCGCACTTTGTTTCGCCTCCTTTAGGACAACTTATGCAAAGTGGGTGCAATCTTCAACGGAGGTGATAATGATTTTCATGTTTGAATTAACAATTATCCAATCGGAAGTTAAGCATCCACAACTTAATAGCTCAGGCTAACTTTAAACATTGAATACAAATCATTCATTCAAAAAAAGTATGAGATTAATTTCATCCACCACTGCTATCAAATCTATCATTCACTAACAAACATATAAATGAAATACTAGTTTAACTCTACTCTAAATGTTGAAGGAGAAGATGTAAACCTTGCACACTATTTGAAAACAAAAGTGGTTCTAAGCAAATCATGCACTAGAGCTTTTATTAACGGAAATAGTCTTATCGCAACAATCTCATACTACTCAATTCACAAATTGAAAATGAGAGTATGCAAGTTTATGTAGAGTTCCAAAAAATGAATAAATGGCCCAGATTAAAAATGAGCCGACGACCAAGATTGAAACAAATAAACCCTAATTAGGGTTTCCCAAAATAACATGAGTGAACTAAGAGTTGACAAGGTGAGTTGGTGCCTGGAGCTATTTTCAAGGAATTCCATCCCTATCCTCTTGCGTTGCCGTGTGTTCAATGAATCTAGACACGATTAAGGCAACTTCCTCCATGGTGACTTGCGGAAGCATTCCAATTCTGAATTCCAGTCCGTCCATACTCTCGACGCACCTGACAAAGATGTCTTCCCATTCGGGCTCAGTCCTCACAAAAGATTCCCAGATGTCTAGGAAGTTCGCCATTTTGGTCCAGCTCTGCTTCAATATAGGCCAAGTGATGGAAAAGAATTCTTCTCGCACCCTCTTCTTCAAAGCCTCCAGTTGCAAGTCGTTCTCTCGAATGACCTCTTTGTCTAGGATGTTAGCCACCATATTGAGAATCTTGGTATGGACTTCTCTAATCTGCTCTTTTGTTTTAAGCCCATCAGCCTTTCCAGGACCTCCCCTCGTGCTGTCAAAGCCCAATACCAGGTGTGGAAATCGTAAGCTACTCTTGCTGCAATGATGCCTCCATCTATCAGTTCTTGCTTTGGAATCCCTTTCAGAATCCTAAGGCAAGGAATTATCCTTTCTTGTACATCTGGAAGGCCATCCCACATTTTTGCCAAGGCTGTCAGTCTAGAGAGTAACGAAGTGGCCTGACCATAAGCCAAGGTCAACTTCTCCATGAATGCATCGACTTTTGTGCCTTTGACCGCTATCCACTCTTTAGCCTCCCTAGCCGTGATCCTGTCTTCTTCTATATCCTTCGCCGCCTCCTGTGAAGAGTTTGGGAGAAGGGGAGCCGTCGTGTTATCCTGATCAAGTGGCTTGATCAGATGTTGGATGTACTCTCTCAAGCGTTCGATCTCTTGCTGGCACTCCTTCCTCTTGGCTACCTCCTTCGCCAACCTCGACTTAATAGTGGACACTGAATTGTCCAAATCTTCAACTTCCTGGCCCTTTGTAGTTGGGCCCAAGTCGATGGTAGTGATAGCATACTCATGTGGGGCTATGTCTTCCTGTGGCTTGTCCACTGTCAGCATTGCAATCTGCACGATTCGATTGCCATCCTCATCCCTCTGTATGCTCGAGAACTTCTTGGCCGGCTTCCTGACTGAAGTTTGTGTAAGTCTGGCCAAGAAGTCCGTCGTATCATCTTCTTCCTACTCTTCTACTGGCACCTGTATTTTCATCCTTTCCTTCAGCCAGTTCGGTATCGTGAGTTGTTCCACGCCATCTTCTTCCGGCATACCTTCTCCGTCGGGAGCGTCCAAAATTCCTCGAAGGGCTGAAATCATTCCCTCCTGGAAGTCATCATTTTGGGCACCTATATCATCATCAGACTCTAGTATCTCTGTGCCCGTGGGAGATGGCGGTTCATCATCGTCTAGCTAAGGTTCCATATTGTCCTCAGGAATCGGAGAAGGATCCCTAATGTCGGCCAATGAAGTGTTAACGGTAGCCAGGATCTCCTTGATGTTTCTAGATGCGACAGAGCGTGAAGACTCTACCCTTGTTTGCTTCTGAGCAGGCTCCTTGCCTACAACTATCTCCTTCCTTTTCCTGGAAGTAGTGGCCTCTATCATGTCTACACCCTAAGATGCCTCAACATTAGAAGAGTATGATTCCATCTCGCTCAACATATCATAAGTCAACGTTACCTTTATCCACCTTAGTTCCTGGATCTGCTGGTCAACCCACCATTGTGTGTACTTGACGACTGGTCTCATCAACGTGTTCAAGTCGACATGTTCAAGTTCTGACCATCTGACCACAGGCAATGGCAAGCTCTCGTCAAGGTACGACTGCACTTGCTTTCCATCTTCCTCCTACTAATCAGGCATTCGACAAAGCTCGGTCGTCCTGATCAGGCTAACAGGCAGCCTAGACCACATTCTCCGTCTGACCTCAAACTCATCTGCAACGTCTGTCCAAAAGTCTTCTAATTCGGCCCTATGCTTATATCTTCTCCCATCCACAATCTTAATGTGATGATGTGCGTCGAAGTGGTCTCTAGACGGATAAGTGGCAAAGGGGTAATGCTGTATTTGAAGCCTGGCGCTCTCAGCTGCCTATGCTGACGAGCATGTCTCTAGCATGTTCCCTATAAAGAAGGGAAAGGTGACTGCCGCCTTCTGCTTCGTCCTCCAGAAGTTTTGGTATTCCTCCAACTGTCATAGGAGCAGGATCATTTTGTTTGTAGGAAAGATAGGCAATCGGTATGGATTTCCAATGAATCCCTGGATTCTGATATATGTATACCTTAGATACTGGATGAACCAAGATCTGTATTTGCCTATTAGAATTTTGGCCTCATGAGTTAGCCGTTGGTGTGTCCCGCCCTGAAGTATCCTCGTTATGTAGATGAGGAAGGCATCGTGAGCTCGCTTGAGTGGGACTTCTCGCTCAACTGCAGTTGTGGATAGCAGTCGTAAGACTTCAACTCATTTTCGCTGTTGCCAACTATGCCTTTGCAGATCAAGCCTGGATACCTGTACGTCCTTGCCAACATGTAGATGACATAGGAACTCATATAGAAAGTCTTGGTCTTCTCCAGGTTAACCAACTGCTCATGGAGGCTTTTGCTTATCATGTGTGACCAGTTGAACATTTTAACTCCTTTTGTGATATCCTCAATAAAATAATACATCCAGGTCTTGAAGGGTGCTCCCAAAGGGTTGCCAACTATCCTGTTCAGTAGGACAATAATATCCCCGTAATCTTCCTTGAAGTTTGTGTGCAACAGCTTCTTCGACATCTTTTTGGCTGACGCTCTCAGTTTGTCCAACCATGACTTATTGATGTTGGCGGCACAAAGGTCCAACTTTTCATCATACAGTCTCTTTGCGTCCTCCTTGGTTTTGTAGACGGTCTTGGGATATGTGGGAATGCCAAAAGCCTCCTGTATGGCCAACTCCCCTAGATGAGCCAGTATTCTCCCATCGGGTGCAACAATCCTCCTTTCTTCAGCGTCATAGTGGAGGGCGCATTCTACCATCAGCTCAACACACTCAATCACAGGCAGGAATCCGACAGCTTGAACAATCCCATTTCTCATCATTCTTCTAGCTATACGTGTCTCCAGGAATCCGTCGTGCCCGTACATCCTTTGCTTGAATTCTTTGAGGTTGATATGCCTGAGGTTGGTGTCCGTAATATTCTTCCATTTTGACTTTATCTTAGACTCTGGTTGTGACCCCTTGCTAGCAAACTTCATGAGCGCTTATCTGGACGACTCTCCTTGGTTGGTCATCCACCTGCAAGTATAAAATACTTAACATTAATACGAGACCTTTAAAAACTCTAGTTATTTCGGGGTGTTTACTTGATAAAATCTCACTTTCAGCTTGTTTAGAGTAAAATTTCTATGAAAAAGCAAGCTGAAAGTAAATAAATTCGCCAAGCATTGAATAAATCTCGTGCCGGAATGAAAGTAGAAGTTAGAAAAGAGTAGGAAAGCGTTGCCAACGAAGTTCCAAACCTCCGAGATTGTCCTCTGGCTGCAAATGAATTAAAATTTCTGAAAATTTGACAGAGAAAGTGTGCCAATCTGTTGAGAAGTGCGATTTTCAGCAAAAAAGTAATTTATTTCTTTCCAAATATCACGTATTCCAACGCGAAATTACTTCTTCCACTCACGAAGCAACGTTATTCTCACTATCCTTTCCTTCAAAAATGATTCCTTGCAGATTCGAGAGAGAAAACTTCTTCTCAATTGAAATTGTGAAAAATGAGTTGCTGAAACTCATTTTATGGCTGAGAAGTGCGATTTTCTAAAGGAATTGCTTTCTTTTTCTTGAGTTTCTTTCAATTTTAGAAACGTTTTCTCTTCTCCGATTAGCAAGTTTCTAATTTTCCTATGGCGCCACCTCTGTCTGAGATCTTTAGATTTCTTTTAAAATTTGCCTAAGTGTTGGAAAAATATCGAAAGATATTAAATAAATTTTCAAAATTAATTTTCCAACCTGTTTAATCCCAGAATCATGGCAAATTTTAATTTTACCTAAGGCGAAATGATTTAATCTTCCAAGCAATCTCCAGATTTTGAATGTTTTAATTAAAATTCCAACCCGTTTAAAATTGATATATGGCCAAATTTGTTTGTTCGTGGCCAAATATTTTATTTTCCAATCGTCTACCTAGCCAAAATGTGCTCAATAATTCGTCTGCCAATTTTCAACTCTCCGAGCGGACTTCTGGCTTCTCTGGACGTTTATACTTAGCCAAAAACTTCATTTTCTCTCTCCTTCTAGGTTGGGCGAACTTGGAGATTTTTCTGCCATTTTGCCATTTTTTATTCATGCCTTAGGAATTTATTCAAGCTGAGGGGGATGGTCTTCATGTTTGCCTTGCCTTACACTCTTCCTTCCTTGCCAAAGAATTTTATTCCGTTACGTCGAGGAGTGATTTTAGTGCCGGCTTATTCTCTTCTCTCTCTAGGTGTTTTCCATTTTCCATGCCTTAGAAATTTTTTATTTTCCTAAGTTGGGCGAATTTTTTCACACTTCTTTGTCAATGGCGCATTTTATCCTTGCCTTGTCTAAGGGCGGACTTGGCACTTGTTCATTCCACTAACCCTTCTCTCTATGGCGGACTTGGGCTACTTCCTTGCCATGGGCGCACTTTGGTCTTGCCTTGTCCAAGGGCGGACTTGGAGAGTCTCCTTGCCATGGCGTACTTTACCTCTTCTTCTACCATGGGCGGACTTCACCCCTTGTCTTGCCACTCACTTGGGTTGGGCGGACTTTGGAGGCTTGCTTCCATTGACTTTTGGGGTGGACTTTGACCATGCTTTGCCTAGGACGGACTTCACCCTTCCTCAAGCCATGGGCGGACTTGGCCTCTTCTTTCGCCGTCCATCCTTCCTTCCTAGGGCGGACTTGATGCTTCCTTGAGCCATGGGCGGACTTGGAGACCTCTTGTGCCATGGCAGACTTCAGCCTTGGCTCGCCATTGCCTGTCTTTGGCATTCCAAAGGCAAGGGCGGACTTCATGCTTGGCCTGCCATTCCTTCTCATGGGCGCACTTTGCCAATCTTAGATATTTTTGCAAAATTTTCACCATTCACCTTGATTTTCATGATGACTTCTGGAGGCGTATTGACTTCATGCTCGGTGGGATCCAAAAATAGAAACTTTCCAAAAATAGAAAAAGCAAAAAGTATCCCTAAAAAATAGGAACCCCAGAATGGCCTAGAAATACCAAAAATCAAAAAACCAAAAAGCAAAAAAGCAGAATCCCTTAAAAATAGGAAGTGTCAGAAATGACCAGAAGCACAGGCGATCCTCGTCTTCGGGACCTTCCAAGCCTTTCCATGACGTTTAGGCACACAAACGGGTTCAAACTCCTAACTTGGCCGGACTGACTCTCAAAAACTTATCCAAATTTTGAACTCTAAACTAGCAACCCAGGGGGCGAAACCAAAACTTGGGGGTCCCCATTTGCAATGGGGCGATGTGTGAAATAGGTCACAACATCTGGCGACTCCACGTTGGGAATGTTCCTGAACATTCCAAGGACAGTACCCACTTTAAACCCAAAAAGTCTTAGATTAATTCCAACTAGCTTATCCCTCAGTTAAGAAAAGTACTTAAAAGAAAAGAAGAATCCTAAACTATATCAAGATCTTTCATCTGTTAGTTACAAGTGTGTGCACTGGTGTTCATTTCCTTCTCGTAAGACCACTAAGTCTCTTTGGGTCCATCACGACTCTCATTATAACTGGTCTTAACTCCAAAAGCATCCTTGGATAGAGCCTCGCTGCTAGCAAGCGTCTATAGCCCCGGCGAGGTTATCTGCTATAATCTCACAGAGATTACTCTACTTCTGGCGATTTATTTTCTTGCATTTATTGATTGCACGCTTGTAGAGATGTCCGAACACCCGTAGCCAAGTGTTTTGATCATTACTTATTTTCTTTTCTCTTATTTGGATATTCTTTTCTTTCTCAAAATTTTCACACTTTGGCTTGTAAGCAATAAAGCTCACATGGGTTTGAGCATCATAGTGGCGCTGAAGTAAGACTTTGGTTATTTCCTTTTGTTTAAACCATGATTTCTCCTTAGAAACGATCGTGGCTTAGAGAACTTATTAAATGTGTGAGATGTAGTAACTGTAAGATTTCAAAATCAAGATATAATAGATGATTCCCACTTCTGTCAAGTACTAGCCTTAATCTTAAGATACTTTTGAGACAACTAATCTTGAGGCTTGAAGGTTTTCCACAAATATTTGTCCAAGGAACACTCAAAACATAACCGAGTGAGGTCAATCCAGCGTGTGTGTGTAAGCAACACCACCTTTTTCGCAAAATGGGAATCCCTTTTATTCAAACTAAACTAAAGCAAGCTAAACTACGAAAACAAAACAAAGAAAGCAAAGAAAGCAAAAACAACTAAACTAACCAAAGCCAAAGCAGGAAAACAAACCAAACTCAAAAGAAACTAATCTAACTATATACAGGTAAGTCCCACTTAGGAATTCAAGATCGGAAATAATGTTTCAAGAATTGCCCATTGACTGGCAACGGGATATCTTCTCCTGTTAAAGTCTTCAACCTGAATGCATTTTCTCCCAAAATTTCAGCAACTTGGTATGGTCCTTTCCATAAATTATCAAACTTCTCATGATCACCCCTTCTCTCGTGTGCTTTGTCCCAATACAAGACTAGGTCAGAGATTTTGAATGACTTTATTGTTGCACATCTATCGAACCATCGCTTAACGACCCCTTGGTGCTTTGCGAACTTTTTCGGGGCATTATCTCTTTGTTCTTCCAGTAACAAAAGCTGCGACAAATGGATCTGAACTCTGTTGTCTGGGTCCAAGTATTCTTGCATAAACCTCAGCATCAGAATCCTTAACTGAATAAGAAACAGAGGATCTTGCCCATAGACTAAGTGGTATGGAGAGGTCCCCAATGGCTTCTTAGCTCGTGTCCTGTTTGCCCACAGAGCAAACCTAAGTTGAGAGTGCCAATCTCTCGGATTTTGATCCAACAATTTCTTAATCACCGTGAGCAAGTTCTTGTTTGTTGACTCCGCCAATCCATTACTCTGAGGGTAATAGTTCGAGGAGAATTTCAGAGTAATCCCATAGTCAAATGCCCAATTGGAGAACTTCAGAGAAGTGAACGCAAAACCATTATCACATACCAAATCCTTGGGGCAACTGAATCTTATGATGATATGTTCTTCTAGGAACTTGATTACTGCATCCGTTGTACAATTCTTTAATGCTTGTGCTTCGGACCATCGGGTGCAATAATCAGTCGCCGTCATAATGTATCTGTTGCGCCGAAGACGGTGGATTTATCATGCCGATAAAATCAAGACCCCACATTGCAAATGGCTTTACTTCTATGATGGGTTGCAATCGCATGGCAGGATTCTTTTCACGAGTCGCAGTGACCTGACAGGTGTGACAAGTTTTAACGTGTTGGTAGGCATCTTTAAAAATGGAGGGCCAATAATACCCTGCTCTAAGTATTTGACAAGCAGTTGCCTGACTTCTTCCATGACTTGTCCCGAACTTAGAGTGGAAATGCTCCATAATCCTCTTAGCTTCATCATTCCCAACACATCTTAAGTAGATTCCTTCATGGTTCCTTCTATAGAGCACTGCCCCTTGAAGCATGAAACGTTGGCACTTTAGTCGGAAAGCTTGCTTTTGTGTGGAATTCATCTGTGCAGGATATTTGCGGTTTATTAGATACGCGGAGATGTTGTAGTACCACTCCTCTGGGGAAGTGTCTGTCAGCACGTATGTCTGTTGCACTAAGCCAGGTCCCTCTATGGCCATTGTCTGAGTCAAGGCTTGTCCTCATACTAGCTTGATTGGTTGTACTTCAATGTCGTATTCTTGGATAGTGGCGACCCACTTTCCTCTTCTTTCTCCAAGTTCAGTTTGCATTAGGAGCGTTTTAACAGCTGCATCTGGTACAATGGCAAAACCCTTACTCCTTAGAATGTAATGCCTAAATTTCTTAATGGCTTTCACCAATGCATATGCTTGTTTTTCCACACTGGGGTATCTTAATTCAGCATCCCGGAGGGGTGTACTCATAGATGCTATGGGATGTTCATCCCTTTCTTCTGTCCTCTGAGTGAGTATCGCGGCACATGAGTGTTCCGATGCAAAGGAATATAAATAAAATGGCTTGGTATAGTCTGGACTAACCAGGACAGGGGCCTCAACTATTGCCTACTTGATCTCTTCAAAAGCTTCCTTTGCCGGTGTCGTCCATTCTATCTTAGCATTCTTCTTTAACATTTCATTCAAGGGTTTCACTATCTCAGCAAAGCCAGTGACAAATTTTCGGACAAAGTTGATCTTCCCAAAGAAAGATCTTAATTCCTTCTGGCTAGTAAGCAAGTTGATTTTGGAAATTGCCTCAATGCGTTCAGGATCAATTAGAATTCCTCTTTCCATGATCAAGTGACCCAATAGTTTGCCCTCGGTGACCCCGAATATGCACTTCTTAAGATTTAAAGAAATCCCGTACCTTTGACATCTTTTGAACACTTTTCTCAAGTCTTCTATATGGTCTTCTCTCTTCTTTGAAAATACCGTTAGGTCATCCATATAGATAATTATACACTTCCCAATCAAATCTCTAAAGGCGATGTCCATGGCCCTCTGGAATGTGGCTCCCGCATGAATCAACCCGAAGGGCATCCTTTTGTAAGCGAAAGTTCCCCACTTCGTGGTGAAGGCTGTCTTCTATTTGTCTTCATACTCCACCAGCACTTGGTTGTATCCAGAGTATCCGTCTAAGAAGGACATCATTCGCGACCCATTGACAACTTGCAAGACTTCATCCAGTGATGGCAATGGATAGTTGTCCTTTTTTGAGGCTCGGTTCAGGTTCCGGAAGTCCACACACAGCCTTATTTCCCCGTTTTTCTTTCGAACAGGAACCAAGTTGGCGACCCACGTTGAGTGGCGCACTGGGAATATAATTCCGGCTGAAAGTAACTTCCTGACCTCCTGATGGATGAGAGGCTCTAGTATTGGATTGACCGGCCTTTGGTGTTGCTTGAATGGTCTACTCTTAGGCTTGAGAGGAATAGTGTGTGTGATGGTAGAGGTGTCATAAGTTCTTAGGTCTTCATAGCTCCAAGCTATGATATCCATAAATTCCCTCATATTCTGGAATATTCCAGCCTTCTCTATGGGGGTGCAAGCTTTCCCTATGCATACATTTCTGACTTCCTCTTTAGTTCCCAAGTTTATCCTTTCATATTGATCACCTTCAATCCTTGGGCTTCTTGCTTCTTGGATTTGATCTTGGTCGAATATCCGTTCTAGCTGTATCATTCCCCGTGGGATGATATTAGTCTTCAAGTTCAGAATACCATCGTCATCTAATTCAGCTTCTTGTGTTTCTTCCTCATCAATGATCTGTGTAGCAAAAATATCCGAGCTGGTTAAAAATTCACGAATGTGGTCATCATCCTCGAAGACTTGAAAATTTGTAACGTTATCTGGAATGGATGGTATCGATGAGAGTTCCACCATGAACTAGCTTATGGATTCCATGGCTAGAGGCTCCAATGAACTGGCTGTCTGTGCCAAGGAATTTGCCACCTGATTATTGGACCGACTCACGGATCGGATGTTGAAGGCGTTGAAGCTCTCAATGAGATCCCACACTCTGTTGCGGTATTGGGCCAGTCTCTTATCATGGCAAACATATTG
This sequence comes from Sequoiadendron giganteum, assembly GCA_007115665.2. NCBI lineage: Eukaryota > Viridiplantae > Streptophyta > Pinopsida > Cupressales > Cupressaceae > Sequoiadendron > Sequoiadendron giganteum. Next base: position 192,321,072 of record CM021108.1, read on the forward strand.
TTTCTTTACTTGCCTTACTACTATTTCATAATCTCCAAGAGCATATAATGCTTTTGCTCCTTTCTTTAGTGCCAGCAGTAATCCATGAATCAGTGAGTCATATCCTGCCACGTTGTTCGTGTAGGGGAACTCTAACCTATGAGCGGTGAGATACGCTTCTCCTCTTGGACTAGTTAATTCGAAGCCAACTCCAACTCCTTTCTTGGATCGAGATCCATCGAACCTCAAGGTCCAAACTTGTTCCTGTTGTGGTAGAGGCCGAGGATGTGTTTCTGTGTTTCCTTCTTGCTTGATCTCTTGTATCAATACCGATGTAGAGCCTTCTGTGTAGCTAGCCTCTTTGTTGTATGAAGGACTTGGCACCTGTGGAATACTTCTCCATACTTCTTCCACTACTTTGTGGCACATTTTGCATACAAACTCGGAATGTACCATGTTGTGGATCCGGCACCAATTTGGTAGCAATAAATCATAAATGTGGAGGTGTTCATGTAATTCTGCTTTTAATTGAATACTCCTCAGGACAGTTTCAGAAAATTTCAAACATCCCCTTGTCGTTGTCTTGGAAATCTTGGGATTCTTCTACAAGTGTCTTGGTAAATTCGATTGTCTCATTGGCCTCATGGGATGACCGATGCAACATCAATACTTCATTTACTTTAGGCTTGTAAGAACCTAAGTCAGTTTCGAGAAATAAGTTCTCGTTGTTCTCGCCATACTCGGTGACCATCAATTTTAGTCTTGGCGTACTGTCAATCCTAATCTGGTTAGGGACTCCCTTCCAAGGCAGCCACATATGGGAAAAGTCCGTGGAAATATATCCATTTAATTTTCTTGTCCAATCCCTGCTTAAAAGCATGTCGTAGCCATCTGGAATATCGACAACTGAGATGTCGATACAACTCTGCATTCTTGGGTCTACTGCCAATTGCATGTGGATATTATTTAATTCTCCCATAACCGGGACTTCTGTCTTGTTCAACTGGGTGACTTTCTTGTTAGTTCTTGCGGGTACAAGTCCTAACCTCTGACAGACAGCCAGTGGCATTACATTGCTTGAGGCACCAGAGTCCACTAGGCAATTATGCAACATCTTGCCAAATATACGAACGGATAGCAGAAACGGAGCTGGCTCGTCCTTCCCTTGGTAGAATACCATCGAGTGTTTGTCTGGGTTGTTGACACCTTGACTTTTCTCCTTCTGTGTTCCAGAGACATATTCCGGCTTCTTCGGATTCTATGGCAATTCGCTAGCCAGAACTTCTTCTCGAAATATATTGGAGTCCCTAAGAACTTCCTCTGGTGTTATGTCATTCTGATTGGGGCCTATTGAAGGGGATTACGTTTGTGGCCTGTTGCCTGATATCTCCCATTCGGTGACATTGGTGTTGGCTGGAGCGTTGACTCCTCTATTTGGCATATTTTGAGGAATGTTCCTCGGACTAATAACTTCGGTTAAACTACCCAAAAGTGTTTCCCGAATTTCGGGAATTCTCATCAGTTCTATTAAGGGTAGATTGACCTTTATCTTCTTGAATTCTTCCAATACATATGAGCTCAATCTTTTTAACTCCTCCCTGGGACGATCTTTTGTCTGGGCCTGGGTCTGCTCCACCTGAGGGTTTGTCGGCTGCCTTTGTTCTGTTTGTGGAACAACCACCTGCCTTGCCCCATTAGATTGGACATTCTGTTGGCGATACTCCGGAGAATCTCTCGGAGGAGGTGGCACATTAGTAGCACCCGGATTTGGTGGAGTTTGAAAATTATTTGGAGGAATAGACGGAGTCAAGGGCTCATTTTGGCGAACATTTCTCTGTTATACCCTTGATGGGTTTCCAACATTTGTTGAAACGCTTGTACTTCTCTTGTTCCTTCCACTAATACGCTGTTGTGTAATGGCGGAAAACTATACCCATTGCTTGAGGTGGGCTGGTCGGCGGGAGTGTAAGTCTCTGTTCCATCTTGATATTGCAGTGCTTCTGCTAGACCATTTGCTGATGCAAGTGGAAATCTTTGACTAGGGGAATATGGTGGGTATTCTTGAGATGAAAATCTCACGTTCTCAATTATAAGGGCTTGGTCGTATCTTGGCGCAGGAACTAGCTCGTATTCGGTTACTTGCGGATCTTCCGCCTCTGAATTTCTTCTTTCACTTTTGAAAATATTTGCCGCTACTTAGAATTCACGACAATGTAACTCGGAATGCTGGTTCGTGTTGTGCAATCAGCACCAACCTGATAATGCTGCTTCGGCCAAGAATATATTATCTGCGGGACGGTTGTCTGCAAATGGATTTTCCAAGGGGGATGACACAATACTGTTGTTTGGTCCTGTATTCCAGGTCTTCTTCTGGAAGCCCGAATTGTTATTTCGGAACCCCTGATTATTTCCTTGGTAATTTTGGTTATCCCTTGTGTATCCGGAATGGTTTTGATTTTGGTGGTTATTTTGTGGTGGTTGGTAACTCCTTTGAAAATTCTGCATTTGACTTGTCCGACCCTTCAGATAGGTGATGTCGGTCGACAACTTTTTAACTTGATCAATTAGCTCCTTCATTTCATCTCTCTCCTCTTGACTTCTGGTGGAAGTTGTCACGTTCTGGAGGTATACTGGTTGTGACGGCGGTGCTTGGGACATTGGAGCTCCTGGATGCGGAACCAATTGATTGCTGCTGGTGGGAACCGGGTTCATCATGGGTGTCTGGTGAGCCAGCACACGATTGATATCTTGTACTTGATTTTGGGAAGCTGAATTCCCCAAATAATGGAGCGGACCTTGGGGAATACCCCCTCCAAGGCCATTGCTTGCTATCACCGCTACAGCGTATACTTCCTTCAAGTTGGTAGGGGCCAGAATTTTGGACTTTACGAACATGGACGTGAGACAATCTAAAGCCTCGTAGTAGATGGGTAATGCCGTAGCATTGTCCAAGTTGTAAGGATCTCTCAATCTTGTGTATGCCCTTTGAAATCTGTCATTGAAGGTGCTGATGGGCTCGTGTTCCTATCTCTTCACCTCCACGAATTGCCTGTATAGATCAGTTGCTGAAATTGGCACTCTGAATTTCTCCAAGAATGCCGCCTTCATCCCTTGCCAAGTGGTAATGGAGTTGGCTGGTAAATGAATATACCAGTAAGACGCCTGATCGTCAAAGGTGTAGGGAAACAAACGACATGCAACATATTCCTCCTGGATGTCTTTGTTTTGAAGGAGGTCTTCAAACAGTTTGATGTGCTCATACGCAATGTGGCTTAAGTCGCCGCTTTGAAACTTGGAACAAAAATGTTCCAGATTTTTTGGCATATCGTGGTATGTGGCGAACGTCATGGGAGACGCATTAGCTGGACGCCACGCCATTGGAATGTTTGGTTGATTCATTGTGACAGGTTGGATCGGCTGTGCCAGCTGGACAGGTTGGATGGGCACTTGTCAATTGTCAACTGGGACGGCTTTTGAAACTAGAGTGCTTGGTGGTGAGGTTTGGAAGAAACCAAAAAGGTCCTCCTCGTTTGATGTTTCTCTTCCAAGATTAACTCCACTTGATGTTCCCTCCTGAATTGTTTGAGTTCTTCTCCTCCGCTTGAAAGGCGATAGCTCCACAAATTCCTTAAATGAATTTGGGATTGACCTAGTAATCCTCTTTAGTCTGTCGGGAGAAAAGGAGTTGATGCGATCCAGTGTGTCTTCTCTTAAGCCTGTTGGGGAGGTGCCAGAGTTGCTTCTAGGGCTGGGGGATTTGCCGGCTGTCGTTGAAGAGCTTCGAATCTTTGGACAAGCAAGTCTTTGTTGAACGTGAAATTCGATCCATTGGGCAATCTCTTCTTCGTCCTCAAGAATAAAGCACATACGCATCCAGTCAGGGGCGTTCCGTTTCAATTTCCACGCCAAGCTGTATAATTCTGTTATAACGTCCTCTTGTTCGTCGTGGAATCCCAGGTCAGGCTGCAACACTGGATTAGGCTCCTGTCTGGGAAGAGGAAGGCTGCTCGGGAGTACCATTCTTCATCTTACGAGTAAAGCCCGATCTTGTCAATGAGCCAGAGGCAATCACGTGTTCTATATAGTCAAAAGTTCGTTTAAAGCGATTGATCTTCTGCCTTATTAGGTGCCTTTGAATAGCTCCTTCGATGAACTCTCCTTTCTCTTCTTCCCGAGCAAGGACACGGCTCGTTTGTCTAAATTGGGCGCTATCTACTTGTCTGCCACGCTAGTGAATGCAATTGGCCAAGAATATCTGTCTGAACTTGTCCTGGCTGTTCAAGCGGCACGTCAAATAGGAACTCGTGCGGTAACACCATTCTTGATCATATCTACTACCTTTAACTCTGCAAACAATTATATGCAATCAGCTCTCCTTCTAGCGCTAATTCTGTTGGTGTGTGTTTTGAATACCCACGAAACACAGAATAAAATGCCCAAGGACACTCTATCCTCTCTTGAAAAGTGATTGCAAATACTTAAGAAGATGATGCAATAACTCCAATGTTTCTTTTAGTTAGGTCATGACATGTGGATAAGGCCAGTGGGCGTTGTGATTTGCTAGTAATCACAAGGGGACTTATGTTATAATTTATTTGCAAGTTTAGGACTTAGATGGTTTTGACATTGAGATTCTTTTCCTCGGGTATTTTAGATTTTCCAAAAAAATGCAAAAAGGCAAGGGTTTAGAAGTCTAAGCTACTCCTAAGAAATCAAGAGACGGCAGTTACTAGATAAAATTGGAATAATCGCACTTTGTTTCGCCTCCTTTAGGACAACTTACGCAAAGTGGGTGCAATCTTCAACGGAGGTGATAATGATTTTCATGTTTGAATTAACAATTATCCAAACGGAAGTTAAGCATCCACAACTTAATAGCTCAGGCTAACTTTACACATTGAATACAAATCATCCATTCAACAAAAGTATGAGCTTAGTTTCATCCACCACTGCTATCAAATCTATCATTCACTAACAAACATATAAATGAAATACTAGGTTTACATCTTCTCCTTCAACACTTAGAGTAGAGTTGATCCAGCTTTGCAGTGAATCTGTCAACCAAACCTCAAGATCAATCAGGCATCTGGAATCAGGGGTCAAACGGAGGCAGTTTATGAAGAAAAAGTTGAAATTCTTCAAAAATGTTCACACTGGCAAGGTGGCATCCAAAGTCAACTTTGATTAAGATTTTTGAAGAATTTCTCATGTCTAGGCGTCCCAAAATTTGGGGAATGCTCCTAGGTAATTGCCAATCATGAAGATAACTCCTCAATCAGGGTTTGGACACCCTAACTGATGCTTCCACCTCCAAATAATATTTATCAAGCATCCAGGCATCCTTTATCATTATTTCTGCAGGTTGACTCCAAACGTCAAACACAATTTTATTCTCTATGGCATTTGGAGGATCAAACAACAAGGTTTTGCAACGTTCTTCGTATTTTCAAGATCAAGTTGTACAAAAGGATGTCTTTCCAAACTTCATATCTCCAGGCATCATTTTTTCAGAGACATCAGTTCATAATCTTCAGCTTCTAGCATTCTGGGTCCTTTTCTTTTTCAATCTTTTCCAAGATTGGAAAATTTTCCCACAATTTCTTCTACTTCTATCTTAGGTTTTCTTGCATGTTCAAGCAAACACCATTTTCTCACAAATCTGACCTTCTGGGTTCATTCACCACTGAATTGGCCATAAAACCCATGTGGCAAATTTTTCCAAAAAAGTTGCCTCGCTGCCTCCAGTTTTTAGGGTTTTTGAAAAAATCATCTTTTTAGAAATTGACATTTTGGGTCTACTCAGCATTCAGGCACCTACAAAACCCATGTGTTAGAATCTTTTGAGAAAAAAGTGCCTTGCTGCCTCTGCCTCTGAGGGGTTGTTGCATGTCCAAGAAAAAGTCATTTTTTTGAAAATCTGACATTCTGGGTCCATTCAAAAAGATATTCACAACAAAATCCACGTCTTAGAATTTTTTGTAAAAAAGGCCTCTCGGAGAAGCTATTTTTAGCCTCTGCGAAAAAGTTGTTCAAGTATAGGTGTGTGCCTTGTCATTCTTCCAATTTTTCAATTTGTACTTCTCTCAAGTCGAATTCAAGACCGATTCGGTCTTGATTCACAATTTCGTGAGAACACTCGACACCGACTTACATCAAGTGAATCCGGTGGTTGATTTGGACAAATTGATAGGCATAGACGCTCAAAGTCCACGAATTCCATATGGTTTCATACCTCGTATATCTTATAGCCTTTCAAGGCCAGTTTAGAGGGTTGAATACTGTTGGAACTCTGGGTGTGCATCGAGTTCATGAGCATTTCTCACAGCTAGAGTGTTCACAGTCTAACTTCACGGTTTCATCATGCAATACTCTTCCATTGAGAAAAATCAAGAAAAGCATTAGAAGCATAAAGTTGTAGAAGAAGTAGAGGTCATCACTCCAGTTACAGAGCCGCCAAAGTTACCAATCTATGAACTGCCAGTTGAAGTGTGTAGATATTTCCAAGATTTGTCAAGTTGCTGACAAGTAGTAAACTGATAGTTGAGGCATGTGACATCCTACCTTTTCCAAAGATAGCATTTAAAACAATAGTTAAACTTGATGCCTTTTCCAAGTTAACTCGCTGTCCCAACTTTTATGCATGTCTATTTTTGGAGACACCTATTGTACAATGGAGTTAGTTTTAGTTTTAGTTTTAGAATCAGTTAACTGAGGTAGTCTTTCCAGTTAACTGTTAGTTACTTTTGTTTAGACATAGGAATAAATCTTATAGATTGGCAAGAACTGTTTGTTAACACAAGGAGATTTTAGGGTTCTCTACTCTTGTGTTTGTCTATGAATAAGAGCAACCTTGCTCATTGTATTTTAACCGTTATTTACTATACAAAATTGCGCGCCTTTGTGCCTTCAAGCTTTGCTAAAGTCAATATATGTTCACTTTGTTCAGTGTATTTTGGTTGATCATATGTTGTATGTTTGTCTTCTTCATACAATTTTCTGTCCCAAAACGTGTAATCACTGATTGAGTTTGAGGAAATAAATCAAAAGTACAATGAGTCTTTGATCCAAAGTCTCAAGATCTTTCAATATTGTTTGTTTCTATAATCTTTATTTCGATCTACACCTCAAAAGAGCAATGAGCCTTCGAGGGAATCCTATGATTAAGCTTATCGTTTGATGTTTTACTTTCATAAAATTTATTTTAGCGCACATCTGAAAGAGCAATGAGCCTTCGGATGCGTTCTGAGAACAAGTTTGTCTAAGTTAGCCAAAATCATTCCCCGTTACTTCTAAATCCTCTTGCTCTGAATTTACTTGAGGAGATAGAAGCGTTATAAGTTTAGGCCTAGTTGTAGTTGAAGTTACAAAACCGGAGAAAACCTCAGCTGCAATGCAAAGAGTTTTATAAACCTTGTGCTCTCAGCTGAGATAAAAAGATAGGAATTTAGTTTACTTTTTCTTTTTACGCATAATCAACAAAAGAGGGAGCTTCCCCTCCTGATTTGAAGAGCAATCTAACTGTGCATAGCTGTCTATTTTCAATTTGCACACCAGAGGCACGAATTGAAACGCCAACAAGTTTTCATCATCGAATAAGGCAGAAGGTTCGTTGTTTTGTAGGGACGAAAACCTCTACAATGCACATAGGTTGGTAAGATGTAGTCATTACCAGAACTTGTGTCTTTATTCGTCCAACTTCGCGCACATATCCTGATCACCTAATTCTCTATTCATAGGTCTTGCGGAGGCATTGGGCAACAGGGTGATCATAGCGAAGTGTGGCCAGGCATCTACTTTGGCCACCACTCTCGCACTATTCACAAGAATCCATCGCAGCTATTGCACAACAGTGATTACTCGAGCAACGCTGAGGATTAGCAATTGATAGCTAGTGACACTCAGGTCAGTAGAGACGAATCTCAAGATTGTAATCCCTGTCACACATCTTTGGAGGTCCCGTCTCACTTCACTGTGCCAATTCGTCAACTGGGCGTGGGTCTTGAAGTATCCATTGATTGAATCTTAGCGGCCTGGTACTGACACGGGGAAGAATTGTGTCGGGCAAGCCAATTACCACCGTTATTGTGAACTGAATTCAACATGCCACTCTAGGATTCCCGCCTGCCATGTAGTCATTGTTCTTTGCAACCATGCTTTTAGTGTTCTATTACACTATGTTTATCATTTAAGATTTGAGAATTTGTATATCTTGTGTTGAGCCTGTTCTTTGTTGTGAATAGATCCAGATTTATATATTTTTAGAATATATATATATATCAATCACATCTTTTCTGTGTTACTTCTTATTGTGGCTGTGCGTAATCAGTATTGGAAGTCTAGGTTGGATATTCTCTGATGTATATTATAACTCGGATTGCGGTATATGAATATTCTTAGACCAGTTATTCTTCTGTATCAACTTTCATTGCTATTATTGAGTCTTCAGTTGCTGATCGAGGTTATCTGTGAGTCAATCTGCTATTGAAGTCTAACCAAATCTGAACATTGAGTGTCTGGGGTTAACAAATTGCTGTAGTTGAGCATAATCAGGGCCTAGCACCTTACAGTATGCGTATTGGCCTATCAGGCTATCGACATTTTTGAATTTCAATATGTAATATCAAACATGTAGTACTCTTTGACATTTTTTGTACTTAAACTTTAAAGTAGTACTCTTGTTTTGAAAGTTCAGTGTCATGATATTTTCAGTTTGAATGTTAGCAAATTAATAAATTATATTAAAAAAAATGGTATCTCCATGTACCCCCATTACCTATTTTTCAAAAACAGATGTACCGGTACTAGTACTAGTCACCCGTACAAGTACTAGTATTGGTCTCTTGACAACCATGCTTATTTTTACTCCTAATTTGATTGCTATTTTTAATCATGCATTATGATTTGTTATTGAAGTAAAAATGTGATTGCAAAAATCGATAATATTGGATTGATTTTAGAATGGAATAAATTGCAATAATTGAATAATTGAATTGTGATAATTGAACAATTATCATCTCTATTATTGTTGTGTATAAAGTTTATAAATAACACCATCTAGTAAAATATTATGGATATGCTCAATCATAAAATCCATTATCATTATCTTTTACATCATGTCCTAGGAACGTTTCCCTTTGACAGGATGATGTGATATTACTATAGGTTTTATGCCTTCTGCGAGTGCAAAGGTGCTCATGTGCACCACTGGTGCATGTATGAACTTATCCTTTATATCACCTCTTAGCTCATGTATGGACATTGTGTTTGAGTGGTAAACCCTTAAAAATACCACCTTGTTTGTGCTTAAATTTCCTAACATTTAATTGGGGCATTACAACTTTATTAGAATTGTGAATAAACATGGCACAAGATCAAACAACGAACAAAAACACCCTCCACGCAAGAGAGTTGCAAACAATGATTTGCTATATCCTCAACAAGAAAAACTTACAAAATGAACCCCAAGAGTTTTCAAGAGATAAAACAATGAGGGCAAGTGCTTTATAAGAGCAACCCTAAATGATAAAGGGATTAGATCATGACAAGTGTCGTCATCTTGTGTGATGAAACATAATGATCTAATAATAGTTCACTCTAGTTAACAAAAAAAGAACTTCTAAGTTTAGCTTTAGTGCATGAAATGAGTTAAACTAATAGTCAATTAAATATTAATTAATTATTAGCTAATGCATGATTACTCTAACACCCCTCATAAGTGAAAACTTAGGGATTAGCTAAAAGCCTAAAAAACCAATGCATAAAAATCAAAGAATGCATGATGGGTCTCGACAAACAAGGTTTGATGAGATACCCATGTACAAACAATCTAATCTCTCATGCTTAAGTTTAGCTTAAGTGCATGAAATGAATCAGACTAATAATCAATTAAATATTAATTAATTATTAGCTAATGCATGATTACTCTAATACCATGAAAACTTAGAGAGTTGCTAAGAAGCCTAAAAAGCCAATGCATAAAAAACATGATGGGTCCCAACAAACAAGGCCTGATGAGGTACCCATGTAAAAACAATCTAATATCTCACAACTATAGAAAAGGAGAAAACCTTATGGGAAAAACTCCTCTCCAAAAGAGATAAAGGTGAATGAAGGACTAAGAAGCCTCCAAAACCATAGCAACAAAATCTTTTGGGGAAAAAATCAGCAAACCAAAAAGTTCAAGATTTTTTGAAAAAATTGGAAAAGATCGGATTTAAAAAAAAATGTAAAAAATTGTAGAATAAGAGACAAAAGCTGTTATTTTTTAATTGAAAGGCATTTCCATAACAATAGAGTTATAGAGATCAAATAAAATATGAGTTTAACTAATGAATCATAGAAAATAGAAATTGTTTTTTGTTTATTCATATGATTACATTACATTCCACTCTTTCGAAGCATTAGTTCACAATGCATAACTGATAGATGACAAAATTTCAATTACAATATAGTTTGTACAAAGTCAACCTATAAACTAAGTACAAAGTTTCAAAAAATCAAAAGTAGCCAATGACTCTTGCTAGTTGCTACTATAAATAGAGCTATGCTAGAGGGATATAGGTCCTAATGATGAAGCTCCTAGGGTTTTGCCTCTCCTAAGTTGTTCAGTCAAATGAGTATCAAAGTTGGACTCCACTAGGATCTCAAAATCCTCAGCCTCAAGAATTCATCTCCAACAATCCACTCATTGTTTGGATCAAAAATTGCCTTAAAGAAATGTGCTCTCATGTTGATGGAATGCTATGACAATCAATGGCAACCACATTTCTTTGAGGCAATTTTCCAACCAGTTCACTGCCTTTTCTATGCTACCACATTTTTCATACACGTCTACCAAAGCATCTTATCAAACAGTTGACTGCCTTGTTGCTATGGCTAAAATCCTAAAATAAGTGCTTTCAAACAAGCTATGGATGCTTGGAAAAAATCTATCAAAGCATAATAGTAAACAAGCAGCCATGGTCTCATGGTTTTTTTTTTTCTTTCTTTGTGTTTATTCACGCGAAAATCAGCGTGATTTAATTCGCATTTTTTTGCAGGTTTTGAATGCATTTTTCTAGCAATTTTGCAGTTTGAAATGGGAAAAAATCCTCCAACCTGCATATTTTTTAAAAATCGGGATTAATTAGGTTTTTTTCCAGATTTTTGTTCCTATGTCCAAAACAGTGTCCCCAAAAGAATAGGAACATGAAAACAAACGTTGAAGCACGAAGAAATCATAGACAATTGTCAAATGATGATTGATATGGTGCTGAAATGAAGAACCTCCTCTGAAATAGATGATAAGGATCAAGAAGACAATAATTTGCATGAATGCCCCCAACAATAGTACTCGAATCAGATGGCAAACAAAGGTAAACATCTAGAAATTGAAGATACAAATGGCATAGGTAACAATAGTCTAAAGAACATTGATCAAGTGAAAATTGAAGGTCGCCTCTGAAAACAGGAATCCAAGAGTGTCCATATGGTTAATGCTCCATCTCAACAAAATGCATGGGTAACTAGCTGCTGCATCCGCCTAGCACATAGGAACAAGAAATATATAAAAGAAACCAAGGAAACATTAGCACCAATAGTAGAAACCCCCATAATCAGGCAAGGGAAAGCCATGACCGGTCCATTGAAACTGTGTGTCACCAAAAAGTGCATGTAGGAGAACAAAGAACATTTGAACGTGCACATGAAAGTACCTGCTAATAAAAAGGGTGCGCAAACAAGGCACACACACATGAAGCAAGAATCACTAGGATTTGATGCTGTCGTGGAAGGAACACTTACTTGACAAAGGTGTGATGGCAAAAAAAAAAGACACAACCCACCCATGGAACTGGAGAAAAAAATTGGAAATAGTGCATGGATAGCTATGAAGAGCTCTAAAAGACCTTTCCAATGCTGCTGGAATCATGAAAAACAGAGAAACAAGTCAAAAGTTGTGAGCTTGGGAGTGAAAACAACACATTTGACTTCAACAGGTTGTAGAATGCATCAACAACAAAAAATGGTGATAAGACCCACACCATTGGAAAGTACGCACAACCAACTTTTTGACGATATCTCATTCATCCAATTTCCATATCGTACGCCCAAGTTATGGCCAAAAGAAAAAAAACTGTTCGTTTAGGTCCAAAGGGGGCCATGCCCTACGACCGTACTGTTGATGTCATGTTGACATCAGCAAAATATTTCAGAGAATATCTTTTTACCGTTGAGTAAAAAGAAATGAAAGCCAAGTGAAGGACTGAAGAGCCTCCCTAACAAAGTTATCCCAAAGGATAGGAACAAAGGATGAACAAAAGAACAACATTGAAGCATGAAGAAGCTGCAAACATTATCGAAGAATGATTACTGTAATACTGAAACAAGAACCTTCGTTGGAACAGATGATGATCAGGATCAAGAAGACAAAAATCTGTATGAGTGCCCCCAACGAAACTACTCGAATCAGATGGCAAACAATTCCCTCTATCAAAAAAATCCAGTCCCCTGTAGAAAGCCTGGTGAACGAAATATACTTGTGGTTAATGGAATATTTTGAAAAATTGTCGAAAAAGGCTATTGTTGATGTCGGCGAGTCGAGAATAATAAATGGCGTTGAAAAATTTCTTAAGGTTGTCAAACGGCTTGTTGTCGTTGGCAGACCAAAGGGCACCACTGATTTTATAGCATTGGGTGTTGCCCCAGCGAAGCGTGCTTTAATAGCACTAAGCACTTTTTCTTTTTTTTTCGCTATACGGTACAATGCTTGGAAGGTTGTACAACCTCCGAAGTAAAAAAAAAATTGCGTCAAAAGCTCTCGATGGCAAAATAGGGAAAATTTATAGTCAAAATTCAACGATTCGACCTCTTGAACGCAATGGTGAGGTCCTCTTTGTGCCAAAATGCACCACAAAATCGCCCCAACTCCAAAAATTGCAAAAAGAGCAATGAAGATTCTAGATTTGTTCCTGGAACCATAGTTGAAAAAAAAAAAAAAACTCAATAATGGAGAAGGGGTTCGTTGAATCTACACTCTGATACCATGTTAGAATTGTTAATAAACACAAGACATAGGATCAAACATAGAACAAAAACACCTTCCACGCAAGAGAGTTGCAAACAATGATTTGTTATATCTTCAATAAGAAAAACTTATAGAATGAACCTTAGGAGTCTTCAAAAGATAATACAATGAGGGTGAGTGCTTTATAAGACCAACCCTAAATGATAAAGGGATTAGATTATGACAAGTGTCGTCATCCTGTGTGATGAGACAAAATGATCTAATAATAGCTCATTCTAGTTAATAGAAAAAAACACTCTTAAGTTTAGTTTAAGTGCATGAAATGAATTAGACTAATAATCAATTAAATATTAATTAATTATTAGCTAATGTATGATTACTCTAACAAACATTCCTACCAAGTGCCTCAATGAAGCACGCGCCAAGACCACTAGTGCATGCTTGTGAATTGCCTTAGAAATTTCCTAAGTCCTTCATTGTATCCTCCATTAGAGAGATGCACTTGTCCTTTCCTCACACTTTTGATGTTATATTTCATTGTTAAGCGTGCTTGGGTTTCTTGGTGCACATTTGTGAATGGTAATCTTTAATTTTGCCTTGTAAAACAATTCTTTGCACGGTCAAGTACGACCTTCTCTATTGCTTGTGCAGCTGACAATGTAGAAGACAATCACATCTCTTTTGACTAAATGCATTGATGAGCTCCAGCTTTAACAAACTTCTCTTTCTAGAACTTCATTCTTCCATTTCGGAATGCTCAATCCCACAATCTTGTAAGGATTAGAAAAGGACAATGGACAGTAAGACACAACAAACAAGATGGGCCCTAAAAGATTTTGCGCTTTGACCACTTCATATAATGGCTTTGACTTGAAACTCAACATAATACAAAGCTTTTGTATAGGTGAAACATTATATAATCTACTTTGTTAACCTTCTTTACTTCTGTTTGATTTTCTTTGCCACTCTCAAGCTTGGTTCCTTAAACTCCATTGGTACATAACAACTTCTTGTTTGTACGTAAGCTTTGATGGTGTAAATCATGTTATTGTTTTGAAACTTATTCTCTAGGTCCATAGGGATGTTGGAATTTTCTTGGTCCAGTCTTGGTTTTTAATTCCTCGTGTCTTACTAGTTCAAGCTTGTTTTTCAATTACATTTGTTTTATTCATGATTGCATCAAGAACATTTTTGATGCTTCAACCTGTTTGTTTGCTCTAGGTAAATACAGTCAAACGAATTATCTCTAAAGTATTCTGTACTACAAAAGTAAAATAATTGCTGTAAGTGAATTAATGTATGACATGACTCGAACATTGCTACCCTTAGGGTCCAAATGTTCATGAACTAACCCAGTAAAGGATTTGGTTGGTACAGGAAAGAAATTAGATATACACAAAGATCTTAATTTTAATTTGAAAGCACATGAGTTGCTTAAGTAACGCACTGATCAAGACTATTTAAAATGCACATATAGGTTTAGATAAATGAACTCTGTAAGGGGGCACTGTATGATGGAGAAAATTAACTCAATCATTGGTTGGATTTGTTGTAATTGGAAGGTCTCAATTTGCAGATGCTGTTCATCTGCTAGTGTAATCTAAATATTCATATCCTTGTAGAACTATATATAATCAGTGTTATTCGTGGAAGCAATTTTATGGATCTTAAGAAGAGAACTAGCATGGAAGAATATTTCTTACTATTTATCAAATGAAAATGCTTTCATTACAGCTCTATCGGAGGAATAACTATTTCTTACCTGCTTTTCCAGTTACAAGCATAGCTGTATGCTCAAATGAAATATATATTTCAGAATGCAATTTTTTAATTTTTATTTTGGCCCTGCGTACAATGACAAAAGATTTAATAAATTGAAATAATGATTAGATTTTTCAGATTTTCATGAACATATTTTTTTGTTTTTGTTTTTATGGTATCAATATCATTTCTTATTACTACAGTTTAGGAGATTTAATAAGGTTGTTGTGGCTGGGGTATGAAAGCATATATTTTGATGAGTAGTAATGGAACACAATATGTGACCAAATTGTAATCTTGGGCAAGGATATCTGTTGTTTCAGGTATTTGCTAGAAGATTAGATTTTTCAAATTTTCATGAACAGATTTTTTTGTTTTTTGTGTTTATGGTATCAGTATCATTTCTTATTACTACAGTTTAGGAGATTTGATAAGGTTGTTGTGGCTGGGGTATGAAAGCATATATTTTGATGAGTAGTAATGGAACACAATATGTGACCAAATTGTAATCTTGGGCAAGGATATCTGTGGTTTCAGGTATTTGCTGGAAGATTAGATTTTTCAAATTTTCATGAACAGATTTTTTTGTTTTTTGTGTTTATGGTATCAGTATCATTTCTTATTACTACAGTTTAGGAGATTTGATAAGGCTGTTCAGGCTGGGGCATGAAAGCATATATTTTAATGAGTAGTAATGGAACACAATATGTGACCAAATTGTAATCTTGGGCAAGGATTTCTGTGGTTTCAGGTACTTGCTGGAACAAAGTTTGTCAGTTGACAATCTTTTTGTGTTTATTTTAATATTCAAGTACTTTCAGGTGCCTCTTATGTATCAGGTCTGGTTTTTTTACCTAAACTATTTCTATTTCTTTTTTCTGGCAAGTGTTATATCATGTGCATGGTTGATATCTTGTAGTATTTTTAGTTTTTCTTGTATAAAATAGGATATTAATGAAGTTAATTGCTTAGAATGAAATGTTCAAGAAGATGTGCCATCTCCTCTGTATTCTGTGTACACTGTTACAGTTCATTGCTGAGAAAATCTTGTTCTTGTGACTGTTAAGATGCATTGACATTTTATATAATGGATTGCACCTGCACAGAGTCGGGTTCTTTCCTATGGTATTGCTGGTGCAATAGTATTTCGTGCATCGATGATTTTTCTTGGAGCTGCTACTCTACAGGTACTTTATATGAGAACAATTTAGTTTACATCTGGTACTATCTGCAAGCCATTATGCTTAGTTTTTCTATTTGTGGTTTTTCTGTCAGTCTTTTCCATCTACTTTTGGTTGATTTCTTCTTAATCTTTGATTGGCTATAGAGGTTTGAGGCAGTGAATTTATTTTTAGCAGGGATTCTTCTCTATTCAGCAATTAAGGTGCCAATTTTTCTCCTTCGAATTCTTATTTTAGAGAAAATGCCTGTTCAGATCATTTCTTTCTTTAACTTTTTCCCTTTCAAATATTAAATTTAATGATATGCCCTTCGATAACAGGGCACACTAATGTTTTCAACTTCCTCTAAATCAATTTCTTTTGAAGAAATATTTGTTTATCTAAATCTATATAACAATGAAATAAATTAGATACTCTTATTTAGATTATCAATGTATTCATTCATTGACCAACTAAATCCCTTTGAGAATAACACATGTAGGCTAATTTTTGGTAGAAAAAGTGTAATGTGGCTTATTTTAGTTTACAGTTGAGAGAAATATTAATTCATTGATTGTTGTCACCAATAAATTCAGAAATATAACTATTTTTTAATTCTATTTGGTATTTCCTGAATACTGTCTATGATACTTTTCCACATTCAATTCGTGATTTGTTGTGTGTAAGAAATTCCAGTATGTACAAAAATTTGTTTTAAGTCAACTATATTTGTATTCATTTACAATTAATAAAGGATATTAGGAAATTAAATACAAAACAATTTAACTGTGCACTTGTGTGCTGAAATGGTGTATCTTGTTACCATTTTAATTCACACCATTTAGTATGACACAAAATAAAATAGATGTGCAGTAGAACCACTCTTTGAATTAAAAAGGGAAGCTCTATGTAAACAAAAAACAACACCTAAAACCTTAATTTGGGCAGTATTTACTTGCTTATGTACAAGCTTTATACTGTTTTTTTGGGTGGGTCACACTAATGCTGGATACAACTAGATGTGTATTTTTTTGGATTCACTTAGGGCCAAAGGCTGAGATGTTCTTCAACTTAAGGTAAAAGATTTTTATGCTTTTTTTATTGAAAGAAAACCGTACAACTACATACTTGCATTGTCCAGTTAAAAACATAGACTAAATAGTGCAAGTACACATAAGACTTAAATAGGCTTAAACACATACATAAAAATGCATTATTAAATTAAATTAAGAGATCAGTACTAAACGACAATCTTCAACTTTGAGAAAACTTGCAATATAAAGTTTGCAAACTTGCTAAAAGCAATTTAGTCTATTTCAACCAGTGTTACAAGACTCAGACTCGCTTTGGACTTGGCAAACTGATTTTTGTCCTGGACTTGGACTCATCGCTCAGACTCGGAAAATTGAAAGACCCATGAAACTCAAAGATTTTTAAGGATTTTGTAATGTTCCGTACCTATCTTGTCCTTGGTTTGCTCGTTGATTAGGTTTAGAGTTTCTTCTCCCAAAGGAATGTTCTCCTAGTTTCATAAACCTAGATTTGAGTCTTGTATTCCACATATTAACAACATATTTGTTAGCATTAACATCTAGTATCCCAAATAAGACATAATCAGAAAATACAAGTTAACAAAACATAAGAAGAGTTGCTTAACTCATCACGAGAGAAGAATCCCTAAGGGCCAACGGTCTACCACCTCTTATTGCCCAACCCTTATCTTAGGCCAACGGGGCAATAGCCATATGTGGAATCCCCCATCCCTCCAGGACCCAATCCTTTGCATAGGGCCAACGGGGCAGTATGCCCATCCCTAGCTTCAAGCCAACGGGGCGGAAGCCTAGACGGGGTTTACAGACAAACCACTTAGGTCGTGACTCAGCTCTCCTGGCGGGATTAGTTATATATATATATACAGAGTTTATTTACAGATACTGTTCCCAAGTATGCTGATGACCAGGTCGATCAGTCATAAGCCCAGGTTACACAGTCCAATGGTTTCCATTAGTCTCACCCAACCGCACTAGGCATGCACCCAGTTGCGGTTTTAGCCTGGGAGTGTTTGTTCCAAGATAGAGGCCAGAAGTTGTGTTAAGCATATATAGTCTCATATTCACATTGTTAATTTATTCAAGGAATGAAATACTACATATCAAAGTTACATCTTTCTCATAAATGGAGTCATTCAGCATGGCAGACAATTAAAGCAAGCCTTATTCTGAGTTATTCACATATTGGATAGGATGATTAAAGATAAACAACTATTTTATACTAAATCAATCATGATGTGCAGACAATAATGCTTACAAAGTTAGAATGACCAGTCCTCTATCATTACATGATTTATAAGTTCTAAACTAGGAGTTCTAGACATTAATTACTAAGTGAATTGCTTCACCTGAATTGCTGAACTTCTCTAGATATGCTGTGTAGGTTATCTAAGAATGATCAATTGATTGTTGTGTCTATGTGACCTACTAGATTCCACTCTATTCCCTAATTCCATAAGTCGATGCTCCTCCCATTCATCTGTATTCCCTTAACACCTTTATACCTTTGATGCCTAATCTAAAAGATCATGTCTCTTTAGAAGGATGTGTCTTTTAGTCAAGCAACCAGCCTGATTAGTTTGTTGGCCTCCTAGCGCCCCTTTTGGATATTTGTTGTCTTTAACTATTATTTATACAATTGTTGCTAAAACAAGATCACTCCCCATTCAAAGCATTAGTTACGGTTTTGTCCAAGGAGATGAGATTGACATCTTCAATATTCATATCTATAAATTGTGATAAAATTTTATTAGTCGTCTTCTTCAAATTAATTATTGGAGGTTTATTTAGGAGTCAGAGTGATCGGGTGAGTAATCTCCAACTAGAGATAGACGATTGCTACAAGGTTGGAGTGGTCTAACAGTGATTCGTGGGGCATCATCAACGATTCTTTTAATAACCCACGCATAAGCTCCCAATTCCCTGAT
Organism: Sequoiadendron giganteum; assembly: GCA_007115665.2. Lineage (NCBI taxonomy): Eukaryota > Viridiplantae > Streptophyta > Pinopsida > Cupressales > Cupressaceae > Sequoiadendron > Sequoiadendron giganteum. Next base: position 192,339,952 of record CM021108.1, read on the forward strand.
ATAATACGTGGGTATGAGCTTGCGTACATTCTTGGGGTATCGATTTATACTTTCCAGGAGAAAGCTATCTCGAGTATATTGGTGCGTCATTGGATATCATTCGTAGTTAGTATGTAAATAGGAATAAGACTTCCACGTTACATCTTAGCCACTGATATACAAATGGCGGTGGAAAGCAATACCTGTAGTTATTGGAGCAATGAACCATATTGAGTTTGTCCACCCGATATCATAGTTGCCCCAATAATACTTATTGGGATGTTGAATCGAATTATCTTTTCAAGGTAAATTCTATGATGCTTAGATAAGTTTGTAATGTCCCTTGTAATATTTAAAAATGTTTATATTCTATTATTCAATTTATGTTGTGTTTGATCTTAACATTTTCTCATTTTGATGTATTTTATTTTATATATATTTTCGTATTCACCCAGCAATCATATATCCCCCGAAGCTTAATAAATTTCTAACTCTAGAGGCTCTAAGGTGACTCGATTAATTTGTACGATTTCATATTCAAGCATTATAATATTTTATGTTGGTATTTTATTTATATGTTCCTTATACTATATTTTATAAATTGATTTTATTGTTATATATATATATATTATTTACTTTATTATCTAATTTGTCAATATTTGTATTTTTTTAATTTTTAATTTTTAATTTATTTTTAATCTCATTATTAATATTTATTATAATTATAATATTGTTTTCAACAATTATAATTATTATGATATTGAAATATTTTAAATATGTTTTTTCTTATCTCGCAGTCTATTCGGGGATATGACAGATTTAAAACTTGTTTCATGCACCCTTTAATAAATAAACTTAAAGACACAATAACCTCATAAAAAAAAGGCTACTTTGATCACATACACAAGTATACATCGATCACATGAGTATAACCGCAAATTTTAGCTGAAGGAAATAAAACATTTAGAATTTTAGAGATTTAAATATTATCAAATGTATACAAAACTCATGGAATATGAAAACCGTGACATCAAAAGTTCAAAACAAATATCAAAACAAAAAATAGAAGTTTATGGTGTAGAGGAGTTTGCATCACTCGGCCCTCTTGTGTGGGCATCTAAGATAGGTCCTGGATGATGACGACCATGATATATGCCCGTGTCTCAGTGACACTCACACCAACATCCAAGGTGTCTGCTTGTGCTCTATCCTCCTTTGCCATGGCTATTGTTTTTGCCTGTCTATCCACTTGGTCAACTTAGTCAAGGTCCTCATTTTTAAAGATAGGATCCTCAGCCTCAGTGATCCAATCTGATTGTGGATCAACCTCCTCTAGTGTGATGGGTGATAAATCATTGCCCAAAATCTGTTTGTGGCGAAGGCGAAGGTTGTAATGAACATAAACTAGATTTGTCAACCTCTATATTGATAGTCTATTGCCCTTCTTGGAGTGTATGTGCCCAAACATATTCCAGTTGCGCTCACAACTTGAAACACTACATGGTTGGCTCAATACTCAAATTGCAATCCTCTGAAGATTTGGTACTTTAGCACCAAGCTTTCCACCATGCACTTGAGATGAGAAAAAGAAAAAAAATCAATCTCATTGTCCAAATTTTAAGTTTCAATATTGAATAATAATGTAAATTTTTATTTTTTTTAATTTTAAACTTAAATTATGCCCTTAATAGATTTTTACATGGCTGCAATGTCAATTGAGTTGCCTTGCATATATCTCGTGTAAAGAGATCTCCTTGTGCAAGTCTAAAGATCTCAATTTCGGTGACTATTTTTGCTTCAACACCAGAATCAAGCATCATCCACTCTATGACTGTGTAAAGCCCACTCAGAACCTCCTCATCCACCTTGAAATCAAGGTGAAATTGAAATGCCAGATTGAGGAAACAAGCAGCTGCATGTAGGGGCTTGTGAAGCTGGAGGTGCCATCGTTTATCAATGATTTACCAAATGGGGCAATACTCATGCTCAACTCCCACATAAATGGATCTAATGGCCTCCTTGGCCTTATCCATGCTCTCATATATGTAGCCCATTGCAGGCTTCTCCCCATCAACTCATAGGAGAACCACTAAAGGCTCTGTGAACTGCAATTATTTTGAAACATTAACATAAGTAAATGTGAACAAAAATAAACAAATAAAATAAAAATATAATGTAGAATCAGATTTAACTCTAGAATCTCCACGGTTGGTACCCAGAAGCTTTGCTCATCAAAAATCCTATTAGCCACGTCAACCCTTGCATTGCTTTTAGCATATCATGAGGAAGTCCATTCCTCACTAACAAACATGCATCTCAAAGCTTCCTTTTGCTTGAAGCAAGGATTGTAATGTGATAAAATTGGTTGCAAACCAGGTTATTCTAGGATGAGCCAACTCCTTCTCTGTGAATTGCCTCATTAAGTTGAGGACCCACGTATGATTGTACATGTATTTACAAATATTTTTTGGCTGTCTCCACACACACTTTGATCCATGGAATCTTGCCAAGATCCCTCCAATATGAGGTCAAGGCAATGAGCAACACAAGGAGGCCAAAATAATGATGGGTTCCTATCCATGAGTGGTCTACTTGTGGCAACATAATTTGCTACATTATTTGTAACTACTTGCACCACATTCTCCTCACCCGCCCTAGCCAAGATTTCCTCCAAAGCTTCACAAAGAAATTCAGCATTTTTTGTGTTTCTTGAAGCATAAATAGATTTTATAAACACTGTGTCACTTGAAAAAGAGACAAAATCAATGATTCAATGAAGTATAAATTAAAAATATTAATCACTAAATCAATGCATTTCAAGAAGTACAATCAGCTGAAGAAGAAACAAGAAAGTTTAGCAATGTTCTATTTCTTCTATCCATCCAACCATCAGTCATGATGGTGCAACCCTCCTTCCTCCATATCTCTCACTGCTCGTCAATTGTCACTTTCACATCAGCCACCTTTTGAGACAAAATGGGGCCCTTTATCTCCTCATCATTAGGTGCTTTGAACCCCACTCCACAAATAGTAATGGCATCCACCATGTTTTTCCAATAAGGAGACCTAACACAAATAAATAAAATAAAATAAGTATTGTAAAATCGAGAGTTTGAATTTGATTTTGACATACCTCTAAATATAAAAATTCAAGAGACAAAGAATCAAACATAATATTTTAAAACAAAACAAAAAAAGAATTACTTGGCTGCGTTATGTTTATCTTTGTTCCAACCCATGCTCTCAAGTGATAGTTGGGAACCTGGAGTAGTGCGTGGAAAAATATATGAATCTAATTAGATGCATGAACTCTAGACCCAATGCCACTACCACTACTCGTACCTGAAGATGGACGAAATGGAGTGATGGAAAAAGATTCTCGAGTTCTACCAATGATTGGCATCTCCTCTTTTTGCCTTTTGTTTAGTTATATTTGCTGCTCAAAGGTTTCTAGTTGAACTTGCACGTCACGCATAACATCAATAGGCACAACTGGGCATGGTTTAGCATCTCGACATGGTATATCTGCAATATAATATTTTAATCAGTTAATGCCTCCCCCAAACATTGTTTGTTTGCAATGAAAACAAGTTATCTCTCCTTTCTTTTGCCCAACAATAGCATGCTTCCAACAAGGGTCCCTTGGAATTGGGGTTACGAACATTGTGATAAAGACCATTTATAAATCTAAAGAATGCTACAATAACATATGAATGGAAAAAAATTAACATTTATGATTGATAATTAAACTAATATAAAAAAACTAGGGTTTGCAACTATAGAACTATTTTTTTTACAAAAACACCTAGGTTTGTTCAACATAAAAAATTAAACACACCTAGGGTTTGTTCTTTGGTCCACTACAACAAAATAGAAAAAATAAAAAATAAATGTAAAAGAGAAATGAAATTTTTATTAAAAAAACAAAAAAAACTTTAGAATACAAACTTACCTCTTAAATCTTTCTTGAAATCAATGGTGAGCTCTTTCGAATCATTTGTAGACTCCTCTAGATGCACCGAAAATAGCTACAAAGTTGCTCAAATGTGATTCAACCACCGATTTTTGCTCAATCTCCTTAATTGTTTACCTTCAATGCAATCCAATTTTGGCTCAATTTTTTTTTTCTTTCTCCTTTGACTTGAAAATGAAATGAAGTTGCTTTTATGGTGTAGGAGACAAATAAAAGACAAAAAATTAAGTGAATTTTTTTTTTTACTCAACTTTTTCCTTCACTTAGCCATGATCCAATCTTCCCATCAGGACTCACCTAGACTTGGCAAGTCTGGCAAGTACTTGGTTGCTGAGTCTCCCAGAATTGTTTGGGGTCACTCGCCTCAAGACTCGTCGAGTCTAGGCGATTCTTGGGGAGTCTTGGATCTATGATCTCAACCCACTTAACAAACAATACAAAACATCTCAATAATAATTTAGAAGCAATATAGGTGTACCAAATTCTATTGAATGATTAACAAATTTTAGATTAACAATAAGGAATAATTAAAAAACTTTCCATTAACAACAATTTCAACAAGTACGCTTGAAAATTCCCATTCAAACCTTGAGTGCAAAAAAACACTTATGTATAAGATTTACAAATCTATTTAATGAGAAAAATAATTTTTAAAACTAACTTCGACTTCTACTCTAAAAATATATTGCTTGCATGCTATACAAGTTTTGTTACAAAATACTATCCACTAATGCTAAACCTAAAACCCTGTGATTGCCAATTAAGTAGACAATAGGAATTATTACAAACAAACACTTAAAGCTCACATCTCTTTCACAGGACACGACATCTAAAGATAGATGATCTAACAATAGCTAACTCAAAGCTAAAAATAGAGTTCTCTAAAAATAGCACATTGGGTTAAAATTAGGGCATAGGCTAAAAATAGATGCTGCTAAAAATAGTATGGGCTATAAATAGATTGGGTCAAAAATAGCAAATATCAGAATATGCTATTTCCCTTGAAAATGGTGATGGATAAAAATAACTCTAGCATGATTCCTCTATTTCGAATCTTGATCATGGTAGAATATTAAAAATTCTTTGAAATCTTGATGTTCTCTTGACACCTTGAACTTGAACCCCCCTTTCTTTCAATGATCTTTCGGAAAACCCTAACTCAAAATATTACTCTGAAATATCCCTAGGGTTTGAGTTGTTTTGAAAACTCTAGATCTTCTAAGTGACACCCTTGTCAAAACAAAAATGCTTGATAATAAATAGGAACTTATGATGACAATTTCAACTTGATTTTGTTGATAAAGAGAAGATTTTGAAAAAAAAAGTTGCAGTTACCACTGCCCAAACTTTTATTTTTGTTGTTATGAAAACTCTATTACTCTGTTGTGATGGCTTGCTGTTTTGGTACGCTGCTCTTTTTGAATTTCAATTTTTATTTTGAAATTGGCATTTTGCTGTTATCAAAAGGACTGATTTTGGCATTCTGCTCTGTTGATTTTTGTTGTTCCCGTTTCTGATGTTTTTACATTTTAATGCTATCTACATTCTGTTGCTTGCACCCTGCTGTGGTGTTCTGCTGTACCTTTGACAAAGGTTGAAATGTGAAATATACCCCTTAATTTTTTGCCTTTAATTTTCAGTTACAACAATACAAATCATGCACCCATTAAGAATTAGCTCTTAAATCAAAACACAATTGAAATAACTCTAACCAAGAATGTGCCCTAAATCCATTTAAGGAGGAGGGGCGGGCATATGGTCAAAGGATCCCTAGGATCGAATAACTTGAATTACAATTGGAAATGAAGAGCTAAACTCGATACCAAGATTGTGCACGCAAGATCCTTTTGCAAGGCAAGGTGCTAACATATGGTGGAGTGCTAGATTAACTGAAAGTAAACTTCTTCTGCAAATGCAGGCATCCACAAGCAGTGGGAATACTCCACTTATTACGTGGGTGTGATTATTACAAACATTTATAGGCAACAAGCCAACCAATTAACCTCACTTCCACTTATACTGTGGGGGGTATACAATCCACACAAACACTTATTTCGTGGGGGGAAATTACAAACAAAGTAAATTGCAGCAAGTAAACAAACTGTTGTTAGTACTACTAAACAACTTACAAATCATTAATAAACAGCTGCAATGTATCAACAAGAATTCCCAAAACAATCATTGGTTAGAGTATCATTTCCTCTAACATTTACAATATGAATAGATGCATCAATGAAGCTCAAAACAGCAAGATAATTAAACTCAACTAATCTGATCAGAAACAAAGAGTACAGAAAATCAGAGCAACAGGTTATAGAATCACCAATTTAGACGGAACTTCTCCGAAACAGCTCTGAAAACTCCCCTACCACAGTCGATCAACAGCTGGAAGCTAGGCATCCAAACTCCAATGGAAAATCGAGCCAAAAACAGGTAGAAACTGTCGGCACGAATCCCAAGGCAGCAAGAAGGAAGGTACGGCCTTCAAGAAGGGTCGACCTTCTCCCAAAAATCAGAAACTCCAAGATAAAATCTGCAAACTTGCAGAAAGGGGCGCCCTCCACAATGGAACAGCATGGGCCAGTACCCAGAACGATAGAAAATTCGATGGTGAAGCTACAAATAGAAATTCGCTTCAGCCATGAACAAACCAGCAGCTCAATAACAAGTTATACAGCAACAACCTGTCAAATAACATAAGAAATAATGCTCCATTTGCACTCCTGTGTGAAGTACAGTCTCAAAGACCCACCTAGGAAGCCATAGTTTCAGGCTCGAAGGATGGAGTGACTTCGCTAAGCTTCCCCTTAGCCAGGTTCTGGTTTCAAACCAGCAACATAACACTACTTTCCAATTTTCCAAGATACCAATGAATGAGCAAAGCATCAATAAATAAGCTTCCAAAGAGGAGATGAATCAACTGTAACCTCCAAACAAGAAACTCTTCAACTTCTCCAAGAGGCGTCCATTTCAAAAAGCATTTCTTTTTGAAATATTTAAACTCTTCATATTTCTCCTAAGTCGTCCCATTTAGAGGAATAAACATTTAATAAAATATTAAATGTATCACTTTATGGCCCCAACTTAAAAACAACTTGAAGTCATTAAGCTAGGCGTGGGGTACAACTTCAAAACACAATTTTAACTAAGTATAAAACTTAGTCCAAGGAGACAATTATCACCAAACTGGAAACTGAGACATTACCAAAATCTGGATAATGAACTACACCATATTGCTGATGAAGACACTGTCAAAATAGACTTACTAAAAATAGTAAGTTCATTGCAAACTCGACAGAAGGCCAAACTGAACAGCCACACTGAACTGCAAAAGGCTGAACTGTTGCTAGAATGATATTGCTGTAAATTGACTTACCAAAAATAGCAACTGCTATAAATAGTAAGTTTGCAAAACATCAATTGAACATCGATTGAGCAATAAACAAGACTTACTATAAATAGTAAGTGTTTCCAAACGCCTTCTGAGCACAAACCGGGAAGCCAACATGACTTACTATAAATAGTAAGTGTTTCCAAATGCCTTCTGAACACAAACCGGGAAGCCAATGTGACTTACTATAAATTGGAAGTGTCTGAAAAGGTTATCAGATAGAGATGCATGTTACACCATTCTGAAGCTCTCTGAAAAGCCAGAAAACTCCCAAAAACACACTTCCAAACTCCTGCATGCAAGCCTTCAAAAACGTATCTGAAACCTCCTATAAAATAGGAAACCCTAATTTTCCATTCTGCTTAGCCTACGAATTTCCGAAAATAGGCTAAAACCTCAAGAAAAGCGTAGGGCTAAATTGGGGGCATTACAAAATGCCTGTTTTTATTTTGACTCAAGAATCACTTTTATTTGAATGAGTAAAACTGGTGTTTTTATGCACCTTGTATCCATCTTAAATAAGGATCTACTTTTTCCTTTGACTGACTATTGCAGCTATAAGTAGGATTCTTCCACACTTTAAATAGCAGTCTTTCGTTTCAAACTTTGAACTCTCCTTCCTCACATAGGGGCACACATCATATAGCATATTTAACCCCTCTTTGAAATAGATGCTTACTCATTGTTAAGTGCACACTTATGAACATTAAGTTGTCTTGAAATCAGTTGGCTCAAATCCCCTTTGTTGAAGCATGCCCTTGACAAGGTGAAAAATATTTGAGCAAAATCCATTGTATAAGTGCATCCCTGTTCAAGCCATGTGTGCCTCAATATAGGGTTTTTGAACTTTGATGTGAGCAAAAAAAAATCTTTGGTGAGCTGCACATACAGGGTGAGGTGTAGACCTGCACCCCAGATGTGCACCTAACAAAGACTTTTTTGATGTTTTCATTTTGAATTCAATCTTTTGTCGAGGTGCACACTTCTCTATGAATGCCTTTGCCAATATAAAACTTGGCTTTTGATCTCCTCTATTAGGTGCATATCTGATGCTCTTACATGCACCTCAACATGACTATTGAAATAGAGTCGCCCTTTGTAAGTTGCATACTTTTGCATGCCACACACACTTGATAATTGGATATTTATCTTTTGACTTGAAATCAATTTTACTCTTCATTGAAGCGCACCTCTAAATGTCAAGTGTGCACCTAGATATATGTAACTCAGATTTCAATTTTCCCTTTCATAGGTGCACGCACTTCACTCTCACATGCACTTGACAGTGGGCACTGAAACTTTGGCTTTTTCAAGTGCACCTTCTAGCATAGATGTGCACCTCATAGAAGGATTTCCTTTTTTTGCTCAAAACTTCTTTTATGAGGTGCGCACTTGCTCTCTCTATTGGATTATTTGACTTTCCTTCACTTAGATGCACACTTGTCCTTATGCTTATGAAATTTCTTTGACAAAACTTCCATTCTTTGCTATGACAAATATATTTGAAAGCCTTGTTCCACACTTGATCTTGTGAATACACAAAAAGAATAACAAAGAAAAAAACAACCTTTCCTTAGGAAAATGATAGATTTTAGCTTTGAACTTGACACAATATCAAATTTTCTTTTAGGTACAATATATCCTCATAGATATACGGTTTGAGTTCTAAATACAATTTTGTTTTGACTTTGGTTTGTGCATAAGTTGGACACAAGTAATCCTTTGAGGTAAAAGAAAGCGTACTCAGGCGGCACAAGAGAGATGATAAAAGAAAAAGAGAATAAATGTTTTGCATTGATATATTAAATTTATTGTGTGATATGGGGAAAAATTAGTAGAATACCTAAGTTTTAACCATCTCTTCTAACTTTCTTACATTATACCTTTTTATTCATTTCATAAATTATTGTTAATATTCCTAGCATACTCCTTTAGTTTACTTACACCCAACATTTATCTAGAATTTTTAAGTTTCCCTATTGGTTTCTTTTGTAAAAATGTTAGCTTCTCAACTTTTGATTGGAAATAAAATAACTTAATCTCTTTGTTTTCTATCTATTTTGCAATTGTGTAGATTAAGCATAGGTTAGATTCTTTGTTTGTTTGATGGTGCTTTGACTTTAATGTTTTAGTGATGTTGGTACAAATTGTTTGAAATTTGTCTTCTAATATTCTTCAAATGTAAACTAGTTTGTGTGTTGCATCCATGACATCTTTGTTTTTGGTTTTAGTAGTGTTGTACCCCAAATTAAAAAATCTGCTACACTTAGGCATTTTGAAGAAATGAGTCAAAATACTGTTAAATTTGTCGAAAAGGTCAAAATTGGGGTTTGCATGTCTTGCATGAGGGTCAAAAACTTAGAATTTTCAAAATCAGACAATTTGGGTCAATTCAGAAAAATAAAACCTACAATACCCAGATTTCAGTTTTTCATCCCTACATTTTAGGAAAATTTCTATTTTTAGCAGTTTTCTAAAAATAGAAACTGTTTCTGGGTTTCTTTCGAAATGGATACTTGCAAATTTTTCTAAAAATATGAAGTTTGGCTTCTAGGGTTAAGACTGATTTTGATTGGCTTAAAATACTTCCCCACCAAGCTAGTGCAGTCAGAATCACGAAAATATCAGTTTTGCCCTAGTGGGTCTATTCTGCTTTTTCAGAAGCTTTTCTTGGAGATCCAAGGTCATCAATGGAGGTTAGTCGGCTGCCAGGTGTCAGAATCAGACATTCAAGCGTCAAACAAAAGTTGTCAACGATGGACGTGCACGAAAAACGAAGAAAGGAGAAAAGAAGTTGTCAAAGTTGAAAAATAGGAATGTTTGGCTAAGTCTGGAGACTTCAAGCACCCCAGTCAAGAAGAGGTGCCCATGTTTCAATGCCTTAGAATATTTTTCATTCCGACTGTCATAAAACAAGGAAGGCATGTTTAAGAAGGTAAAAGTTGATAAATTTTTCTAACACTGCTAGAGATGGGCGCCCCTGAAGGAGAAAGGCACTCAGCTTTTCAAGAGGTCAAAAGCCAGAATTAGGGTTTCTACCTCTAGACCATTGTTTTTCAGAATCCTTCCAGCTCCGCAGTGAATCGATTAGCACGATCATCTGACCATTCAGCGAACCAAAATCTCAAATCGAACGAAGAAGTCTTAAAGAGGTAGCAAACTGGAAAGTTTGAAAAACGTGGAAAAATGACTAACTATGGTGAAGTTGGGCGCCCCTGGAGAAGAAGGGCGCCCAAGCTTTTGAGGATCCAAATCAACTTTTCCAGAGACATCACTTCCAGGAGACCCCCTTCAAAATCTTCTTAGCTATCCGACGAGTCCAGTCGTCAGCCTATTGGAGCTTCGGATCGTCTGAAATGGACAGATCATTTGAAGGGGAGGAGATAGTATAGAAATTTGAAAAATGTGAAAAACGGCTAACACTGGAGAAAGTGGGCGCCCCTGGAGGAGAGAGGCACCTGACTTTTTGAAGGGACAAACGAAGTTTTCATCAAAAGTCTCCTCCAAAAAAACTTTGTCAAATTCGATTAGGTTGCGTGAGGAATCATTCAGCTCGTTCGTTGGATCAATCTGGATGCTGGAAATCAGAATCAAACTAGGGTTGAAAATTAAGTTAAAGTTGAAAATGATGAAAAAATGGTTAAGTCTGAGTGAAATAGTCGCCTCCAGCCAAGAAGGGCGCCCAACTTCCAATGCCTTAGTCAAATTTTTGGAAATTTCAAGAATTGAAGTTGAAGACAAAAGTCTAAGTTCATTGCACAATCTTGAATTAGGGTTTTGAAGAGTTAGGGCAAAAGAAAGTTGTTTTCTCAAGACAAAGCTTATTTAAAGCACTTTTGTGTTTTATTTTTCATTATTTTCATGCAAGCGGTCTTCAAGGAGAAACAAAGCAGCAACTTCAAACCCTTATTTTCAAGTTCAAGAGTTTAACTTGCTGGTTTTTCAATAAATTTTCAGATCAACACTCAAGAAGGTTGGCTTTTTCATATTTTTTCATCCAGAACATCAAATCTTTGAAGAAGGAGGCCACTGTTTTCAATTTTCAGTGAGCTGGTTTATACTAGTTCTATCTTCTAGATAATTTTTGGAGAATTTTCTCAAAGTGGCAGCAGCTGCTTTTATTTTGCATGTCAGAGAAAACTTCAAATTTTACAAATTCCAATCTTCTGGGTCTATCTCAAATATTCTTCTAAACAAAACCCATATCACAACTTTTTTAGAGAACTTCAAGTGGTTGCTTTTTCAGTGAAACTTCAAGGTTTTCAAAATCTAACCGAATGGGTTCATCCAGAATGTGCTCATGAACAATACCTAGATGCCAGCTTTTTTTGCTTTTTTTGGGGAAAATTAGGGTTTGCTGTTTTTTCAGTTTTCATTCCAAATTTTCAAAAACGAAGGATCAGGGGTTGGCTTGTAACAAAATTCTAATCAAAACCCATATCTCAGAAAATTTTCCAAAAAATTCATCCGTTTGATGAAGAAAATCAGCAAGGTATTTTTAGGGTTTGTGTTGAGCTTGTCAGAGCATAGTCAAGTTTACAATCAATCTTCGTGTTTTTCAGCATAGAGTACTCGCCCATCAAATTCAGAGCCAAACAAGTATTGTATCATAATTATCTTAACGAATGATGTTGGGAAGTGTTTTTCAGTATCATCATGGAAATAAAACGTCATCTCAATTGAAGAACGTGCACAAGGAGTGGTATGAGCGAAAGGTCAAGTGTCAGAAAAAGTTGTAGAATACTCTTTTGTGGGAGAATCAAGAGAAGTGTCAGATGCACAAAAGTTGCAGAGCCGCCAAGTTATCAATCAGTAAGTCATCTTTTGAGGCAGCGATGTTTTTCAAGAACATAACTCATAAAGGAGATGAAGATGTCAAAGATTCTCTAAGTTTGATTGCAAAAGGGAGAAGATCTTAGAAAAGCGGATTGTAGCTATAGATAGTATCAACGCTCCTGATAGAAAGGCAGTTTCACATTTTTTGGCGGGTGTGAGAGAGATTTAAAGCAGCAATCTTCTAGAAGCTTTGTCCAAAATTTTTTTCCATTCTTATCTCACGCTTTCTTTCTATTCTTGTCTCAATTCTTATCCATTCTTTGAAAAATTTGAAAAAGAAGGAAAACAAATATAATGAGTTGGCATTTCCTATTTTACATGCTTTCTTAGGTTTTAGATGTTTTATCTTGTTTTAGGTTTAGAAATAAAGCTTGCATGTTGGCAAGTCTTAGTTGTAAAAGCAAGGAGATTTTAGGGTTCCCTACTCCTCTTCTTAGTTATAAATAAGAGCAATGTTTGCTCATTTTAATTTAGCCATGCTAGTGATAATAAGACATAAGTGCCTTTAGTGCCTTCTCTTTGTTATTTAATGTTGTTCACTTTGTGTAAAAAGCAAGTTTGCATGCCTCCTTAGCTGTAAATCCTTGTTTAGTGCATGTGTTATGCATCAATTATAATCAGGTTGATCTTATGTTGCAAGCATGTTGCTACAACTTGTTGTCCCGAAATTGTAATCTTTGTTCCAGAAGTTTGAGCAAATAAAATCTTGAGGCTTGCTTTGCTGCCCTCGATATAAATATCTCAGATTTCCGTTTATTGTTTTGTGTTAGAAGTGTGAGGAAATAAAATCTTGAAGCTTGCTTTGTTGCTCTTGAAATAAAAGTCTCATATTTCCGTAATACTTTTATGATCTATTTTTCAGCTTGCTTAAAATGTATGTTGAAGAAAAGTTTGTTCAAGTATCTTTGTCAAAAATCAAACTCGTCCATTTCTAAACTCTCTTGCTCTGCGTTTACTTGAGAGGGTAGAAACGTTTTAAGCGTAGGTTAAGTTGTAGCTGTCTAGTTTCATTAAAGGGAAAATCTCAGCCACAACATCTAGTGTTCTATAACCTTGTGTTCTTGCAGCTGAACCAAAAAGATAGGCAAAATTAAGTTTAGTTTGCTTTCTTTATGCAACTCAGCAAAAGAGGGAGCTTCCCCTCCTAATTCGAAGAGTAGTTTACTGCACATAGCTATCCGTTTCCAGAACGCATTCCAGAGGTGCGATTTGAAATGCCAACAAGTAGATCATAATACCTTTGTTGTAATAGTTGGTATAGAATGCTCTATACCATGTAAGATATGTTTATGGAGATAGCGAACAAAGATCAAGGTGCTTCAATGAAAGCGCAAGGGAGACCCAAAATGAGAGTAATTCTATTTTATCAAAGGATGCAAATATAAAATATGGTTACATAGTTTCAAAAAAAAACCCTCGTATATATAGGCAAGGGTGAGACATAAGACAACATAAGATTATGACATGTGTCTTAATTTATGACTTGAGACAAAAAATAAATGCCCTAAGTGAACTTTAGTAGACAAGTGTGAAAAGGATGTAAGAGGGAAACTAGTTAGGTAATATATCTCATTCACACCAAGACCCCCCCTTAAGTTCAACTTAGGGAGAATGTGAAAACATGCAAAGATGGGTCTCAGCGACAAGCTTTGATGAGGTACCCATCTACAAATATGATGACTTCTCCCAAATAAGATAAAACTTCTCCCAAGAGAGGATGAAGAGAGAAGGTCTAGGTGCCACCCCTCGAAAAAGTGAGAAGGATGAAACCTCATTCGAGGAAAACCTAGAATAGAGAGAAGAAGAGAGATCATGCAAACGCCCCTCAAGTAGCCTCCTATGCCAATGGTAGATGCTTGAGATTGAATGCTAAAGATAGTCTAGGATTGTCAAACAACATTTCTCCCCTTAAGAATAAACAAAGCCAAAGATATATGTAGGATGTCTTCCTATTCCTAAAAGGAATATGAGAGAAGAAAGCTTAGGATGTATGATGTTTGTAGAAGCTTCTTACGTGTCACCATGTCAATGTTGAGAGATGCCATAACCAAATCAGGAGTCCCAAGCTTAACTAAACAAAGTGACAATCCAAAACTTTGTGGAAACAAATGTAGAACCATATCCAAAAACAAATATGTATCCTCCAAATGTTGCTTAAATATCTCCAAGCTAATGCCAAACTATGACAAATGTTGATAAGATGAATCAAGTACCATGCAATATTTGACTACATTAACCATGGATATATGGTTCTCACCATAGGTAAGACAATTGGACCAATGAGAATCTCATACTCTTGTAGAAGGTGTCAACATGAATGGTGACTAAGTTAGATATGTGGACTAATGAAGATTAGCAGAATCTATCACTATAGAAGTAGATGTTGGCAAAAAATAAATAAGAGGGTTTGAATGTGCCCTCGTGACATCCAAAGAAGATGACAAGGTGACTACATAGGAGCTAACATCGAAGAGGAGATGAATGTCCTCAATGGTGTCCTCCAAATCTGCAAGATGAGACTTACAAAACAAACTTGCAATGTTTGTCAAGTACTCATCCCAATGAGCTGTCTTTGGAAGACAATATATGTCCTCTTGCACAAAATCATGGGAAACCCCATTTGAAGTAACATTGAACTTTGAAGAAGCAAGAGAAGGTGGAGATGAGATCTCAGTGCATGCCATCTGACTGCACTGCTCATCCTTGGATGATGTGCCAACACAAGATGTTTGAGTATGAACACCAAATGTATCCATTGATGCTAGAATAGAAGAATCTAGCAAACTAATGAGATTTTCCTAAAGAAGTTGCTTCAATTCATCAATTTGCTTCTAAAAGAAATCATCTTCATTATGATTTTTCTTCCCATAGTAACCACGTTTGAACTTACATGATTTAAAAGGATTACATAGAATACTAAGATGGAAAGAAGAGAGAGAGAGTCATGATTAGCTCCTCCAAGATTATTCAATCATGAAACTAGCAAGAAACAAATGTAGAATCAAAAGATTAGCTCCCAAAACTCACACAATCATGAGACCTCACCAACAAATTATGATCTTGGCACTTTATTCGTAGTGCAGTTATAGTTGCCACTCACCAAATCAATGAACTATTCTTGATCTCAGTACATTATGATGCCGAATTAGGCCACAAAGCTGAAAGTACAATTTTGATACAGGATGGGATAGATCAGACTTTACTAATGATAAGTATATGAAAAATTATGCATTTTCAAAAATTTGCACCCAAAAAAAAACGTTTGAGCTCAAACAAAGTCCTAGAAATTCCCAAAAGGAGAACTGCTCAACTTCACTCATGAGATTTGCAATTTCTAAAAATTTTAGATACAAAAATAAAAAATCATCTACACCATTTCTAAGCTCTCGAAAAATTAGCCTAGATAGAAAAAAATTATTGAAAAAAAGAGCCAATATGATTTGGAATGTAGCATGCGAAGTTTAGGAACCAAAGTCAAAATACAAATGGTGAGGAGGGAGAATTGGGGGAGAAAAGAGCTGATATCACATTGATGTAAGTGACGCTTGCAGATATAATATACCTATGTGCATGAAATATTTTGTTGAGTGTAAAACCACCATTCAAAAATTGGAAAACTGCCTTATTTGACCAAAGATGCCTACCTAAAGTTAAAAACCACTCTTTGTTGGATGGAAGTGGTTTCGTGGCAAAAGAGTTGTTTTAAGGGGAATATTCCTTGGATTATGGCTTTGCTAGTGGATGGTAGCTAGCTGTGGGTGTGGTCGCAATGGTGCCTATGGTTGTGGGGATCCATTTCACATGGCTACTTGTAGAGCCTGTTGTACCTTTAGTACTTTGCTGCATACAATTTGGTAGGCTATGAATAGTCGCAAATTTTTTATTTAATTTTTATATTTTTGAACAATATTAAAAAATAGAATTATATTAAAATACCTCAATATGATTTGCAGCAACATCTTTGCAAAGGAATGTTCCCATGTAAAGAATAATCTATGACTATATGACTCGTACAACATGGATAGAAGGATATTTTTTGAAGGCTTCAAGTAAAAGTGTCCAATTTTTAGCAGAATTAGTTGATCTATAAGTTCTTGGGTCTTTTGAACACAATGGTAGGGTCAAATTTGATCCAAAATGCTTTGAAGGATTAAGTACTTGTCGGATTTGATATTCATTTCCCTACTTCAAACCCTTGGAGTTTTGGCTTTCTCTATTCAATCTAGTTGCAACAAAAGACAAAATTGACTTTCTTCAATGGTTTGGACTCAATTTGTGCTCATATTTGCTTCATCAAGCTCCAAAAATGGACTTGTAATACAAAACTACAAATACGAACACCCTCGGAATCTGGTATTTCAATTGTGTTTTTTTGATGTCATCATTTGATGCAAGAGAAGAGCATATTCAACGTTTTAAGAGCAACCAAGATTTACAACCTAGATATCTCCAAATATTAACAAAAAACAATCTTACAAGATCAGATGCCTTTAAAGCATTTAAGGGAGGAAGTTTTAAATAGAAAATAAATAAGGTTGGTCCATAAATTGTGCATTAGGCCATGTATATTTGGTGTGCCTATGTATCATCACATGATTTACTATTATTTTGAGGGGACTTGTTTTGGTACTGATGACTACTTTTTATTCAAACACTAAATTTGAAGTTACATCCAATAACTTCTATTCAAACAAGAAATGGTCCTTGAGTTTCCAATTACCCATAAGTATTGGACCTCTTTGAATGTAATGTCCCCATTTTAGCTATATGCCCTTTAGTGACTGATAGCCTATTTCCGGAAGCCCGTAGGCTCGTCAGAGGTTAAATTAAGGTTTCCTATCTTGTAGGGGTTCTGAAGCTTTTTTGAAGGTTTGCACGTTAGAGTTTCTGATGCATGTCTGGTGGAATTTTCTGGGTTTTTTGAGAGGTTCAGAATGGTGTGACATGCATCTCCATTTGGCAACGTTTTCCGGAACTTGCTATTTTTAGCCAGCATATTGGAGTTTCGAGATTTGGATTACGATTTCTTTTTGGGTTTTCAGAGAGCTTTGCAGTGGTATGATGTGCAAAGACATTGGAAAACTTTCCAGAATTTACTATTTTTAGTAAGTTCTATTTCTGGCAATGCCATCTTGGGCAGTAGCATCAACAGTCAGCTCAGTTTCCATTTCGGGCAGTGCAGTTTGGAACATAATTGGCTTTCAACATTTTGAGGCTCATTTTGGTGAAATGATTTATTTTAAGTCATTAATGTTATAAAATTTATTTTAGGCCCCATGGCCTAGATTAATGACTTAATGTTGTTTTAAAAGGGGGCCATTAAGGGATGACGCCTCATGAAAGAATTAAACAAATTAAACATATAAATGTTTAATATTTCCCTAAGAAAACTTGGATGCCAAAATTAAGAGGAGAAAAAGGTGAATCAAATGTTTTAAAAATTAAATTATTGCAAAAGTAAAATGGGCATCCCTTTTGGAGGAAGATGGAAAGCCAATAGTTATCTTCAATTCTATAAAAGCAGTTCATTGCTCATTCATTTCTCATCTTTGGAATATTACATCAAAATGTTGTTGGATTGAATTCAAAACCCGACTAAGGGGAAGCTTAGCTATCTTCACCATTATTCGGGCCTGAGACTATGGTTCCCTAGATGGTCAATTGGGAGTGTGCTTCATTCAGAAGTACATATTGAGCTTCAAAGTTGGCGAATTTTGGGTGATGTTTTCAGCTTTCTGTATTGCTGGTGTTGCTACAGCTGAAGTAGATTTTCATTCACAGCTCCTTGAAGGTTTTAAATATTGTTTTGGGTATTGATGCAATCTCTTTCTAGACTAATGGCGACCCTTCTTGCAGAAATCAGATTTTATTTTGAAGTGCTTGATTTCATCTTGTGAAATTGCCCTTCTAAGAAGGATGTACCATGTCAAGAGGACTTTGGAATTCGTGCACAGTTTATTGGTGAGTTTTTGATGCAGTTCCTTTGTGGAAGTTGGGCGCTTTACTTCTTAGTAGCTTTGGCTTTTGATTTCAGTTCTCTTGGATGAGTTTTATGAGTGTTGTGAACATTTTGGAGAGTTTAGTTTGCTGGTTATAAGGGTTTTCAGATGGCTGGTTTAATAGCAGACCTATATCAGTTCAGATTTTGATTTGTAATTTCATTAATTGAGAGATTATAAGTATGGGAGATCATCTACTAACAATGTGTTGTGATTCTATTGTAAATCACCTATAATTTGCAGTTATTTTTATATTGTAAGACTGTAAACAGTCGTACTGTTCCAGTCATCCTAATTGCTGCATTTACTTGTGTTTAATTTCACACTTTGTAACCCCTGGATGGTTTACCGCCAGTGTGGAGAAAAGAATAATTAAATCTCTCATATCTCACCCACTGTTGAAGTGGCGAATCCTCACTGTTGAGTGGATGCCTGCTAAGTGGATGAATTGTTTGAAATTGTAATGCTTTTCCCCCCACTGAATAAGTGGTAGCGTGGAAACTCTTATGGCTGGATCATCGCCTACTTGCATTTAGGTGTAATTCAATTTTCAGTTGTAGCTTAGCTTCCTCTGCCATATGCTATCACATCGCCTTCTAAAGGATCTTGGTGAACATTCTTGGCATAGAGTACATTTAGTTTGATTATCTTTTGGAAGCTAACGCTAATCAATTGGCGTAGTGTTGGTTTGTGTTGTGAAATCATTGAGAAAAAATTAAGGGGCACATTTTAGTGGTATCAGAGCAAAAGATCTTGCCATCCTATGAGAAAGACAGAGTCAGTTAATGGATGAGTGACAGAGGTATTAGATTCTACACCAGAGGTCAACACAGAGTTCAGTTTCAGTGGCCTGAGATTGATGCTTGTTCAGAGGTTTTGAGGAACCAAGAAACTCATTTTGTGCCATCGGTAGTGTTTGTAAAAAAGAAAGATAATTCTTTGCATGTGTGTGTTGACTATCGTGCATAAAATCAACAATTACTAAACCTATGGGCAGATTTAAGTTCAGTTAGATGTTGGTAGTTAGGTATGGCTAATGACGAAGAGATGAACCTGGCAGAGCCACTTTATAAGGCTGGAAAAAGTCTTGAAAAATAATTTCAGTCAAGGGATGATGAAGAGAACAATCTTCAATTGTTGGAATGATGTTTGAGACAAGTGAAGCAATCACTTTTGGAGGAAATGCAGTTGGCATTAGCTCCTGTAGTGACTTTTTTGAATCAGCCCTATTGGCTAAGGCATCCTGATGAAGAAACCAAGCTGCTGATTTCTTCTTGCTTCATGGAAGTGATAAGAATTGAGGTACCTCAGATGCCCTACGATGAAGAAACCATGAAGATCATATTAAATATGATAATGGAGAGTTTTCAAGATTTGGATGAAACTAGAAGCAGTTTGTTCTCAAGAAGAAGAGTTGTTTTAAAAACATTTTCAGAAGTAAGAATTTGCATCCTTATGATAGAATTGGAGATGGAGAATCAGATTTACCATTTGTTTAATTATCTCTTCACTTCGACGTGGAGTGAGCAGGAAGAGGGGGTGTTTGCAGCTGTTAAGAATGTTCTAATTGACACCATCAAAGAAGCTGATTCTCTTCCCGAAAGGGTCCAATTCCTTCTCAAGAATGCTTATGAACGTGAAGAGCAGATTTCTCCCACTGCTGATTTGTTAGTTAATGAAATTTTCAGTTAGTGTGAAGAAACGTTGAAACCACTCATGAATAAGACTGTTGAAAACAAAGAGGAGATTTTTGAAGCTGAAGAGGAGAATGAAAGTTGGAATCCCTTTGAATTCATAGCAACAATTCAAGGGGTATCTACGGATTTGCTCTCTTCCATGCATTCAACAGAAGAAAGCCATATGCCCACAGCAGTTCTTGAAACACATGAAAAATCCAAGCATTCTTTAGAAGAATGTAATGTGACTAAAGAAGCCACAAGTGCAAATCCAAATGAAGGAGTAGTTCTGATAGAAGAAGATACTTGTTCAACTAGTGAGTTGCTACTTCACAATTCCGGAGAATGTTGGATTGAAAAACAAGCCAATGAGGAGAAAGAGGAAGAGGAAGCAAAAGTTTCTTTCCACTTCAAAGCTGATTTGACTAACTCCCTAGAATCATGTGTAGAAGACAACATGGAAAGAGAAGCTTCTAGTAGTTATAAGGTAGATTTCTCTTCACCTAAAGTCAAACTAAGGCAGAAGGCTAAAGAATTGGAAGACACTATGGATGGAATGATGAAGAGTGTCCATCACATGCAAGACAAGTTGAGGAGTACAACTCAAACCATTTTTGAAATCTTTATCCATCAAAGTTGTACTACTTCATTTCAGCCAACATATGAAAATTGCAGTTCAAATTCACAAACTGCTGAAAATGTAATTCAAATTTTGACAAAAGTTGATAAAATTCATAGGCATGTAGAACATTTGATTTATAATGTGCCTAGGGAAGTTGTATGCTGCATTTTTATTGATGATATGAAGTCCATTAAGTTTTCCTTGGACGAAATTAAATCTAGTCTTTTGCACATCATTCGTGACAAAGACAAAGTGGCCAAAATTGCTGACAAGGCATTGGAGTGGAACGAGCTTACCAAAGCCAAGTTGCAAGAAGTGCATGAGACTTTAATTGAAGCAGAGAATCAGATTTATGCTGTACAATATTCATGAGAACAAGAAAACAAAAGAAGAGCAAAGGAGCTTTAGGAAATTTTTGATGAGCTTGATCTCATACAAGAAACATATGATTTAGAATACTGTCCTGAGAGACTAAATCATTCGAATTCTCATCAACAAGTTTTTCAGATTTTTGATAATCTCTTGTATGAGGAAGGTGCTAGTAAGGTTTTTGTAAATCCTCTTTTTGAAAATGATGAAGGAATTTCTTTAGAAACTACTGAAGGAGAAAATTTTAGTTTGTCTTCCAGCATTGGACAGTTGATACGTGAGTTGCATGAAGCTGAATCTATTGCTGCTCCTAGTGCATCCATTCAACAAGGAATGGTAACTCTTGGATCACAAAGAAATGAAGACATTCTTACTGTCCATCAACAAAGAGTTGATTGGCGTGTTGATGAGGATTTTATTTATTATTTATTGAGTATGCTTGTGAGGCTCTGGTCAGATTTTAGTACATCTTCATCTTCTCTTAGAGTGATTGATTTCAAAATTGTATTTGATGAAGGATTCATGGAATCTTTCTGGCAGATCATGTCACAAGATTATGGATTCAATCTCTTCAACGAACATAGGACGGTTGAATACTTCTTGGATTTTCAAGAAGCGTCAATTCAGATGGAACGAGCAAATCAAAGGATTTAGGTGAGAGCAGTTCTCCGTCTAAGAAGTGGTTCTTCATTGTTGTTGGTTTGGGATCCTAGCATTACATGGCAAGAAAGTAATATTGGAACTTCCAAAGGGGATAAACCAGCACATTATATTCATAATGTAGTTGTGATCATTTGCTCTTGTGTTGGGAAATGTCTCTAGTTGAAAAATAGTATTTGGGATTCCGAGTATATTTTTATGAAAATTGGTATGCATAAAAAGGTGGTGGGTTGGAGAGATAAGTGCCAAAATTTCAGTTCTATGATTGTTGCTACTTTTTTTATTCTGTCATTGGTTCATTACTTTTGATCATAAAACAGTGATTGGGGAAGAAAGTGTAATCAAAAGATGGATTGTGGTAGCATGGGGACCCTTGTTGAAGGTGCCACCAACTTGGTTCATGAGTAGTTATGCCCTTTTTGTTGAGAAATTCTTGAATTGCAGCTGCTACTCATCTTCTTGGATGGTGGTTTTCCAAAAATCAGATCCTAAGATGTTTATTTCAGACCTATTAGGAAGCTAGTTAATTCATTTTCAGTTCCTTTTGTCTCCTATATGGACTGAATTTCTGCCTCAAATGAGCAAGGGAATGATTCAAAATGGTCAAAATTCAGGTATGGGTTGTCTTTTGATGATAGACAGTGGAATTTTTGGTAACATCTCATACATTATTGTTTGGGGCAGCAAGCTATTTGCTGATTTGATTCATCAATTTGAAACTCTTGATGTGAGATATGTGAAAATTTCTTGGAGTTCTTTCAGTGAAATCAGTTTGCTTCAAAGGAAGCATTGTGCATCCTCTTGGATAGAGATGGAGTGTGGAGTGTTGCTCTTGGTTTGGCATTGGTTTAAAGCTAAGTTACCGATTCGTTTTTGGATTCGGGTACGGGTACGCGAATTTGGTATGGGATTCGGTCAAAAAAAAAATTGGGGTTGGGTACGTTTTGGGTATGGCAATACCAAAAACATATAAAAATAAAAAATATATGCATATTTGCAACAGTAATTAAGTTCAGAATACACCACCATATTAATAGTCTAATAACATAGCAAAAATACATCACCACTTTCATAGTCAAATATTAAAATATTAGTGATACTTGAATGTCATGATATAAAATTATAAATAAAAGTTAAAACATAAAAATGTCAAGTGTTTACAATCAGCCATTATTGATCATTGATCAATTTGAATCATATGGGTCATAAAAAACTGTAGCATCATCAATATCATCAGATGCTACATTTTGTGTAGAACCACAAATAGCATCAGTGGCACTTGCACAAGCACTGACACTACCACTCTCATGCTCAGTAGTTGCTTCAGGCTCATACTCATCATCAATATCAAGTGCAGCTAAGTGACTTGTGGAAGCATCCAAGTCAAGTTGCTCTGGCTCAATATCCCACCTCCTTGTGTCTCATTTGTAGGAACTTTGCTTGTGTGTAAGGAGGTGCAAGTTTGAATGCACATACACCAAGTCCTCTGCCTTTTTTGAATGTAGCCTATTGCATTTTATTGAGTGGATGAAAGAGTATGTGCTCCAATTCCTCTCAAAAGAAGATGAACTAGCAACCTATTAAGACCAAATTAAATAGTTAAGAACTTAAGAGTTACAAAATTTACCTATTGTTAAATGAGAGTGTTTTACCTATTTAATGTGTTTGGAGGCAAAGATTAGGGTTGGAATGAATATTTTATTATTTAGAAGTCAACTTTTAGTCAAAAAAATAATTAAAAATTGCAAAAAAAAGGCAGTTTTTCCGCAGCTTAGGCGTTTTGACGTCTAGATTCGCATCGGATTCTTCTGGACGTATCTTGGACGAATCCACAGAGGCGATTCGTATCCATGGCATATCTGTAGGCGGAATTTTGTACCTTGTGTGAATTTTAATCGTATTGAATCCAATACAAATTGTATTGTATCCAGAGGTTTAGAGGGGCGAATCGGTAACTTAGGTTTAAAGACATGCTTGGAAACATTTTTGTTGCTGATTAGAATTATTATAGCAAGGTTTGCAGGTTCTACAGATTGATATGGGACCTGGGCACTAACATGTTTGGTGCATTGTCTTCTATGGACCAAGATATGTTGTTTCTCCCTTGGTATGTAGATGTTTTGATCAGGGTAGCACAGCGGGTTAGAGGATCAGTGTTCCTGAGAATGATTAGGAATCCTGGTATCACTTGGGTTTTCTATTCAACAACTGAAGATGATGAAGCCAACGTTGGCCTTTTGGAGTTTTCTTCCAAGATCTTTCAGTTTAGTTTTAATCAAGAGGCCTCTTGTATTGGCATCTAGTAGTGCAGTGCTTACATCAATTGGTGCGATCTTTCTCCTAGGTTGATTTGGGACCCAGGGATCATATTCAGTTTCAGCTTGGTTCAACATGGTGATTTTGGGAAGGCATTAGAATTGCTTGAGGACAAGCAATTTTGGGAAGGGCGGACTGTAATGTCCCCATTTTAGCTATATGCCCTTCAGTGACTGATAGCCTATTTCTGGAAGCCTGTAGGCTCGTCAATGGTTAAATTAGGGTTTCCTATCTTGTAGGGGTTCTGAAGCTTTTTTGAAGGTTTGCACGTCAGAGTTTCTGATGCATGTCTGGTGGAGTTTTCTAGGTTTTTTGAGAGGTTCAGATTGGTGTGACATGCATCTCCATTTGGCAACGTTTTCCGGAACTTGCTATTTTTAGCCAGCATATTGGAGTTTTGAGATTTGGATTACGATTTCTTTTTGGGTTTTCAGAGAGCTTTGCAGTGGTATGATGTGCAAAGACATTGGACAACTTTTCAGAATTTACTATTTTTAGTAAGTTCTATTTCTGGCAGTGCCATCTTGGGTAGTAGCATCAACAGTCAGCTCAGTTTCCATTTCAAGCAGTGCAGTTTGGAGCATAATTGGCTTTCGGCATTTTGAGGCTCATTTTGGTGAAATGATTTATTTTAAGTCATTAATGTTGTAAAATTCATTTTAGGCCCCATGGCCTAGATTAATGACTTAATGTTGTTTTAAAAGGGGGCCATTAAGGGAGGACGCCTCATGAAGGAATTAAACAAATTAAACATTTAAATGTTTAATATTTCCCTAAGGAAATTTGGATGCCAAAATGAGAGGAGAAAAAGGTGAATCAAATGTTTTAAAAATTAAATTATTGCAAAAGTAAAATGGGCATCCCTTTTGAGGAAGATGGAAAGCCAACAATGATCTTCAATTCTATAAAAGCAGGCCATTTCTCATTCATTTTTCATCTTTGGAATATTACATCGAAATGTTGCTGGATTGAATTCAGAACCCGGCTAAGGGGAAGCTTAGCTATCTTCACCATTCTTCGGGCCTGAGACTATGGTTCCCTAGATGGTCGATTGGGAGTGTGCTTCATTCAAAAGTACATATTGAGCTTCAAAGTTGGCGAATTTTGGGTGATGTTTTCAGCTTTCTGTATTGCTGGTGTTGCTATAGCTGAAGTAGATTTTCATTTCCAGCTCTTTGAAGGTTTTAAATATTGTTTTGGGCATTGATGCAATCTCTTTCTAGACTAATGGCGACCCTTCTTGCAAAAAATCAGATTTTATTTTGAAGTGCTTGATTTCATCTTGTGAAATCGCCCTTCTAAGAAGGTCATACCATGTCAAGAGGACTTTGGAATTTGTGCACAGTTTATTGGTAAGTTTTTGATGCAGTTCCTTTGTGGAAGTTGGGCGCTTTACTCCTTAGTAGCTTTGGCTTTTGATTTCAGTTCTCTTGGATGAGTTTTATGAGTGTTGTGAACATTTTGGAGAGTTTAGTTTGCTGGTTATAAGGGTTTTTAGATGGCTGGTTCAATATCAAACGAAGACCTATATCAGTTCATATTTTGATTTTGTAATTTCATTAACTGAGAGATTATAACTGTGGGAGATCATCTACTAACAATGTCTTTGATTCTATTGTAAATCACCTATAATTTGCAGTTATTTTTATATTGTAAGACTGTACAGTAGTACTATTCCAGTCATCCTAATTGCTGCATTTACTTGTGTTTAATTTCACACTTTGTAACCCCTGGATGGTTTACCTCCAGTGTGGAGAAAAGAATAATTAAATCTTTCATATCTCACCCACTGTTGAAGTGGCAAATCTACTCTGTTGACTGGATGCCTGCTAAGCGGATGAATTGCTTGAAATTGTAATGTTTTTCCCCCCACTGAATAAGTGGTAGTGTGGAAACTCTTATGGCTGGATCACCACCTACTTGCATTCAGTTGTAGTTCAATTTTCAGTTGTAGCTTAGTTTCCTCCGCCATATGCTATCACATCGCCTTCTAAAGGATCTTGGGGAACATTCTTGAATTAGAGTACATTTAGTTTGATTATCTTTTGGAAGCTAACGCTAATCAATTGGCGTAGTGCTGGTTTGTGTTGTGAAATCATTGAGAAAAAATTAAGGGGCACATTTCATTGAACTAATGACTCCCCTCTCCTATGACTTGTATGAATATTAACATCTATAATATCCTTCGCTTGATTTTGATTATTGTTTAGTGAATACAAAGGGTCCAGTTGTCTTCTTCATGATAGACATTTGAAATGAGCTTTTAAGAATAAGTGTTACATCCCAAAATGTGAGGTTACTATTTACTAGTGATATAAAGGGTAGAAATGAATATAATGTGAGATCTGGAGATGCTTGTACCTTGTTATCAATGTGTATATTATCTCATTTGACGTTGTTTCATTTGATGTTATTTCAATTGATGTAATTCATGGTGAAGTACTGCATAAATGTGAATAGGAGGATAATGAATCTTGCTTTTTAAACTTGATATATTTGTATAAGTACTGCAAATGTTATGAACAAGTAACTGTCGTGGTTTTGTGGCAGTGGATGCAGGAATAGGAACCATTCCTCCAAGTGGAGGGGAAGTATCACTCGGGAGAGGAGCTTGGTCGGGTAACCGATAAAGTGAACTATCTAAGTATACACACACTCACCTTAGACTAAGTAAACCAAGTCAGTTTTGTATGAGTATAAGGTAAGTCATCCATAGCTTGTATGTCTTGCAAATAGAGGTCTTGACTGCTTCTGTGTGTGAAGTTTATCCTTGTTCTTGATTGTGAGATTATGATCATCATGGCGGTATCATGTTTGGATGTGAACATTGGAAGTAAGCATATATACACATGTTTAGTATATATACGTATCCGTAAGTATAAAAATATCGATACAAGCGTAAGTGGCTAATGGACTGGCCATACGGATGTGTCGATATCGTATACATACGTATACGTGTACATAGAGGATTATATTGTAGTATACATATATATATAAGCGTACACCCGATAATGTGGAAATATTAATATTTGACTTGGAATTTATATATACACATATACATAGATATATATATTGAAAGTATGTTGACTGGCTCGTAGTATATATATATATTCGACAAATAAATATGTATACATATATATATTTATATTTGTTAAATATAAATATATTTATATATGTAATTATATATAATATTATTATAGTTATATTAAAATATATATGTATATTAAATACTCGAGTATTTAAATATTTATATGTTTAATATATTTAAAAGAACTATAATAATATTTATATAATAAAATATATAAATGTATTTAGTTAAATATTTTAAAACTTTGAAGTGTAAAATTAAAAGATTTAAATCTTTTACGTAGAGTAAATATTATAAAGTGGACTTTGGAGAAATAATATGAAGTGTATTGGAAATTGATAGATTTCTTAAATTAAATGAAGACTTTACTTTATAAAGTCAAGTGAATAAATTGATTTATGGTATAATGGAAAATAACTATGGAAATCGATTCATATTGTTTGAATTATTTAAACACTTTAAAATGCAACACATTTTTGAGGAAAAAACGCCAAACTTAGAAGAGGGAAATATTTCATTGAAAACTATATTGAAACATTATAAGGAAATAAAATGTGAAAGCTATGCTGAGAAAGAATGTCACGCACAGGATTGAAGCACATGCCATTTTCTGAACTCTCCATGGATAAAAACACAGGCTGAAATGTGTCTTTTGTGCCACAAATTTTGGCACAATGGCAAACACGAAACCTTGACCGATTCACTCAGGATGAATCATTTCTTCATGGGCGCCATAACTAGTAAGTTCCTGTAGGTGGTGTTTTTCCCTTTCTAAGTTGATTTAGTCTTGATTTGTTGGCTCAAATAGGGCAATTCACTCTTGTTTTTAACGATTAAGGGTTTAGAAATTTACCAGGTAGCATTTGAATAAGTCTGGGCACCTTGTTGTCATTTTACATGCCCTCAATGGTAGAATTTGTTGCAATTTCAGGCCTATAAATAGACGTCAGCCATTCTTTGTTTGATATCATTGTGCAATCTGAGTCTTGCATTTTTGAGAGCTCCCATATCCATTCATTTGAGTTGTTGTGTTCTCTTTATTTGCTGCATTTTCCTATATGCTAAGTGTGAGAAATGCAGTAAGCTTTTACTAGCAATTATCAAATTACTATGTTAAATCCTTTTTGAACTTTGAGTGAAGTGAAGCCATAGTTGAGAAAGCTTTTATTAGAAGAGTCCAATTTGTGAGAAGTGACTTGAGAGATCACCACAGTTTGAGAAAATTGCATAGAAGCCATTTTCATTTGGAATTCTAGAAGTTTGCTGAAGGAGTGTCAAGAAGAGCAGTGTTGGGAGAAGGAGCTTTAAATATCAAGCATGAAATCTATTTTATTGTGATTCTTTGTTTAAAATGCTGCATTCTCTTGGTCTTGTGATTGTTGTTTGCAAATAGTTCAAGATAATTAGTTATGTTTTGTTAAACTTTCATAAGCAATGCATTTAAGGGTAAATGTATAAGGGATTGTGAAAAGGGGATTAAATGTATAAAGGAATTCAATGCATTTAAGGGTAAATGTATAAGGAAATTCAATGCATTTAAAGGTTAAAGGGATTGTAAAAAGGGGATTAAATGTATATGGAGAATACGTAGAAGTATTTATTACCTACTAGGATCAAAATGATGACAAAACCAAGTATGGTCTTAAGCTTACGTTATTAGGTTAACTGAGACAAGCTAAGCACTCTTGCAGACTATTTCGTTTCTAAGTAGATTGTTTAAAGGTAGGTTATCTGAAACAGGATATACCTATCTTGCATAATTACTTAGTAGATTAGTATGTTGTAGGTTGGTCTGGGATAAAGATTATCCAAAAGTAAAGGACGATACCTATGCGTAGTGTAAGATAGCCTTAAGTCAAATCGGCCCTAAGTAGTGTATATGATAGATGACTTTCATTCAAAGTACTGAATAAGAATACTTTGGCCAAAGTAGTGAAATGTACGACATCCACTTAGACTATGTGATGCTTGAGACTACATTGTCAGTTCATCGTGATCCTTGTACTAGTATGAGATTGTGAAATAGCAAGGTTCTAGTCGTGAATAGGACACAACATTATGCTTAGTTGGGTTGTTGTAGCCAGATACTCTACCAATCTCTTCGTTCGAAGGGAGGGCCATCTATCGAATGATAGATGTGCGGGGGACCGCATTAATAGTCCATGGTTGGCAGAAAAGCACCCGAGTGATGCTTCTCCTCCACAGCAGGTGATGGATACACCAAGATTTGAAAGGAAGGGAACTTGGACCGTCTTACTACTATTTGTGCTAAAGCTCATTGAAGCTATGTTAGTTAAGGTACATTTTCTCATTACTTGTACTTGTGAAGTTATTGTAATGAAATGGAATCTTTATGGTAATTTTATTATGATATCTTGTTCATATAGTATCAATAAAGGAAAGAAAAATTATATTTCAATGACTTGTTAGCACGTTTATTTACTCTTTTGATGTAAATTGTAATTTTTTTTTATTTTACCGAAGGATAAGGTCGTTACAACAAGGTTGAAAAAAGATGTGAAAAGAAGAGGCTTTTATTACTAGGGTGGCAATGCTCTCTGGTTTGATCAGTATTCTATCTCATTTTGTGAGATTGATGAATGTAATGTCCCCTTTTCGGGATAACCATAATTCTTGCCCTAATTTTCTGAAGATATCCTTTTATGATGGTTTAGTGTTCAGACTATATTCTTTTTCTCCTTTTCCTAATCAATCATAGGATAAAGACATTCATAAATCTATTCATTTTTCTATCAAATAATCACAATTACTTATAAGGCTCAATAATTGCTGCAAGCATCATTATTGTATAATCGTGTATATATATATATATATATATATATATATATATGCAATTACATACAATAATGTCAATGGAGCAAAACATATCAGCAATTTTATAAGATAACTAGTAGCATGCATGATTCATTATTCCCAATGTCATCAATAAAAAATAGATAACATTAAATAAATAGCATCATGTATGAATTATTATTAATTACACTATTATTTAAATCCATGATGTATTTATCAACATCATTATTCAAATGTACGAACATTTATCTAACTTATTATTTAAATTCATAAAATACTTATCTGGTTATTGCTGGACAATTTCTGCAGTTATCCCTATTTCTCCCAGCTACCGTTCTGTAGAACCTCTTTATTTCCAGCCAGCGATGATATTTTCATAAGTTGCTGCTTTTTAAATTAGATATATTTCATTGTCTTCCTCCCCCCCTCAACTCTCACCTTTACTCGTTTTATACCGTCCTCAAGGGAGATGTCCTTTGTGAATATATGTGACTCTTAATACTAAACTTACCTTCACACATGGATCATGTCTCCCCAAAACTAATCGTTGTCCTTTACAAACTTAACCGGAGCCTTCCTTATACAAATTGTATCACAAGTATTTAATCGCTGCTCCAAACAAAGATACTATTTAGTAGATCGCAGCACTTGAAATCACACTTCTCCCTTTTGTCCTATTCACAAGTCACTATTTTGTCTTATTACTTTGTCTTATTCTCAAATCGCTGGTTAACCTTTTTCTTTCATAAAACCGTTTGATGTATATATGTTCACTGCTTCAATATGTGTGTAATAATTCTTATTCTTATTAGTTATGATAATTGTAATGTTCATTTATTTATCTACTTAATTGAGGCATAAATACTATTAATTTCATTGTGAATATTATTATTAGAATGATTACAATTAATAATATCAATTTATTCTATTTTGCATTACAATAATTGTTTTTATAATTATAATGATTATAATATTTAGTATTCATATTTTGGTAATTATAATATTATATTTAATATTTATAATATTATCTTTGATAATTATAAATATCAAAATGTTTTTAATATGTATTTTGTTTATCTTGTTTCCGATGCTTTATATTTCAATGCTACAATTTTGTGGGACATGACAATGAATAACCTTTTTCATCCTTATTTTAGAAAATGTGTTGATGTGTTCCTAGATTATACTTTAGCATTAAGTAGAACAGGATACTAGGGTGGTAATGTTCTTTGGTTTGATCAATATTCTAGCTCCTTTTTTGAGATTGATGAATAATCTCTTTATCCTTATGCTAGAAAATGTGTATATTTGTTCATAGACGATAGTTAAGTTTATAACAGAACAAGGAGGAACGGGATACACTAGAAATGGTTTATGAAAAATTCTTTAAAAAGCTAGAATGCATGCCAACCTCTCCATAAGAAATGAAAGGTGATGAGATGTTTGGGGCATGTGGTTTCATTAAAAGGTATTCTATTTGATTAGAAAAAGACCAAAATTTTAAATAATTAAAGGAACAATCCCCTTAGAATGCTGATAATGAACGTAATGTGGTTCTTATCTATGATAGATATGGTGATGGCCATACTCCTGTTCTCACCATGGGGATTCATTAGTATTGCTTATCAATACATATTATATACTGTTAGCTCTTGAGTAGTGTTGCATTGCTACTAATGGGTTTATTCTTTGTATTTGCTAGCCATGTATGCATGTGTGCACCAGGATAGATGGTCTGTAACAGCATTGACTCTTGTAAGTCATTTGTCTTCATCATCTATTCTTTGCCATCTCTTATATAATTTAAATTAATCAGCTAGATGTCTAACCTGATCATGTAGTGCATAACATGTGAGTCATATCTGAAGGAAACATTTGTTAATTCATGTGCTGATAAATCATGTTTATTTCACATTAACTATTGATTGGAAATTTATGACTATATGGGAGGTCTATGAGAAAATTCTTCTACCATCATGTAGCCAGGTCTTTTCTCTTACATCTCAATTCCACTGAAAAAAATAGGATGTTGACTTAGAAAGTAGTTTTTGAGGAGATTAGATAAATGCATTAGTATTTGATTATCAGTTACAGAGAGACTCTGTTCTGTGTAGTAATTAAGGAGTTGCTGGTGTTTACAAATAATGCTAGAATGTATGCAATTTTTTCTTTTCATGTTCTGATCACCAAGTTGTGTGGATTTTCATTTTATTACTTCAGTTATTTGCAGGAGTAGGTGAGGAAGAAGAAGATTTATCAAATAATTTTATCGTAAAGACGTGCAAGAATTTCATTCCCGTGACATGTAACTTTCTCTTCTGAAATTTAATACATGCAGTTACACACTTGGTATAGAAGCTTAGCAGCTACACATCTTTATCTCCAGTCAAAAGTCAAGTTTTAGTCTTTTAGATGAAGTATTTTCTTGCATCTCAGCAATTTGGAAATTTTACTCTCTTGCATATGATGGTTGTGGTCTTCAGAGTCTAACTATTTTCTGGCAATCAATCATCCTGTCTATCAATATTTTGGAATATTGATTTGTTTATGAAATTTATAGTTACTGGAATTCTGTGTAGAACCTATTATTTTGCAGGATAGGGAGTACTTATGGATTGGGTGTAACTATTTAACTGTTAATACTTTGGATACGGAAGGCCATGTCTGATCAAATCTGACTGTTCTCTGTACCTCAGTGATGCTCCTCCCTTTTGTTCTTATCTTACTCAACAATCCCTAGACTGGATGGAGTCTTTTGTTCCATCTTATGCAGGGCTATAAAAAAATATAAGAAATACAAATTAATGTTTGAGATTTGAATTCAATTTCATAGATAAAAAATTCTTTCATCTGAAGAGGACAAATAAGTGGATGGTCATTTTTATGGCAAGGAGAGTGCAAAAGGGGCACTGCTAGAAATTTGATAAGGCAAATTTTGGAGTGAGTCTCAAACAAGCTTTTCTGAAAATGGAAAACTATATTCATAAACTGAAAAAAAAATGGACAGGGAAGTAAACAACAGACACAAAAATAAACACAGATAATGATTGTAATTCATTAAACCTTGACATTGAAAATGGATTAGATATGCTTGAATTGAACCTCATATACATTCTGGTCTTAGCTAGCAAAGGAAATTAACTAGAAAGATGGAAGAAGCCTCATTGATAAATATTTTTATATCTCATTTCATTTTCTATGATATAAATGCTTCAATAGAATTCATTTCCAGGAACAAATACAACAACCATAGCCTGCTACTGAAAGTTTGGGGGTCTCTCTCAAATTATTCTGAAACAGAAAAGTTTCTTGTGGCAATCAATGTAACTGGAGTCGTTAAGCTAAAAAGTGCAAGCAAATAGGCTGTGGCAACAGACACAAACACAAACCTTGTCATAACCTACACTTATACAACAATTGATGTAAACACAACTTTTGAGTTGACAGACAGACATACAACTTTCACTGATACGTGATTTTCTGGTGATCAACACAGAAATTTCATGTGGCAACAGACACAAACACAAACCTTGTCATAACCTACACTTGCACAACAATTGATGTAAACACAACTTTTGAGTTGACAGACATACATACAACTTTCACTGATACATGATTTTCTGGTGATCAACACAGAAATTTCATGTTAATGGACTCACACAGCTTTTGTTCAGATCAATGCAATCAAATAGTAGAAAGTTTTTCTGTTGACTGGTGCAATGGAAATTCGTACACATACTAGCAGTCTAGCACAACCAAAAAGGAATCCACATATGTACTTTAGTGCATTAAGATTGTATCCTATGGGATGTCATAAGTGCCATGATTCATTTTGGGAAACCACCAAAACATTTTATTATAGGTACCACAATTCATTGTGAGAAACCATCAACACATCCAACTAATGCTGAGTGTCCATGAGCACACCTTGTGCTTACTTTTGTACCATATGAATTTTCAAGCTTGAATATATAAGAGAAAAAATAGGTGAACAAAATAAAGGTGCAATGCAAAAACAAAGATATGAAGAAGATTGCATCTGGCATCTCATTTTTTGATGCCAAGGGTCTGCCACTTGTGTTTATGGCCTGGCCTCAGGCAGCTGCCAGACCAGCATTATAGCCATAACTAATCAGATTGAAAGAAGAGTATGCCAATCTCAGTTGGCTGAGTGGAGCAAATTTCAATTCCATTCTCAAAAGTAGAGGAAAAATGGCAGGAAGGTTGGTGTCATCTTTGTTGATGGATCTGGATATTTTATTTCTGAGCTTCAGCTATGTTGATGAGGACATACCATGTATGTAGAAATTTAACTATAGTCCAGATGCAAGTGGACTGATAGAAATAAAGAAAAAGTAAGATGCTTATATTTTGGTAGATGTATAGTAGTTGGAAGCTGGAATGACCATAAAGAGCAGATTAAAATTAATTAAGAAATATATGTACAGCTGGAACAGCTATAAAGGCTAGGTAGCAATGAATTCAAAAGTTGATAGACAGCTGTAATAGCTGTGAAAGATAAATGGATAGCTGGAACACCTGTAAAGAGTCACTAAAAATAAATAATTATAATTAGATGCTGTAATGTCCCCTTTCCCTAGGTAGTCACCAGTTGTAGAGGTTAGTCTATCACTTGGTCCCCGTGGACTAACAGGATGGTTAGGGGGCCCCTTTGAGGGCGTTTGTGACTGGTCAGTCAACCATTTGAGCTCAATTGGTATTTCTTAGCTTAGTGTTTCTAGTGTTTTTGCTATGTAGCTCCTGGAGCATGATTTGGACACTTCGTACATACTTACTATTTATAGTAAGTCATAGGGTGGTCAGCGTCTTGGTGAGTTGGTAGTATTTTCATATTAGGAAAGTTGGCAGATTCTCATGACGGATTTATCCTGGCATTATCATGGTCCTGTGTATTAAGTTTAAATAACGTTAATAATAAAGTTAAATTAATATATTTAACTTTGTGTTATTTATATATTTTAATGATTTTATGATAAAGGTGAAATAAGGGGGTGTTAAAATATTATTTTATATCATAAAGTGGCGCCAACTTAAGGGAGATATAAGGTGGGAAATAAATTAAGTAAAATAATTTTAAATTGCCACCTTGGGTGTGGTAATTGGAGGGATGTAATAACCTTTGCCCAAGATTGGTAGTTTTTACGATTTAATCTGTTTGGGTTGACAATGTAAACATGTCAAATAATAACAAATCACAGAATTGTACTTAATGTCTAGGACTGAAAAAAGTTTGTTGCAATATGAAGATTCTACAATATTTTACTATTGTCAACATACTGAAATAAGACATTCTTTATGCTTATGCTGCAAATACCATTCATTCATCTATGAATTAAGATCATGCGTTTGAGATGTGTAAGAGGCTTGGACCTCTATCTGATCACTGTCCCTGATTTGATCTTTGCAGCCACCCTCACTTGGCGAGTCGTAGGCTCTTGAGAGCACTAGATCTGAGTTGGTGAATATGAATTAACAAATCTTCTCATGCCTCTTGGATGATCTACGAGCCTCCTTATATAGCATTCAAGTGGGCATGATGAGGATTTGTATCTCTTCACACATGCCTCTTAATTAATTATACCTTTAATATCATTAAATGGTTGGGGCTTCAATTTTTCATGTGGTTGAATAAGATGTGGCATGTCAAATATATTGTGGGCTGTCAAGCATAAGAAAAGCCCCAATAGGAATCCTTTGACTATCGACATATCCCTAGATAAACCTAATGCCGATTTAGTAATAATGCCAGAGGGCGGTTGAGTATTATTAACGACCCCTCAGAGAAAATAATCCACAATCTCTTTATTTCGAATAGCCTCAATCATAATATTGAATACATTGAATAACCCTCCAGGTAGTATCGCGAATGCCTTTACTGCTATGATGGAAATATGCCAATTTCATCCTCCTATATGCTGCGATCATGTGAAGGTACTTCATATTCTTAACAAATCGTGGTGTCATCTTAGTATGGGGCTCCATGTCAGATTGACTGACCACGGCTAGCCTGAAGCACACTTAATATGAAACTATGATAAGGATGTTGGGTTGCTCAGAGATATATGCTAGTAATAGTGCTGCAAATGGAACTCGAGCAGATAGAAATAACTGGCGTATTCCCTTCTTACGGTAAGAACTCCCCTTTGAACATTGGCATTCGATACAAGTAGTAGAATGGTAGCCTTGATGATTCAGATGGCTTCTCTTATTCCCATGGTGAACTCAAAGCATCATCGATACTAAAGTGACAGTGATGGCCCGATAATTTACTATTGAAGCAGTAATAAATAATCATCGTATGTCTAGTTTCCAACCCTTTGATTATGCATAATAGGATATATGCGAGCCAATTGGAATCCAAATAGCAATTATGGAATGCTGATGATATGAATCAACCAATTCAAATGATAACCATGATTATATTATGCAACGATACAATCATCCTTTTAGACAATATAAATATGTATAAGCTCTACAATATATATATATTTAATACCTTCCGATCAGTGTAGGTTAACCAAATGCTAATAATCAAAACTGTGTCTAAGCAATAATAATCAATATAATATGGCAAACCAAATATATTCGATCAGCACAAGAAAATCTCATTGAACACCAATATCAATCAATGGGAAAATCGAACTCCATCAAAAATGGGACATTGCAAGTCCTCCCGCCCAAGATTGCTTGCCCTTAAGCAATCCGGCTCCAAGATCCCATATCAATTGAGGCGGTTTGTACAAACTTTTGTTGTGATCACAAACTGCAACTTGCCCGTAAATATTATTGCTTCATGTCTCCTGACAATAAAGCAAATGATCCTCTGTATAAATTCTGCAAACTCAGTATCAAGGGCCTTATCCAACTTTCGTCGCGCCACTTTGATATAATCATTACCACACCAAGAGTTGTCAGGCATTTCAACGTGACCCTTGTGGAGTAGAGTACCAACTACACCAATCCTTGGATCCCAAGTCCTATACTCAACTCCAATTTCCTTACTGAAATTGGAAAGACCTCCACTAGCCAACTCAACGAGTGTATTGGCAAATGTTAGATCAGTACTCACCCCAAGAAGTGGGTTATCAATCAACTAAAGATTATCATCTCGCTCAACCCAATTCTCTTGCTGATCAAACTCTTAATGAATGCAATCAAGTTCTTCCCCTACTTGTTTGATCACAATTGCCCTTTCACTGTTTTCTTCAGCAACCAAAATTTGGTAGTCTGCTTCTAGAAGAGACATTTGAACATTCTTTAAGGAATCCTTGGTTGCACTAAGCCCCAATGTAAGCTCATCAACCTTAGATTTGGTTTTATTGTATAAATTTAAAGCCTTATCTGCATTCTTGTTAGCCATATATCTGTCTTGAATCACGTGCAAGTAGGTTGTCTCAATTTCCTCCATAGTGTCCATTATTTGCAAATCAGTAAGGGAAATATTAATCTCATTCTGACCTCTTGGTGCATTTTGAATTATATTTCCCACATGCTGATGTGTACTATCCAAACTAGATGAAACCCGCACTTCATTTTTAGTGGACAGCAAGAATTGATTCTTTCAACTTTCCTCATGAATTTGGAGTTCTTGCAAGTTTAATGTACTGCTGTGAAAATTAGAATGAACTTCATGTCTGCCACCAATGTCTCCATGTGTAATGTCCCCATTTTTAGCACTACACTCTCCAGTGAATGATAGCCTACCCTTGAATGCCCATAGGCTAGTCAGTGGCAGAATTTGGGTTTCCAGCGGCTTGGAGGTTTCTTTTGAGGATTCAGGGGTTTGCATGTTGGAGTTTTGTAGTTTGGTTGAGAGATTCTTTTTGGGTTTTTAGAGAGCTTTGCAGTGGTATGACATGCAATTGAATCAAAGAACTTTTCCGGACTTACTATTTTTAGTAAGTTACGACGGCTGCATGTTGGAGTTTTACAGTTCGGATTCTGGATTCCTTCTGGGTTTTCAGAGAGCTTTGCGACAGCCTAACATGCAACTGAATCAGAGAACGTTTTTGGACTTACTATTTTTAGTAAGTACGACAACTGCTCAGATTGTGGTTAAAATGAATTTGGAACAACTTACTATTTTTAGCAGTATGCTACTTTTAGTAAGTTCTATTTTTAGCAAGGTTTCTACAATTCAATTCAGTGGCTATATCAAGCATGTCAATTGGAGCAGTTTGGTATCCAACACCCCTAGTGCTATTTTTGGCAGTGTTTCAACAGCTTGGTATTATGGCTATTTCAGGCAGGGTAGTATAGTCAGTTGGTCTCTAGCATTTGAGGTGATTATTTCGGCGAGTTTGATATTTGATGAGAATATTATTTTAAGTGAAATATTTAAAAGGCATGTTTGGATGCCTTGGAGAAATAAGTGGTCAATTATATTTATATTTCACTTTAATAAAGTGTTTCACTTTATTATTATTTTGGACGCCATAATATACTTTATTGACATTTTAATAAAGTATAATACTTCTTGGAGGAGGAGGACTTGGAGAAATGAAATGCAAATGACACAAATGGGCATTGTGAATTTGAGTTTGGTTTTGGCGTCCATTTGGAGGGAGATTGAATTTGAATTTGGAGCAGGAAATGTTATAAATAAGAGCATTGGGCTCTTAGTTCATTATCTTATATCTACAGTAATGTTATGCTACCGGAATGGTTAGTAAGTTGCTTTGAGGAATGCATACCTCCTAGCTTTGGCTTGATTTCTTGCTTGAAAAATAGCAACTAGTTAGATTTGGTTGTTCTCAAGCCTTGAGAACAGATTGAGCACATTGTAGTTGAGTTTCTTGCAATTTTATCAATTTTGGT
>CM021108.1:192378612-192539288 GCA_007115665.2 Sequoiadendron giganteum
TGAGTTGGTGAATATGAATTAACAAATCTTCTCATGCCTCTTGGATGATCTACGAGCCTCCTTATATAGCATTCAAGTGGGCATGATGAGGATTTGTATCTCTTCACACATGCCTCTTAATTAATTATACCTTTAATATCATTAAATGGTTGGGGCTTCAATTTTTCATGTGGTTGAATAAGATGTGGCATGTCAAATATATTGTGGGCTGTCAAGCATAAGAAAAGCCCCAATAGGAATCCTTTGACTATCGACATATCCCTAGATAAACCTAATGCCGATTTAGTAATAATGCCAGAGGGCGGTTGAGTATTATTAACGACCCCTCAGAGAAAATAATCCACAATCTCTTTATTTCGAATAGCCTCAATCATAATATTGAATACATTGAATAACCCTCCAGGTAGTATCGCGAATGCCTTTACTGCTATGATGGAAATATGCCAATTTCATCCTCCTATATGCTGCGATCATGTGAAGGTACTTCATATTCTTAACAAATCGTGGTGTCATCTTAGTATGGGGCTCCATGTCAGATTGACTGACCACGGCTAGCCTGAAGCACACTTAATATGAAACTATGATAAGGATGTTGGGTTGCTCAGAGATATATGCTAGTAATAGTGCTGCAAATGGAACTCGAGCAGATAGAAATAACTGGCGTATTCCCTTCTTACGGTAAGAACTCCCCTTTGAACATTGGCATTCGATACAAGTAGTAGAATGGTAGCCTTGATGATTCAGATGGCTTCTCTTATTCCCATGGTGAACTCAAAGCATCATCGATACTAAAGTGACAGTGATGGCCCGATAATTTACTATTGAAGCAGTAATAAATAATCATCGTATGTCTAGTTTCCAACCCTTTGATTATGCATAATAGGATATATGCGAGCCAATTGGAATCCAAATAGCAATTATGGAATGCTGATGATATGAATCAACCAATTCAAATGATAACCATGATTATATTATGCAACGATACAATCATCCTTTTAGACAATATAAATATGTATAAGCTCTACAATATATATATATTTAATACCTTCCGATCAGTGTAGGTTAACCAAATGCTAATAATCAAAACTGTGTCTAAGCAATAATAATCAATATAATATGGCAAACCAAATATATTCGATCAGCACAAGAAAATCTCATTGAACACCAATATCAATCAATGGGAAAATCGAACTCCATCAAAAATGGGACATTGCAAGTCCTCCCGCCCAAGATTGCTTGCCCTTAAGCAATCCGGCTCCAAGATCCCATATCAATTGAGGCGGTTTGTACAAACTTTTGTTGTGATCACAAACTGCAACTTGCCCGTAAATATTATTGCTTCATGTCTCCTGACAATAAAGCAAATGATCCTCTGTATAAATTCTGCAAACTCAGTATCAAGGGCCTTATCCAACTTTCGTCGCGCCACTTTGATATAATCATTACCACACCAAGAGTTGTCAGGCATTTCAACGTGACCCTTGTGGAGTAGAGTACCAACTACACCAATCCTTGGATCCCAAGTCCTATACTCAACTCCAATTTCCTTACTGAAATTGGAAAGACCTCCACTAGCCAACTCAACGAGTGTATTGGCAAATGTTAGATCAGTACTCACCCCAAGAAGTGGGTTATCAATCAACTAAAGATTATCATCTCGCTCAACCCAATTCTCTTGCTGATCAAACTCTTAATGAATGCAATCAAGTTCTTCCCCTACTTGTTTGATCACAATTGCCCTTTCACTGTTTTCTTCAGCAACCAAAATTTGGTAGTCTGCTTCTAGAAGAGACATTTGAACATTCTTTAAGGAATCCTTGGTTGCACTAAGCCCCAATGTAAGCTCATCAACCTTAGATTTGGTTTTATTGTATAAATTTAAAGCCTTATCTGCATTCTTGTTAGCCATATATCTGTCTTGAATCACGTGCAAGTAGGTTGTCTCAATTTCCTCCATAGTGTCCATTATTTGCAAATCAGTAAGGGAAATATTAATCTCATTCTGACCTCTTGGTGCATTTTGAATTATATTTCCCACATGCTGATGTGTACTATCCAAACTAGATGAAACCCGCACTTCATTTTTAGTGGACAGCAAGAATTGATTCTTTCAACTTTCCTCATGAATTTGGAGTTCTTGCAAGTTTAATGTACTGCTGTGAAAATTAGAATGAACTTCATGTCTGCCACCAATGTCTCCATGTGTAATGTCCCCATTTTTAGCACTACACTCTCCAGTGAATGATAGCCTACCCTTGAATGCCCATAGGCTAGTCAGTGGCAGAATTTGGGTTTCCAGCGGCTTGGAGGTTTCTTTTGAGGATTCAGGGGTTTGCATGTTGGAGTTTTGTAGTTTGGTTGAGAGATTCTTTTTGGGTTTTTAGAGAGCTTTGCAGTGGTATGACATGCAATTGAATCAAAGAACTTTTCCGGACTTACTATTTTTAGTAAGTTACGACGGCTGCATGTTGGAGTTTTACAGTTCGGATTCTGGATTCCTTCTGGGTTTTCAGAGAGCTTTGCGACAGCCTAACATGCAACTGAATCAGAGAACGTTTTTGGACTTACTATTTTTAGTAAGTACGACAACTGCTCAGATTGTGGTTAAAATGAATTTGGAACAACTTACTATTTTTAGCAGTATGCTACTTTTAGTAAGTTCTATTTTTAGCAAGGTTTCTACAATTCAATTCAGTGGCTATATCAAGCATGTCAATTGGAGCAGTTTGGTATCCAACACCCCTAGTGCTATTTTTGGCAGTGTTTCAACAGCTTGGTATTATGGCTATTTCAGGCAGGGTAGTATAGTCAGTTGGTCTCTAGCATTTGAGGTGATTATTTCGGCGAGTTTGATATTTGATGAGAATATTATTTTAAGTGAAATATTTAAAAGGCATGTTTGGATGCCTTGGAGAAATAAGTGGTCAATTATATTTATATTTCACTTTAATAAAGTGTTTCACTTTATTATTATTTTGGACGCCATAATATACTTTATTGACATTTTAATAAAGTATAATACTTCTTGGAGGAGGAGGACTTGGAGAAATGAAATGCAAATGACACAAATGGGCATTGTGAATTTGAGTTTGGTTTTGGCGTCCATTTGGAGGGAGATTGAATTTGAATTTGGAGCAGGAAATGTTATAAATAAGAGCATTGGGCTCTTAGTTCATTATCTTATATCTACAGTAATGTTATGCTACCGGAATGGTTAGTAAGTTGCTTTGAGGAATGCATACCTCCTAGCTTTGGCTTGATTTCTTGCTTGAAAAATAGCAACTAGTTAGATTTGGTTGTTCTCAAGCCTTGAGAACAGATTGAGCACATTGTAGTTGAGTTTCTTGCAATTTTATCAATTTTGGTGATGCTGGTGTGTTGCTTGGCTGAAGCACATTTTCGATCATAGCTCCTTGCACAATTTTTTGTTGGTTCTGGGTATTGGCTTATTGTTCAAGTCTATCTGGGGCGCCCCTTCTTGCAAGTTTTCAGATTTTTCAGAGGTGATTTGGATTTTATCTTGCTGATCGCCCTTTCTTGGAGGTTGTACTTTGTTTGCCATTGCATTGGGAAGTGTGCATAAAATATCAGAGGTTGCTTGCTGTTGCTTCTTGGTCGCCCTTCTCTTATGCTTCCTTTGCACTTGATTTCACATCAATCGGAAGTGTTTTGATGAAGTTATGAGCAATTTGGTGATTTTAGGGCTTGCTGGTATGAATTTCTGATTGCTACAATCTTTATATCAGACCTGATATTTCAGTCCCTTTTTACTATATTTCATATGCTGGATAGCTTGTACTTGTTTGGAGTTCATTGGTTCTCATTGTATTTGCAGATTGTTCATCGCATTGTAATGCTGAATCAGTAGTACTGATCAGCTCTTTACTTTTTGCACTTTATATTTTGTATCCCCACTTTTGTGGAAGAGACTGGTCATGCTCAGTCTATATTGTATTTCATTTGCATATTGCTGATCGACTGAGCCGTCAACACACTCCCGCTGAATAAGTGGTCGAGTTGCATATTTACTTTCAGCATTGTACTTCTCTTTCCAATCCTCCTGCTGAATAAGTGGTTGAGTTGATTGTTCCTTTCAGCAATGTAATTTCTATCTTTCCAATCCTCCCACTGAATAAGTGGTTGAGTTGATTTTTACTTCAGCAATGTAATTTCTATCTCCAGTCCTCCCGTTGAATAAGTGGTTGAGTTGATTGTACCTTCTTCCTATTACTCTTCCAGCAATTTCAGTTATGCTAACAATCCCCTTTCGAGTATGCTCTCAACCTTGCCCGCATTGGGATCTGGGTTGATCAGAGGAAAGGGTTCCCTTCAGTTGGATTGAGTTTTCATTAGTGTTAATGGGTGAATTTAGTTGTATTGAAAAAAGAAAAAAATTGGCCCGGTATATTTCACCATGGTTGTCCCAAATCTCATAAACCTCTTCTTTACCATTTTCATGAAAATATTCAGCACTAGATTGGAGACCTAAATCAATAGGCC
Organism: Sequoiadendron giganteum; assembly: GCA_007115665.2. Lineage (NCBI taxonomy): Eukaryota > Viridiplantae > Streptophyta > Pinopsida > Cupressales > Cupressaceae > Sequoiadendron > Sequoiadendron giganteum. The sequence goes on from CM021108.1 coordinate 192,383,113, forward strand.
CACTATGTCTGCTCAGAATCAGCACCATGCCCTTCATCTAAAATTACATTAGCGAACTCATAACAATTGACTACTCCACTAGAATCGTCAAGGAAGTCAATAGACTTAGAACCACCATCAGATGAATTTGAAATAGGATCCAAGACTGTTTTTGTATCCTTTCCTTTATGCACAATCTCAACCATAATTGCTGCCTGCATGTCCAAAGAATCACCTCGAAGCTCTATCGCATAGTCCTCATGAGTCAAGGCACTATCTCCATTTGAATGTTTTGATACATACTCCTCATCGTCCATGAAAGGTTTCAGTTTTGTTACACACTAATTAATCACCCTTTGAGCTAATTTCTCTTTAATTGATAAGATTCCATGATTCCCCTTCTTGTTAACCGATAGGATGGAAAAAAGAGACTAAGGCACATCATCACTCTCATTGATAGTTAGAACCATAATAGTTTGCATAGCTGAAATAATACCATTATGTTCTTTCCGGATTGTAGCAAAGAAGTGGGGAAACATGTTGTGAATCACATCATGCAATTCCAAACCTAGCATAAGGTTGCTCAATTTGATATCCGCGAGTGTTTTGAGTATTGCAACCCTTCTAGAAAATTGAAGACTTTTGATATCACCCAGATCCTGGAAACTATCCACCATCAATTGTATCACCTCTTTCATTGTGTCATCATCATAAGGAACTTCAGGTGTTAATATTCTCAAGACCTCACTCGAATAGGACGTAACCATCAATCTTATCTCATCACATCTATGTCTCAACCACCTATGCTGATCCAAAGAGGTCATTGTAGGAACAAGAGCCATTTGCAACAAATCAAAAGGTGACTACTCAACAAGGCTCAAATATTCTTCTACTCTTTTTAGTGTGACAAAAGCGTCATCCCGTTGAGATAAATTATTGAGCTTACTACCTACTTCATATGATAATCTTGCCAACCACTTTCTATCTTCGGTTGCCATGCTTGAAAGTTAACTTCCTTGATTACCCAAGGGCCGAAAAAACCTCTACTATGATACCATTGTAATAACCCTTGCCCAAGATTGGTAGTTTTTACAATTTAATCCGTTTGGGTTGACAATGTAAACATGTCAAATAATAGCAAATCATAGAATTGTACTTAATGTCCAGGACTAGAAATAGTTTGTTGCAATATGAATATTCTACAATATTTTACTATTGTCAACATACCGAAATAAGACCTTTATGCCCATGTTGCAAATACCATTCATTCATTTATGAATTAAGATCATGCATTTGAGATGTGTAAGAGGCTTGGACCTCTATCTGATCGTTCTCCTTGATTTGATCTTTGTACTCCTACGATTTATTGCTTGGCGTTGTGTCTGAATAATAACTTATTACTTATGCGTCAATTGTCGTGTAAGAGGTGCTCGATAAGTCACCCTCACTTGGCTAGTCGTAGGCTCTTGAGAGCATCCGATCTGAGTTGGGGAATATGAATTTACAAATCTTCTCATGCCTCTTGGATGATCTACAACCCTCCTTATATAGCATTCGAGTGGGCATGATGTGAGGAGTTGTATCCCTTCACACATGCCTCTTAATTAATTATACCTTTAAAATCATTAAATGGTCGGGGCTTCAATTATTGATGAGGCTAAAAAAGATGTGGCATGCCAAATATATTGCGGGTTGTCAAACATAAGCCCGATAGGAAGCCTTTGACTATCAACATATCACCAAATAAACCCAATGTTGATTTAGTAATAATGCCAAAGGACGGCTGAGTATTATTAATGACCCCTCGGAACAAATAATCGACAATCTCTTTATTTCGAATAGCCTCAATCATAATGTTGAATACATTGAATAACCCTCCAAGCAGTACTGTGAATTTCTTTACTAATGCAATGGAAATATACCAATTTCATCCTCCTATATGCTATGATCATGTGAAGGTACTTTGTATGCTTAAAAAATCATGGCATCGGCTTAGTATGGAGCTCCATGTCAGATTTGACTAACCACGGCTAGCTTGAAGCACACATAATATGAAACTGCAATAAGGATGTTGGGTTGCTCGGAGATATATGCTACTAATAGTGCTGCAAATGGAACTCGAGCAAATAGAAATAATTGGCGTCTTCCCTTCTTATGGTAAGAACTCCCCTTCAAACATTGGCATTCGATACAAGCAGTAGAATGGCGGCCTTGATGATTTAGACGACTCCCCTTATTCCTAGTGTAAACTCAAAGCATCATCGATACTAAAGTGGCAGTGATGGCCCGATAATTTATTGTTGAAGTGGGAATAATTAATCATCATATGACTAGTTTCCAACCCTTCGATTCTACACAATAGGATATATGCGAGCCAATCAGAATCCTAATAGCAATTATGTAATGTTGATGATATGAATCAACCAATTAAGATGATAACCATGATTATATTATGCAGCGATACAATCATCCTTTCAAACAACGTAAATATGTATAAGCTTTGCAATATATATATATTGATCAATATAATACCTTTCGAGCAGTGTAGGTTAACCAAATGCTAATAATCAAAGCTGTACGCCTAAGCAATAATAATCAATATAATATGGCGAACCAAATATATTCTATCTACACAAGAAAATCTCACTGAACCCCAATATCAATCAATCCGAAAATCGAACTCCATCAAAACTAGGACATTACAAGAGAGATGTAAAAGCCATTTTGTGAGCTCATTTGCACATTCATGTTGAGAAGAAAATTGATAAGGGTTTTGTAGGTTGGAATGGAAAGTCTGAAAATTCTTGGCTTCATTGAGGACGAAAACCCTCATTAGGAACAACATGCTATAGGAGTGAAAGATCTCCCAAGGTTGCTAGCAAAGTAATGGCATTACAAAGGTTTGTGAAGGATTTCCAGAGTTTCTTCACCTGTACGAAAATTGCCTGGAGACATGTGCGCCAGAGTTTGCTGATTGCTCATTGACTATAGCCATTCAAAGTTTGTGGTGTTTCATTTGGCCATTCAAAGGGATTGCTTGTTATTTGATACCTTTTTGTGGGATGTGCTATCTCATAAAGGAGAGCCATAGTGCCCACGCCATAGCACAAGATCAGTTTGGGTGAAATGGCATAATTTGCATAGCTCTAGGAAGCCACGCCAAGGTAGTTAGGGTCGTTGGACTCAAACATCAGTGATTCCACACTCCCACGCCAGTCATATTGCTCTCTACTTCACACGCCAACAGTCAAGAGAAATCGTGGAGCCATAGTAAGGGATTTCTGCTCATTCAAGGAGTTGCATGAAGGTTCATAAGGAAGTTGCAGGTCTGCAATAGATGTTTCATAAGAGTGAACATCCACGACCAAGGTATTCATCTGCAGATTGGTGCAACAAGCAAGGTTGCAATTAACCACCAACGAAAGGAAAATAGGGAGTTCCAGAATCATTACGGCATGTGTAAAAGTCATCACTAGGTCAGATATGTATATAATGTTATGAAAATATTTGCATTATCAGACTGTTAATTTCAGAAATAGTATGTTGTTTCAGATTGGATGAAGCCCTTGTTTATGCACATACTGTATTCTCTTTCTTATTGTTTGAATGTAATATTCATTATTGTTAAATGTGCAAACAACATTGATTGTATTGTGCTTTGAGGGCGAGTCTTGAAACCAATAGTATGCCAATAGTTTGACAAAATGCCTCGCATTGCCAAACTGAGATAATTGAGCAAAAATCGCAATAGTTTGTTCCAACTGGGATGGGACATTATAGTGGTATTAGAGCACAAGTTACTACCATCCTATTGGGTGATTCAGTAAAAATTCAGAGTATGACAATGGGTTTCAGCAGGGTTGAAGATCAAATCAGGAAGAGTTATGAACAGGAAGCCATCCAACTCTATGAAGAATACCAAAGCATGCCTAATGGGTTTGAAACATAGGTTTCCTTTGATGATTTCCTGAGTTAAGTTGTAACCTTGAAACCTGGAAAAATGGGCTTGGTAACATACATTAGAAGAATGATGGAAGAAAAATTAGAAGTTAACCTTGAAGAAGGGTTAGAGTAGGGAGAAGAAGCTCTTGTTTGTGACTGGCAGCCTATAGGTGATCACAGGGAAGATAAAAATCAGTCATCTATTGCAGCCACATTTGAGGAGCAATTTGCATTTGAAATTGCAATTTTCAGTTAGGGGAAAGATGTTGCAGTAGGTGATGAAAACAGATTTCAGTATGATACACCTCATGGTTTAGTGCCTAATGATGGGCATAATGTGAGAAAATATGATGGAGCCTTCAAATCAGTCAATGATGATGATACAGGTGGTGTTTGGTTTGAACCTCAAACTAAGCCTATGGAGGGGAGTGACTGTCATGATGCCTGTACTTGGGAGTTGGAGAATGATCTATTCACAAAGGGCACTAATCATGAGGCATACATTGATCACATTTCCCTTGAACAAAGCAAACAACATTTTTGCATGTGGGATCCGAGAGTGATGGTCCCTACATATGACGTGGATCTTGTTTGGGATGGATCTACTTTTGACCATAGTGTTGTTCCAACTTCATCTACACAGTTGTGCATCAAGGTAGCATTAATAGCATTGATGGTGTTGATATTAGCCTTGAAAACAAATCTGTTTTAGTGTTGCATGATGCTGATCGTAAACCAGAAAATTCACATGAGGTTGATAGGACTTAGGCGTCATATCATTTGGCAGGACAATTGAAGGTAAATGAAGATCAGATTATTGCAGCCATTAAACACTTTGATGACAACCATAAGTTGATGGAAAATTGTTGTTGGAGGTCTTCAGGGATACATAAGGACCTTGATGGTTAGCTTTCCCTTTCAGATTTTCAGGTGTTCAAAGAAGCATTGGTGGTAATGAAGTCACATTACCAACACCCACTTTCAGATAGAAATCACCTTCTCATGCTTGGTGAGATCTATTTTGATGCGCTGAAAGGGAAAGAGGAGGTTGACAAGTTTTCCTATGAGCTTGAGGTTACCAAAGATTATTTGAAGAGCACTTAGATGGCCCTTCAAGAATCAGAGATTTAGATTGATGAGCTCCGTGAGGAATTGAGTTTGGCTCATTCATGTTCATCCACAACAGAAATTCAATCTTCTTGGGGCTGCCATAACACCTGTAGATGAGAGTGGTAGTCATGGGTTGAGGGGAGAACCCCTTATGGTGGTCAAGCACAAGGAGGTTTCAGTTTTGCATGAGTTTGAGGATAGATATGATTCTGAAATTTTTGAGTATGCGGACAACTTGTATCATGATGATCATGAGTCACCTTCGTGGGAGAGCCAATTGAGGGCTCAAGGCATAGATACGAAAGAGGTAGTTGTGCATACACCTTGTGGACCAGCCAACAATGAAGTGCATGCATCCACAAGTGACAAGGGCACAAGTCTCTATATTGGCGATGGAGAGATTGCCATTGGTACAACTTGTGATGAGGAGGTGGATTCTTGTGAGGCTAGCGTGTTGAATCATCACGCTGTTCCATCTTATTTACATGACGATTGCAAGGCTTCATCTTGTGGGAGCATGTCTCCTACATTTGTCAACAAATCAAGAAATGTTTTGGTTGGAGCTGATTGTAATCATGAGCCTAGTGAGTCACAAGAGCTAACGGAACAACTGAAAGTCACTAAAGATAAGGTTGTCCAAACCTTAACTCACTTTGATAGCACACACAAGTTTGTTGAATACCTCCTGTGGTTGGCTCAATTGGAAGAAAGGAAGAAAGGGGTGGTAATCGGAACTTCTATATCAAGCCTGCAATCTATCAAACATGCTTTAGAGGTAATCTAATCAGATTACCTCCAGTTGCTATCAAATAGGGACTTTGTCATTGGGTTCACAGAGAGGACTTGTAGAGCTAATACAAAATCTGCCCTTCATGATTTGAGATGTGAGCCACCTCCCGATTCATCCAATGAGAGTGATGAGGCGTGGAATCTCAATGACTATGCAAGTCTACCATTGGCACAAGTGGGTGAATTTCACCTTGACTACATAGTAAGGAGTGCTCATCATTTCTCTTTCAGCCCACACAGGGATGATTTGATGATGCATAAATGTGGGTTGGCGTGGAGATTATATAATCCATTTTGGGATGTCATGTTTCCATCTTCAGAAGATGCAACCGAACCTTGCGGGTTTCCTACTTTGTTTCCTCTAGATGGTTGTATACAGGTACAGGAATCAGAGTCTCATCATGCAGATGACTCTTTGGTAGATTTTGCAACTTCCCTATTTCAGGGATTTTTGATGGAGACACTTACCCTTGTGTGGCATACACTTGGAGGGATGAAGTTTTAGTGGAGTTGTGATCCTAGTGAGCATGATGGCATTGGTGTTCCAGCCCACAGTGATGAAGATTCACTCCATAATTTGATAGGAGATGGTTGTCCTACTTCATGGAACTCTTCTTTCATAAATTTTGGAGGACAACAGTTGTTCATGAGTTTGGAGGAGAGTTGCATCATCTCCTCATCATGGGAGAGCGACAATGGGTTGATATTCTATCACCATATGACCTCGGTGGTATTATTTGTATCTCCATAGGTCAGATTTCCAGTCTTGAGGCTGCTGATCTGTTCCATATCAGCAACCTAGGAGGAGTTGCTATACATTTGCTTGCACCTATGTTGGGTATTCATTACGTCCATAGGGGATCTACAAGAGTTGGAGAGTGGTTGCGTGTTTCTAACACTTTGAGATGCCTCCATCTTCTCATGTTTGATGGTTGTGAAGATGTGGTGGTTTGGGATGTAGGTGGTGACATGCTTGGCACATCATTTTGTTTGGGTCTTGAGGAGTTGCTTCACAACTCACAACGCAGTGATGATGATTATATCAGAGTGGCACAGTGGAAGTCGACAAGTATTGATAATGGTGGGCTTCTAGTTTGGCTATGGGATCCAGGGATTTCAATGTTTGGTAGATTGCTTTACATTAGGGTTGTGGTTGGCAAAACTATTGAGATTGATTTTATCTTTATTCGGTTGATACAAAGGACATACAGTGGGGCATTCTACAGGGTTATTTGGGATCTCGATATTCAAGTGACAGGCCAAGGTGTTCAGGTGTGGATTGCTTGGGGACAAGCAATCTTGGGGAGGGCGGACTATAATGTCCCCTTTCCCTAGGTAGTCACCAGTTGCAGAGGTTAGTATATCACTTGTTCCCCATGGACTAACAGGATGGTTAGGGGGCCCCTCTGAGGGAATTTGTGACTGGTTAGTCAACTATTTGAGCTCAATTGGTGTTTCACAGCTCAATGTTTTCGGGATTTTTGTTGTGTACCTCCTAGAGCATGATTTGGACACTTTGTCCATACTATTTTTAGTAAGTCACAGGGTGGTCAGCATCTTGGTCAGTTGGCAGTATTTCCATATCAGGAAAGTTGGCCGATTCTCACCACAAATTTATCCTGGCATTTATCATGGTCTTGTGTATTAAGTTTAAATAACGTTAATAATAAAGTTAAATTAATATATTTATTAACTTTATGTGTTATTTATATATTTTAATGACTTTATGATAAAGGTGAAATAAAGGGGTGTTGAAATATTATTTTATATCATAAAGCGGTGCCAACTTAAGGGAGATATAAGGCGGGAAATAAATTAAGTAAAATAATTTTAAATTGCCAACTTGGGCTTGGGAATTGGAGGGAGATATAAAAGCCCTTTTGTGAGCTCATTTGCACATTCATGTTGAGAAGAAAATTGATAAGGGTTTTGCAGGTTGGACTGGAAAGTTTGAACATTCTTGGCTTCATTGGCGACAAAAACCTTCATGAGGAACAACATGCTATAGGAGTGAAAGATCTTCCAAGGCTACTAGCTGACAACTTCGTTCAGGGGTTGTGCTTGTGCTTCAAATCGATTGTAAGAAAGGCTTCAAATTTAGGGTTAGAAGTATTTATCAAGAATTCGCAGGAATATTGATCATTTCAAAGTAACAGTATTATAGAGGTCTGTGAAGGATTTCTAGAGTTTCTTCACTTGTACGAAAATTGCTAGGAGACATGGTCACCGGAGTTTGCTGATTGCTCATTGACTATAGCCATTCAGAGTTTGTGGCATTTCATTTGGCCATTCCAAGGGGTTGCTTGTTATTTGATACCTCTTTGTCTAAGTTACCGAATCGTGGGCTTTTTCCCCCCATATCCGGGTATGGGATGTATTGGATTCGGGTACTGTTCAGAATCCCTGTGGAATCGCACAGGGCATGGGAAGTTTGACATTGAAACGTTTTCCAAAAATTTTGCTGAATCCCGCCATTTCACTTGCTAACGTGGAGCTTCCAAGGTGAATTCGAAGTGATTCTGATGCGATCCCAGAGCATTTCGAGGAGCTAACACCTTCCATTTTATTCCTTGATTTTTCCCGCTTCTATTCATGGACGTCGTTGCTGCTCACGACAATCCTTCACCCCAAGTAATTTGAACAACCACCATTTCGATTGGGTCGGCCTTCAACACTGTTCCTGCAAGACGCTATAATATGCAGTCCGAACCAGTGCAGATAGAGAAATTTTGAATCGCAGTCCAGGCCAGTGCAAAAAATTTGAATCACAGTCCGGACCCATATGATAATATGCCTAAAATATTAAAAAGTTTTGAATCGCTAGTTTATTTATTTTTCTTTGTAGTGTAAATTTATTAATAATTATTATTAATAGTTTTTATTTAATTTTAAAGTTTAAATTTATTAATATTTTGTTTTATAATGATTTTTAAATAAAAATAATATAAACAAATTTAATTTGTATTTGTATTTATTATTTTAATTATTAATATTTTATTATTTTGTAGTAATTTATATTAATATTAAATAAATTATTAATTAATATAATAGATATATATGTTAAATTTAAATTTATATTAATATTAAACAATTGAAATTTGAATTATTAATTATTAATTGAATTCTATATTAATAATTTTTAATAATATATATATTATATTATTAACTATATAAATTTTTATATGTTTTTAGTAGTATTAGTTCAATAATTTATAATTAATATCATAAATTATAAATTATAATTATGCATGATATGTGGTATTCTAGATTTTAATTCTTGTTTTTACTTTTTAGGCTTCAAATATGTATATATCTACGATTATTATATGTTTTTTGTACGGACGTACCCAAACCCCCTCCCCCAAAAAAGGCGTACCGGCATACCGTACCCATATCCGTACCCAATTCGGCAACTTAGTTCTCTGTGGGACGTGCTATCTCATAAAGTAGAGCCATAGTGCCCATGCCATAGAACAAAATCAGTTTGGGTGAAATGGCACAATTTGCATAGCTCTAGGAAGCCACGCCAAGGCAGTTAGGGTCGTGGGACTCAGACAACAGTGATTCCACACCAGTCATATTGCTCTCTACTTCACATGCCAACAGTCAAAATAAATCGTGGATCCATAGTTAGGGATTTCTGCTCATTCAAGGACCTGTGTGAAGGTCCATAAGGAAGTTGCAAGTCTGCAATAGATGTTGCATACAGTATAAAGGAAGAGTGTGAACATCCACGGCCAGGGTATTCATCTGCAGATTGGTGCAGCAAGCAAGGTTGCGGTTAACCACCAACGTAAGGAACATAGGGAGTTCCAGAATCATTACAGCCTGTGTAAAAGTCATCACCAGGTCAGATATGTATGTAATGTTATGTAAATATTTGCATTATCAGACTGTTAATTTCAGAAACAGTATGCTGTTTCAGATTGGATGAAACCTCTGTCTATGCACATACCGCATTCTCTTTACTATTGTTTTAACTTTGAATGTAATATTCATTATTGTTAAATGTGCAAACAACATTGATTGTACTGTGCTTTGAGGGGGAGTCTTGAAACCAATAGTTTGACAAAATGCCTCACATTGTCAAACTGAGATAATGGAGCAAAAATCGCAATAGTTTGTTCCAACTGGGGTGGGACATTACAGATGGCTAGGAATGCTAGATGACATTGTAAGTCTCTTTGCCTTTATATAGAGACTTATCTTATGTAATCAAAACACATGCCAATACATTTAGCAAATTGATACTGGAACTAATAATTAGGCCTTCCTATATCTGAAAATTTCTCCATGTTTTCAAATTCAAGATTATTCAGCCCTTGATATGCTCCTTGTGTATATCCAATATGCCATCTAATGATTAAGTCTTCCCGTATCTGATTTTTTGCATGTTCTTGAATTTTAGATTACTTAACCTTTGATATACCCCTTTTTTATATCCAGCACACTGCACAACAATAAGGTTGTTTGCATTTCTCAATTTTTGTTTGTTTCCAAAATTTAATATTTCTGTTCAATAGTTTGCTACAACCAAGATACATGTCAGCATGGCTATTTATGACGTTTTAGATTTCTGATAGACACATTCCTAGTTGCATATTTCATATTTTTTTGGCTAACATTCATTTCCTTCAAAATATTTGTAGTCAATTTTATGCTTAAAAATTCCACTACCAAAACTACAGTCATTTTTTACTAATATTCTTTTGATCTCAGTTTCTTCCTATATAAATTGAATGCCATTTCTCATTCCTATTATTCTACCCCTGCTTATAGACTGTTGATCATAGTAGTGGCAATTTTTATTTGTATTATTTTGCTTTATATTAGTTCCCTTGATGAATGGTTCAACTAGTCCCCCAAGCTTCACAGAGAATCCCATTTTGGTCTAGTTTCTTGCCCAAGAGCTATACAACTAAAGACAATTGAAAAATGCATTTCAACTTCAACTTCTGTATGAAATGATGAGCATGTTCTAACAATTCATGGGGCAATAGAGGACCACTAGTTCCATTCCTTCAATTGATCTAATTCCCTGGAGACCAAGATATCCATTCCCCATTTTGATGGCACAATTAATGGAGACAGTTAGATGCTTGAATTCACTGTCTGGAGGCACAGTTCAAGGTGCCATCACATCATACAAAACTACAAAATATCACAATAGTAGTGATTCACACAAATGATTAGGCCTTCACCTAGTGGTAGTCTCACATCTAACTTGTAGAGGCAATCAATTAGAAACTGATACTTGGATGGATTTCAAAGCAACTATTCTGGTACAACTTTGCCCCCTTGGTTATTAAGAAGAGCTATTGACACTATAGCTCAATCTTTGCTAGACATTTGGGCAATCAGTCCGGCAATACATAGAGCAGTTCAATTGCCTCTCTATCAAGGTGGAGGTACAAGACGTTGATGATGTTCTTTGCATCAAGTTTGTCTATGGGTTGTTTTCTTATCTTTGACAAGACTTGGAGCTTTACACCCATCAGCTACTTAGAGTGTGCTTTTCAACTTGCTTTAAAGTTGGAAGCTAAGCAACAAAAAGCACAACCAAAGCCAAGTACTTTTCATCTCTGGTCCATACCAGTTTCTCTTATATTGCCTACTCATCATTTAGCAATGGGTATTCTTCATCAAATGAATCCTTTAAAGGTGCTACCCCCTCAATATTAAATGGGAAGAAGTATTGTTTTTACCACAAGTGCACAGGAAATTCTGACAATGAATATCACGTTCTAAAATCAAAGAAATTAAAAAAAAATCTTGTTGAGCAGACTTTGCAATGTATGGATTCAAGGATTCATGTAACTAATACCAACCTATTAATCCTCAGCTCTTTCTCATGGACAATGACTATTTTATCAAGCTTAAAAACAATAGGAAAACTTTTGTTCAGTTATAATTGTCAAATAAAGAATATATTTGTAGAGTTTATCCTTGATAAGGGTAGTCAAAATAATTTGATAAAGGTGCAACCCCCTCATCTTGAAATGGAAGAAGTATTGTTCTTACCACAAGTGCACAGGAAATTCTACCAATGAATATCGCTTTCTAAATCAAAGAAGATGAAACTCTTTCTTGTTGAGCAGACTTTGCAATGTAGAGATTCGAGGATTCATGTAATTAACACCAACGTATTAATCCTCAGCTCATTCTCATGGCCAATGACTATTTTATCAAGTTGAAAAACAATAGGGAAACTTTTTTCACTCATAATTGTCAAATAAAGAATATATTTGCAGAGCTTATCCTTGATAATGGTAATCAAAATTACTCGATTTCACTAAAGGTGGTCGATGATCTTCAATTGCCAACTGTGATACATCCACATCCATACCATTTGGGGTGGTCTAAGGATGGACATTCCACGGTTATGTTTTGTAAATGTTCTGTCCTATTTGCCATTGAGCCATTCTAGGATATTGATGATTGTAATATCACTCCCCTAGATTATCATAATTTAAAATTTGAAGCACCTTATCAATATGATTACAAGGCCATTTCTTATGGATTTGGCAAAGATCTATCAAATAAACAAGGAAGATGAAGTGTATTGACTAACTTATTCCTGTATTGGTGCTTTGCTCTCTAGTAGGTCAGCAGTAAAATAGGTCAAGTTGCATAATTTTCTCACTCTTTGTATCATTTAGTAAGGCAAATAATGTCAACAAAATTCCTTTTAAAGTAATCAAATCTCATATTGAGGCATATTTTGATGTTTTTGAGGAGCTTAAAGACTTCTTCCATTAAAGCCCATTTAACTTTCTATTGAATTGGCACCAAGTTCTCAATTTCAGAATTTCCCAATCAACTACCTAACCACACTACACCCTTTGAGAGTGTTGAGATAGAGTAAAAAATCAAGAAAATGCTTCAAGAGGGCAAGATCCAACCCAACACTTCTACTTTTGGATCTTCTAATTTCATTGTGCCAAGAGGGAACATAAAGTGACATTTAATCACATATCATCATGCACTTAATACAAATCAAACTGGTGATGGCGGGGGTTGCTCTATCTCCCTTGCTCCCTTTGGTTGTTAGGGAGGATAGATCTGTCCTACACAATAGATTTAATTGCATATATACTACAGATCATAGATCAGATCTATCTAATAGTCCTACCATGGATAGGGGTCTAGGCATATCTATCTAATAGAGCCCTATCCATGCTAGGGCCCTATGGGAATATAGTACTTAGATCTAATATCATACGCAATTTACTAGATCTAGCTATAAGTGTTGTCAACTTGGGGCCCCTATTGAACCCCTACTACATAAAGGTGGGGTGACCCAACCACCACTAGAAAGTTTCATACTGGATTGCACTTTTTAATGTCATTTTTCATCTATTGGGGAAAAAAAAATATTGATTCGATCATATCCTATTGAGTGAATGGAAATTGGGTTGCTTTACCAGCTATATGGGGAAAAAAATGATAACAAAAAGTATTAAAGGGATAGTTAAATGCTCCCCCAGACAACACTAGATTCCTTCATGGAGGCAACCAGTCATTACTTTCAAATTATTTGGCAACAAATGGAGGGGGACAGTGCAATGGATGCTTTTGTGTTAACATTGTTGCTTTTTAGCATGCACATGAATCAAAGGCTACATATATTATCCACTATAGAAACCATTTTGATTGACCATTATAGTAATGAAAAAAATAAATCCAAATTTGACCAAATTGATTTATCTAGGTCAATTTACTAACAAAATCATTGCGAAGAACCACTACCATTTCCCAAGATTGAACATCTGATGGACCATCTTCAAGGTACCAACTGCCAAGTACTTCACTAAGCTTGATTTGAATTTTGGATATAAGTTTGCATGGAGCCCTATGATGTTTGGAAGATGAGTTTTAAGACCAAGTTAGGATTCTTGGAGTGGTTGGTTATGCCTTTTGACCTCGTCAATGCATCTACCATTGTCATACACATCATTAATGATGTTTTCTAATTCCATCTTGGCAAAGTTGTTATCATCTACCGTGATGGCATCTTGGTCTACAACAAGCCCTAGGATGAGCACTTGGCTAATGTGTGGAGTCTAGATAGTTGTGGATCTTCTTCAACAACACCATTTCCAGACAAAGATGAAGTCTTTTTTTGGTCATACCTCGTTTAATTACTTGGGTTCATTAATGAGCATGAACAACATGAAGATCTAGATAAATCTAAGGACCTTTAGGCATGTATCACTCCATCTAACATTTTAGATATGCAGTTTTTTTTTGTGAGGCATGAACTTCTATAGAGAGCTCATTTGTAAATACTTCCATGCTGCCAATCTTCTTCATTAGCTCATTAATCAATATGATCTTTATTGGAGCTCATAGGCCACTCAACCATTTTTTGATTCAAAGAGACTCTTTGCTTTGCTCCTATGCTTACGTTGTTTGAATTATAACAACCATTTTGTTGGGATATGGTGTTGTGATTTATTATAATATTGTAATTAAATAAGTATTTAGTTGTGATGCACCTTGGTGGTGTGGTTAATCACACTAGGTAATTATTTGGGGACCACTTGATGTTGTATTGTAACATTGTATTATTATTTAATGTGTGGGAGACATGTGATAATAATTTAATATTGGGGAAATATTAAATAAAGTGAAGTCTTAGTACTCAATATTAAATAGGGGGTTAGTGGTTTTGTATTCACATTGTTTTGTGGTACATGGTTTTGTCTTACCACTAGTTGTATTTGTGTGAGCTTGTATCTATAAAAGCAAGCACATGTTTAGTGGTTAAGGTTGGTTGAGTGGGTTGGCTATCATTATTGAGTCTTTGAAATATTCCGAACCAATTTTTTTTTGTTTTTCAATTGCAAATTACAATAAACACACACCCGTTAAGGTTAGCTCTAAACCAAAACGATGCTGAAAGCAACTCTACCCAAAATGTACACCAGGATCCCGATGTGGGCAAGGTGTGAGCATTGGTCAGAGGATCTGAATGCTAAAACAAAGCTGGAAGGAACTCTAACCAAGAATGGCGCCAAGTGATGGCGAGCATATGGTCAAAGGATCTTAATGGAAATGCTGATACAAGAACTCTAACCAAGAAATGCGTCGGAGAACGACGAGCATGTGGTCAGAGGATCCCTACCATCTAATATGCTGAAAGCAACTCAACACCAAGTATGTGCTACCCAATTCCAGTATGGAAATGAGGCGACCATATGGCGGAGATTAAAAGAAATTACAATGCAACCTCAGAATGTAAAGTAATCATTACAAACATGATAAGCAAGATTAGAGAACTGCTGACAGTACTACTGTTCAGCTTACATTATGAAGAGAAACCGTCTGCCAAGAGCATAGAATTAGAACAATATAGCGTGCATCAATTAAGAGGATTCTCCTTGCTTAACAAGAATGCCCAAACCATTTACCTCACTCAAATACCAAACTGAAGATATTGTTTTAGACAAATACTGACGGCCTTACAATCTGCAAGAATGATGTTAGAGAGAAATGAAGAAGCTGCAAATTGTTAGCACCTCCCCAAATGAACTTAATATCTTCTATCACTTAAATCCCACACAAAACTTGACTGTAATAAATCTGATGTGACAGTCCAGTAATCAGAAATACAAACCAGCATGCCTGTAACCCACTAAATTGCTCATATATCACTCAAAACTGGCCCAAATGACTTCAAGTTTGATGCAATAGACCTTCAAAATGATGGCGCCTAGTTTAGTAATAAGCAATGGCAACTAAAAGTGGTTATTAATTATTGGCACGAATCCCAAGGCACTCCAGAAAGTACGGCTTCAAGGAATGACGAATTTGCTTTATAAAATCATAAACTTCATATTAAAATCTGCAAATATTCATGAAGGGTTGCCTCCAACAAGGAAACACAATGAGACAATACCCAGAACGAGAATGTTTATGATTTGAGACTTGTGAACAGAAACATACATTCAGCAGTCATGACCAGCAACTCTGGGATTGATAGAAAATGGTATAACTCAACTACAAAGGATAGGAAATCAACTATAACTGAAAAGACAAATCAATAACACTCAAACCTCTCAACTAGTTGCTGTCTTTCAAGCAAGAAGAAGAGCCAAGCTAGGAGGCTTACATTCCTCGAAGCAACCCCAAAGCCAATCCGGCAGCATAACACTCTTGTAGACAAAAGATAATCCAAAAGAAGAGAAGGAACCTCCTTTATAGAACGAAGAGAAGACTCCGGAGGCTTCTAGAAATTGCGCCCTAATCCCAAGCTGCTTTTAGGTTTAAACTTTGACCAAAGTTCTTTCTTCAAAGTGGCGTACCTTCCTTGAGAATAATAAATCACTTCTCTTTTTTTAAATAACATATAAACTCCTTCAATAGGCGTCCATTTTCCCTTTAGCAATTATAAACTTCAGAAATATAAAAATATTTCCTTCATGAGAAAATACCCCTCAAAGTCCCCTTCTTTAAAACAACTATTAAGTTATATCACTAGGCCAAGGGGTATTTTTAAAATAAAACATTTTTGACTTAAAATAACTTATTTCTCCAAACTGAACCCCTTAAGCCAAAAATGAGAGTTACCCAATGAACTGCCAGAAGAGGAAAGTTGACTGAACTGATGCTGACTGGACCACTGCTAAAAATAGAATTTACTAAAAATAGTAAATTCCTGAAGGTGCTCAGAATGCCAAGAAAAACATACCACTACGAAGCTCTCTGAAAACCCAGAAAGAATCCGCCATTAAATCAACCAACCTCGAGCAAAAGCATCCTCCAAAACACGAAACCCTAATTTCACCTTCCGAGTAGCCTACGGGTCTCCAGAATAGGCCAACGGTCAACTGGAAAGATCATGCTCGAAAAGGGGACATTACAGTCTTTCTGAGGAGTGCATATGTGAAGCATGGCATGGGATGTGTAGATTCATGCTTGAACACATGGAGATGCATTGAGAGGCTTGATGCTTCAAAAGTATTCATTATAACTCTTGTATTGCTTTATTGCTGAATAATATGATGGTGTATGGATGCTTTTGGAGGCTGGGTTTTTCCCTCTTGAGGGTTTTCTCAGGGTATATCTTGTGTTATCTTGTGGCTTGTTTATTTAATCTATGCATTGTGGTTACTTGTATGCATGTTTATCTCTCATGGGTTATGTAGGAAATGGATTATGATCATGGGTTAAATGCAATATTTCCTAACACATTTGAGCTTGAGATTCATATTACCTAGAATGCCATGGGTGTGGCACTTAAGCAAGGAGCGCATTGAATGACATATCATTTTGAACCATCGTCACAAGCCAAGCTCAAATACATCACATTGGATAAAGAATACTATTGCTTGACCGATGCATTCAAGTAGTGGCATCATTATATTCTTCGTATGGAGGTATTTCTCCATATTGATTGCCAACCTACAATTTTTAATTCTTAGGCTGAGATTGAAGAACGTCAACATTTAAAGTGCGCATCTTACATCTGATATTTTCATTCAGTGATAAAATATAGGAGGGGCGTCACCAAGAAAGGGGCAGGTCTTCTTAGTTTTCCTTTTTCTTGGGTACTTAGCATTTTGGGTTTGTGATGTGAAAAATATGATGAGTGGAAATCTTTGAATCCATGGATGCTCAATTGGGCCCAATTTTCAAGCTGTACATTTGACAATGGTCACTTTTCCATGAATTTAGTTTTGGGGATGGGGGGTTGTATAAGTTCACTAAACTTTGTGTTCCCACAAGTCCTTGCCAATATTTGCTAATGGTAGCTCACTCATCCTCCTATGGTGGGCATTTTGATATCCAAAAGACCTTGTACCACCTTCAGTGTTACTTTTATTGGCTTTCTTTGCAGAAGTAGGTGAATATTACATCCGTCAATGATCTCTTTGTAGCCATTCTAAGCCTTCCAATTGAAAGCTTGGAATATTACATCCATCACTCTTGGACACATCAAATGTTGCTGAGCAATTTCAGTGCACATTACTGAACCCTGACATTGCCAGTTCAATACCTACTAATTAGATCATTGAATAGTGGTCAAAGAGATAAAGAACTAACAAATTCCACTATATCAAGTAGTGAAGGCAAGATAATTCCTCCTTTTTCCACTGTGTTTCCATGATAGGGATAACAAGAAATATGGGAATGTGTTTCCTGTATGGTAGGGGACGACGATTAGAAAAATAGGAAAAGTAAAATGGAAATATAGAAAAAATAAATTATTCATATTATTACAATTAATTCACTCATCATATTCATTATAAAACCATATTACATAACATTAGAGTTGAGTTGAGAATTTGTATGAAAGTTGACACACAAATTAACAAATTGTCATCATTTTTTTTGTCAATGTGCATATATAACAAGTACAAAAAAAATCCAAGGGCTATAACTACAAAATTATGAAAATGTAGAAAATGACATAGCTGCTAGATCTTCTACTGCTGTATCCGATCTTTGTTTGGAAATTCTGCATCAAAATTCTCTCACATATTCAAATATCAAAATTCAATGATAAAAAATGGCAAGTTCTAATAACCTTTATTTGAAAGTATAAATATGTTGTACACTATAAAATCAAATTTAAGCCCAAATACTTTCCACAAATTCTAATATTCTGAATACAAATATGTAAATTTGAACGATACACTAAAATTCGCATTAAGTTGCACTTTTCTACAAAATTGAAAACTTTTAGAACTACTGCACCAAGTAAAGTACCTGTACAAGACAATCCTGGTCAAAAATAGCGCTGCAGATTTTCTCCACAGCATAAACCATATTCTCATTACATCCTGATAAAACATTGTAGAATAGAGGCCTATTTTAAATTGGGGGACCCCTATTGGCATAGTAAAAACAAATTTCATGCTAACAAGTAAACCTTGAAAAAATGATTGTTAAATAAGGAGCTGCATTTTCTATTTATTATCTATTGAAGTTTCTAAAAATGCTAATGCATCTTCTTGCTTTGATCTAAACAGCAACTTATGATGGAAATCGTTTTTTCACAGAAACTGAAGGCATCCGCAAAGTATTGTATCTCATCTCCTTCAACAATCTTCTTAGCACACTATTCTTTTGCAGTTATTTTATTATATGATTGTTGTCTTAATAAGTAGGAGTCTTTGCAATGCGTAGGAAAAAAACTCCCATGCGGATGATTAAAAAAATTGGTAACAGCATTAAAGTATGGTATATTTTTCAATTTCCTTTCATGGAATACTCAGAAAATCTATTTAACTCTCTCTAAGCAGGCAACACCTTTGCTGTTGACAGTGGCTGTTTTGGAGCTTAGTGATATTGCATTTGCTGTAAGTTTTGATGTGTTTTCTGCTGTTTTAACAGTTGAATAGACATGTTAGTAAAATCTGTTGATTGCATTTTAATTTTGTTTCTGGTCCCAACGATCAGATGTGTTCATGTCCTAATTTGCAATCTGACAGTGCAAAAATGGTTTTGTTTTTCAGGTGGATTCAATACCAGCAGTTTTTGGTGTTACAAGAGACCCATTCATAGTTTTTTCTTCAAATATGTTTGCAATTCTTGGTAATACACCAGATAATTATATCTTCTAGGGATGGGTTGAACTTGAATTTGTGTTCTTTTGTTCAATGATTCTATACATCATGAACTCATTCTTTTTTTGAAGCCATGTAACCTTTTAAGGAAAGGAATGAATAGAAGAGTAAAGCAACCACAGAATAGTTTGGGTACTAGAAGATAATGTAGCCTCAATTGTTCAAAGTACAACTTAGAATCCCCCTAACTGTGCTAGAATCCTGAAATGTGTCCTACATCTTTCCTATGAATGTGTCTAAGATAGGTCTTGGATGATGTAGTAGCCATAATCTCAAGTATCAGGAAAATTGCCCTAATGGGGTTGAGAGGTAGTGCCTTTTGCGGGGGTTTAGGCGTAGTGCCTCTAGTGGGGTCAAGGGTCAATGCCTCTCACGAGGGTTTGGGGGTAGTTCCCCCAATGGGGTTGTAATGTCCCTTACCCGATTTTTCCCTAGAATTCGCTTGTTGATCAGGTTTAGGGTTTCTTCTTTTTCAAATGAATGTTCTCTTTGACTAAGTAATCTTGGATTGAAGTCTGCATTTAATATTTCCACATATACATATATTTGTTAGCATTAATGTCTAGATATCCAAATATAAATGTAATCACAAATCAATAATAAAGACATATGAGGAGTGGCATGGGTAGAGTCGCCCAAATCTATCCATCTAAGCCCAAGAGCACAAGCGTCCTATCAGGAAAACCCACCCCTTGGCCCCGAGCGGCATGAACATATCGAAGTGGCGTGCTTAGAGGAAACACTTGTACTTGCTTTCTCTACCTATGCCATCACCTCGAAAGACACTCAACCTACTGGGGGAAGCCAACGGAGCTTATAAGTGGTTCCAGCCCTAATTCTGTTGACGTGTGTTTTATGACAACGCCAGCACAAAACAAAATGTCCAACGGTCACTCTATTCTCTCTTGATCAAAGTGTTCCGCATGCTAAGATTGCGTGAAAGTTCATGCGTTCGACTCCAAGGTTCCTTTTATTGCAAATAGACTCAGTTGGTTGATGTGAATATGCTGGGTATTCCAAGGGGACTTACGTAATTGTTCGATTTCTTTACTCAAGCAAATGAAAGGTTTTGGCTATGATGCTCTGGTATTTGAACGGACCGGGAAATACTGAATTTAAAGGAGGTAGGGATAGGAATTCTACAATCTATCTCTAAGGGTGGAATGCAATGGCTAGCTTCAACAATCTTCAAACCAAAACTTTGTTTCGTCTCCCCTTCGGACAACTCTGACAAAGCTGGTGCAATCTTCAAAGGATGGATAGGATGTTCAAATTGAAATTTAACATGCACACCCCTTCACAACGAAGCAAGTGGGCACACAAACCACAACCGAAATTAGGTGTTGAGATTCCAGTTGACCACGCAAGGGCGGACTTACCGTCAGCAAGCCCGCTAGTGGTATGGATACAGCAAGATATGCTCAAACTAACGTCACATTCCACAATTAATGCTACTTGCATGAAAACAAAATCTACTTTACTCTACTCTATTCGAATTGGAAAGATGAAAAGATCTCGTCAACTGCCCACAATGTAAAATGAAGTCACCAATCAATGAAATCCTTATATTATGAGAGTCTTACACAACAATCTCTTACAAAACTTTCAAAGGGAAAGTCTTTCTTTCCTTTCCAACTAAGCTAACTCCTAGCTCTACTTTAACTTCTATTTAGCTCAACTCTATCTCTGATTTCTGTCTAGCTCTAATATCTTCTAACTGATTACAAATGAGGGGGGATACCCCTTTTATATCTAGCCCAGTCCAGTGGACGGCTTAGATTGAAATACAATGGAAGGCTCATATCGAGCCACCTAAGCCCTGATTAGGGTTTCAGCCCTAAAAACCGCCACTGAGAGGAGTGGGGCAATGAATGCACCCTCCACTCCTCATCAATGCACCACTAACCGCCATCAATGCACGTCGTCTCCCTCCAGAAGGTCATCATCCAGAAGGGCGTTTCCTTTCTCCTTCTCGCTGGCTGCAAATCTGATGAACCTGGATAACACTGCCTCAACTTCCTGATCCGAAATGGGAGGAATGTGATCCAACTGAAACTCTAAAACTGTAACTGTTCGTTTCAATGTTCTCACTTCAACTGCAAAATTTGTGTACTTGCAGCAGTTATGAAACTTCTTCAAACTCGTACTTCCCCTCTAAAAAAAAAAAACGTACTTTCAGCAACTTGTAAATGCTCCTCAAATTCGAACTTCACATTCAACAACTTCAGCAATTTCACTTTTGAATTCGAACTCCAGCAACTTGGGGTCTCTTCTCACAAATTCGAACTCTTGGCAACTGCAGTTTCAGCAAGTCAAAACGCCTTTCACTTTCAGCCACTGGAAACTCAGAAGTTCGCACCTCTCAGCAACTTGAGACTTCTCAGCAAAAACGTAATTCAGCAGCTTCACACTTCACAAATTTGAACTCCTCCAACAGCTTGAGAATATTTTACTTCTCTGCAAACTCGTACTTTAGCTTCAAGAAAAATCTTGCATTCAACAACTTGTGAGGAGAATGAAGAGGACTCAGAATATTATAGCCAGGTCGAATTCTAGCAGAGGCTATACTTAGCATTTTTTTTAACTCCACTTTCCCTCTCTTTTCCAATCGCAACACTTGTCATCCGAAGCATCGGAATCTCAAACTTCTAGAAGTATGTATTTCATCATTTCCGCATAGGCCTGCCTCATCACATTTGATTCTTAAAATATTAAATCACTCACTCTGTTGAACAATTTTGAATTCATTTGGTTAAGTCATTCAATCTCATCTTTGCCTTGGCGAAATCATCCAGTTCAATTTTCCAGCGAAAACACTTCGTGAAGTCACATTTCCTTTATTTGCCTTAGAGAAATTCTTGAACTTATCTTAGGAAATTTATCAAAATAGGCGCCGGGCAAAATTTCCTATCAAAATGATATGAGCGAGGCGTGGAGTAAGTTTGAATCATCTCTGGATTGCAAATGTTCAATACCCAGAAGAAAATTATTTTCAGAATTCATCGTTTTCATGTGTATCCAGACGAAGGGGTACTTTTAATTTTTATTATTTAAAAATAATAAAATGGCTAAGGTTTATTTTTCTCCACTCCGGACGTCTTCCACACCTGCAATCTCCAGTTTCTTTGCCTCGGCAAATTTTCCTGATTTCTCTCTGAAGAATTTTCTCTCTGGAAATTCTAGCATCATCTTCTAGGCGTATTTTTTATTTTCTCCTTAGGAAATGCCTTAGAAATTATTTTAAATTTATATTTATTGACTCACCCTTGAAGGGCGCATTTGAACATGTGAGCTTCCATTTTATCCCTTAGGCAATTCCACGCCTAGACCTTCTTCATCACACTTAGCAATTTTCATTTCCAAGTCCCAACACTCTTGGGCGCATTTCACATGGTGAGGGAGAAAATTACTCAACCCTTAGCTATTTTAAAAAGATATCACGCCACCCCTAGTATTACCTTTACCCCTGGTGCATTTAGCATGTCATGAGGGAAACTTGGAGCGCATTTCACCATGTGTGAGGGAATTTACTGAAGTCAAGCGCATTTCCTCAACACCTTTCACGTTTCACCCTTTTACCTTTCAACTTTTATCTTGCCACCTTGAATGCATATACCATAGGGAGGAGGAAAATGTGGTCACATATAGGAGGTGGTGTAGGAATTCCCACGCCTTGGGTGACCCTTCACCTTCCTTAGGCGCATTTGAGCATGTAGACTTCATCCTTGGGCTCATTTTAAGGTGTTAGAAGGAATTCCGCCCATATCTAGTGGCTCTTCACCTCCCTTAAGCGCATTTGACATGGTGAAAGGGAAACTTCCTTGCCTTAGGCGCATTTAGCCTATGCAACCTCTAGATGAGGGCGCATTTGAGGGGCCCTCAAGGAATTTTCGTGCCTTAGAAGATTTTATCATGCCTTTGCCTCATGTGGGCGCATTTGACCTCTGCTCAAGGAAATCTTGGGCGCATTTGGCATGTGCCACTTCCATTTTATCTTTGAAGGCGCATTTTAGGGTGTGTGGGAAACTTCCTTGCCTTAGGCGCATTTAATACATCTCCATGCCAATTCTCACTTATAAGTTTTCAACGCCCTAGCCATGACTTGGCTTTCTATTTTTAGCAAATTTGGAGCAATTAGGGTTTCCTTGCGTTTCACCCTGTTCTGAGCTGGAGCAGGCATGGCTGTGCCTCCACTTGGCCTTGCTACCTGGTTCATATCTTCATCTGGCACAGTACATACTATTTTTAGCCGTTTGCTATTTTTAGCAAACCCTAAAATTGATCAATTTTTGTATCTCTATTTGCTCTGAAATTCACTTCACCTGTTCCTAATGCTGTAAGTGACCTGTTCACATTTGTCTTAGGTACAGACCTGCTATTTATAGCCATGAGATGACTCACTAAAAATAGTAAGTATTCAGATCGTGCTCAAATTTTGCCACTAGGTAGCCTGAAGGATGCTGATCTCGGTGGCGTGCTTCGTTTTGACATCTCTATATTTTGTTCCATCTATTTTTAGACATAGCAGGGGAAACCCTAATCTGATTTGCATGCACTCTGGACTATTCACGATTCCCTGATTTGCGCTATTTGTCACTCTGCTTGCTGGAACGAAATGTTGGGTAACTGCTGGGCTGAAGCTGCTATTTATAGTAAGTGTCCAGAAAGTGGTCCATCGGATGTCGGATGAGTTTGCATGTCGCAATGCCCATGGGATCTCAAAAAACCCAGAAAACTGGTCAATGTTCCGGCACTGGCTAAAAATAGCAAGTCTCTTAAAACTGACTCATTCCGTTTGCATGTCATACCACTGCGAAGCTCTCGCAAAACCCATATGGAATATTCGGACATGTACTGAAAATCACTGCATGCAAACCCTTAAAATAGCCTCTGAAGGCTGAACCACTGAAAGTCGCCCTCTCGATTTGCATGTTATACCGTTGCGAAGGTCTTGAAAAACCCAGATCCATTCTCCAGTCATGCATTGGAGAATCGTACGTTTAAACCTTGAAAGTAGCTTCCGAAGGTTGAAATGCTAAAAATAACCAGTTGTCTGAATCCGTTCAAATTTCACGTGTAGGCACTCCGGAGCTGCCTAAATGTGCTGAAGTGGTTAGAATCCCGAAATCCTGAGGGAAAGACCCCAAATTAGGTACTTACTAAAAATAGTAAGTAGTCAGATTTCAGTAGGATTTCAGTGGGATTCTGCCTTGAGCCTCCTAATTATATTGCTGCACTTAGATTTTACCTTGATAACTCAATTTGACCTCAAGCAAGCCTAAAGGATAGAAACCCTAATTTCGTAGACTTGGCAATCATTTCAATCTAGGTCGAATGACGGGACATCCCTGGAAGGACAAAAGATCAGAGATAAAGAGAACCAAAGCCAAAAGACCAGAATGGAGCAAAAATTGGGGGGTCCCCATCTTGGATGGGGCGATGTGTGAAAAGGTCACAACACCACCCCTCCATGGCCACAGCGGATTGTTAAGTGGGACCCCCACCCCTCCATGGCTGCAGTGGATTGTTAAGTGGGGTTTTTAGGCACCACCTTTCTCAGACCCTTCCTCCCTAGTAGGCTTGCAAACACTCAGAAGACAATCTTTTAGCAATCAAAGACATTTGTATTTATTACTGATTCCTTAAGTTAATATAAACATCATTATCATCATGATAATACTAAAGAAAGCATTACACCAATAATCAGATTAGCAATATATGTTTCTTATATTCAAAATATGCTAAATATTATTGCTAAGTGAGTACATCACCTGAGTTGCTATATCTCTCCATGTTTCCTTACTCGCCTCCTTCAACCTTATACTGAATTGATCATAGGATTAGAACAATTCATAAATATACATAACCTACTTATGTTTATATTAAAGAGTCATCATTACTTATAAATATCATTATTGCATAATCGTGTATGTATATATATGTATATATATACTTCATATACATATATCTATAATTATTCTTTTACTTATATCCATTGGTATATATATATATATGTTTATATAATCATTCTTTCCTTATCCATATATATTTTTTATTCATTGCATATTATTCATTATAAAATTTATCTATATCTACATGCATATATACTTGTATGTCTATTAAATTATATATATATTAAATAGCTCTATATTCCAATGCATAACAATCATTGTTGCTGCTGTTTTGTTTCTCAATCTTTTTCCCTCTTCCTTATTTTTCTTGCTTCTATTTATACCATTCAAGGTAGGTGACTCTTAGGGGGAACGTATTGTTTGGTGAAAGAGGTGACTTTTCATAAAATCTATCCCTTTGTTAGATTTAATTGTTGTCTTTATTATCACAATAATATCTATTTTTAAAATAATATATTATTACTAATAATTATGATATTTCAGATTTATACTTATTTTATTATTTTATTTTGATGTTTTATTGAACATATTTTAACATTAAAGTATAATAATAAAACCATTTTGCTAATATTTTATTATTATTTTATTCTAATGTATTACAATCTTTGATGTGTAATGATTATAATATTTATTTATTATTATTATTATTTTTGATATTAAGTTATTTAATACTAGAATGTAATAACAATAATTTGCCTATATATTATTATTATATTTTTTATTTCATATTTATATATTTTTATATTGATATTATACACATTTATTTTATATTTAATATTAATATTGCTATTTATTTTATTTATTAATTTATTTGTATTTTAACACTTGGTCTTTATGGTTTTGCTATTTCGGGGACATGACAGGGGTCAAGGGGCAACGCCCCTTGTAGGGGTCTGGGGGCAGCGCCCCCAGCAAGGTTAAGGGGCAACGCCCCTTGCGGGGGTTTGGGGGTCTAGGGACAGCACCCCTAGCGGGGTCAAGGGGCAGCGCCACTTGCGGGGGTTTGGGGGCAACTCCCCTTGCAGGGTCTCGGGGCAGTGCCCTGGAGCCCAAATTAAGACCTCCAAAACCATACATTCTCCATGACATACATCATTTTGCATTCACAATAAGTAAAAAAAAAAAAAAAAATCAAATTAAATTTCATGTATTTTTTTGCACTTTTCAAACCCTGCCTATTGTCGAGTCCTGCTGATAGGACTTGCCTAGACTCGGCGAGTCTGGCGAGTCTACCAGACTCGGCAAGTCCAACCAGGACTCGGTAGGATTCGGCTGAGTTGGAGTCTAAGCCCCCAGGACTCGGTCAGGGTGACTCGGCTCGGGACTCGCCAATTCCTGGCGAGTCTTGTTACGATGGTTAAGACACTTGTCATGATCTTGTCTAATCTTATGTCTTACCTTGGCTATATACCTAGGTGGTCTCATGTAACAATCATATCATCATAATCTATCATTTGCATCCTTTGATAGAATGGCATTATTCTCTCATAGCTGATCTCTCTTGTGCTTTCATGAAGTTCCTAGATCTTTGGTGGCTATAATCTTCGGCCAAATCTTGTATGGTGTAGAGCATTCTATGCCAACTCTTATATCTTTCAACTAGTATTGAAGGAGATGTTGAATTCTAACCAAACAAATGTCTTTTATATGTCGAAATGGGCGAACCATAATGAAGTTTGCTTTAATTGAGCATTCGGTTTTGTCTAATTGCTTCTAAATATATGAAGTATGAACATGCAAGAAGGAAATTGATAGGGTTTTTAGAAACATTACTCAAATTTCAGGTACTTAGTTATGTCCATAGATAGAGAAGAAATTTCAATGAATGTTATTGTTTGAACAAAAATCTTAAATAAAATCCAATATAACCACACAATCAAATTTTCACTTGATATAAGTACACAATATTTGTGGAGGATATAAAAGAGTGAATGTTTTCATCTAGGAGTATCATCTACAATTAACCAAATTCCTTTCAGAATCCGTTTTGAGCTCTTGCATTCGAGTGTGTGAATCCTAGGATGAAAACCTTAGTGATTTCAGAGGACAATCTCATACAGCGTTTGTATTTGAGCTTCATTGGATGTGGACTCCAACCACATTGCATTGATCTGATTTGCTATTGCTGTTGGTATAAATTGTTGTTGTAGTTATTGATATTGCAGAACTATTTGGATGTAATACAACCATTATTGTAATAAGAAAGAGATTAGGATTTACACTTGTTATTTTCTGTTCATTATAATAAGAAGATCAAGTTATTTTGTCATTTTCTGTTTGTAAGGTAATGATATTGCTGATGCATAAACAATGATTTCAATTTGAGTTGTCTAAAATTTGATTAAATAATAGGGCTCAATAGTGTTGTTATTCAAATAATAAGTGTTGGGGAAGGTTAGGAATTGGATTTGCATTATTGTTTTGTCCTGAGACATTACAGTGGTATTAGAGCTAGTGATCTTGCCAGCCTATGTATTCAGAGTTCAAGTTTGCATGTTTTAGTTTTATGTATAGTTGTCGGGATTCTCCATTATGGGAACATAGACAACGTACCAGTCCCCATACCCAAAATTTTCAGTGAATCATTTACATATAAAATAGTCGTCTCCCTATTCATTTAACTCACATACCCTAATTTGATTGGCGTCCCCGTCCCCATACTAGTACGAGTACCCTGCAACTCTCGATAACTATGGTTTTATGCAATATAGTGACAGTGAAACCAAATATCATTGAGGGAGATAAAGAAATAAGGTCAATCTATAGAGAGTGCAAAGACTCAATCATCTCCTATAGAACCTATTGTAGAGCATAACAACAGTGACAAAAAGAGAGAGGATAATGAACGTAGACAACAACTCGGATAGTTGGGCCGAAATAAAATTTGGTTTGATATAAGAATACATTTCACTATTGGAAGATATAGACCATTGAGATTTGTGGGTATTCCTAATTTTTAAAATCTCATACCTAGCAAAGTTACAAATCATTTACCCAAATTTTGTGGAAATGATTTAGTTTTTAAGTGACAAACATCTACAAGATTTCATTAAATTCATAAATGATTATAAAGTTGAGGAGGAAGATTGTAAATGTTAATCAATTCTTATCAAATTGTATCCTATAGGACCTATGGAAATTCTAAGTCTGAAATTTTGTGCAAGTATTCTAAGTCATATTTGTATTCTTGTATTTCAAATCTTTTGATTGCAGAACATTTATATATTTCAATGTTTGCAAATAAAGGAATGAATTGCCATTTATATGAGGGAGACACGCCTCAAGGAGAGGCGTGTCTCATGAGAGGACGTGTTCCTTGAGCACGCGGGCTCCCTTAACAAACCGAAAGCATTCGGTATTTCTTATAAACTAATATTCGTGCTTTAACAAGCAGCGAACATATAATATGAATTCCGATTTTATTCATTTGCAAATTTCGATCATCATCTGAAATTTGAATAACTTATTTGAAGGTATTATATTTTAAGAACAGTTTGATTAAATATAAATGATGATGATGCATGAATGCAATCATCATTTATATCTGACCGAAGCTATCTTAAATCAACACCGAAGCTAGGGAAGATAACTTCTAAACAAATAAGTAGAGATATCACCTTACACATGATATCGAAGATATGATATGTTTTCTCAATTTGTCAAGTCACATGACATTCTTCATAACACATCTTCTTTATGGTATGTGCATTGATAGCAAGTCTCATGATGTCTACCATAATAATTCATGGCATATCCACAGATAAACATTAATCCACCATGATTATCTCATAAGGATCACAATGATCTTCAAAGTGACATCAAGCCCCATGATATCCATCAAAGTGTCCAAGAGATACTATCATGACATGTCCACAGATATCAAGTCATATGATATCTATCATGATAGTTCAACTCATCATTGTAGAGTCATCACTTTACAATGTCACATACAAGTATTCATTATTAGAAAGATCGTCACCTTTCAATAATGTACACAGGGGGAGAGGGCCCATAAAGTCATGGAGTCACACACATGACAAAAGAGTTTACACATTAAACATCTTTAAATATATTAGTACAACTTTTAAACAATTTGAATTTCAAACATAATATCAAATTACATTTCAACCATACCAAGTTTCTTCCTGAAGTGTTCAACCTTGACTCTGGAGAGAGGTTTGGTGAGAATGTCTGTTGTTTGATCATTTGTACTAATATACTCCAACCGAATTACATTCCTTTCTACCATGTCTCTTACATAATGGTAGGGGATCTCAATATGCTTAGATCTATCATGGAATATTGGATTTACAGAGAATTTAATGCAACTTTGATTATCACAATGAATGATAGTAGGATTCAAGGGTTCACCAAAGAGTCCCACAAGCAGTTTTTGGAGCCATACTATTTCTCTTGCCCCCATAGAGGCTGCAATGTATTCAGCTTTTGTCGAGCTTTGTGCTATTGAAGACTGTTTTATGCAGATCATAGCCGATCCTAAATTGAAGCAACATCTTGATGTGTTTTTCCGAACGGTTACACTTCCAGCCCAATCTGAATCAGAGTATCCATGTAGATCTAGTTGGTCATTTTTGTAAAGAAGACCATATCCAATAGTGCCTTGAAGATATCTCAATATATGTTTCACAGCCATAAGGTGAATTTCCTTTGGCTCACACATGAACTGGCTTAGAGCATTCACTGCATAGCAAATATCAGGTCTGGTGTTAACTAGGTACATCAATGATCCAATCATTTGTCTATATAGAGTGGAATCTACACAGTTAGATTATGTTGCTGCTTCTTTTAGTTTGTGAAGGTTGGTTTCCATAGGTGTAGACATGGGTCTACAATCCAACATTCCAAATCTCTTCAGAATATCAATAGTATACTTTCCTTGATTTAGTATGATGCCATCTGATTTCTGCTAGACTTCTAAACCCAGGAAGTAATGTAAAATGCCCAAGTCTTTCATGTCAAATTTTGAAGTTAGATCCTTCTTCCTTTGAGCAATGAGGTGATCTTCTCCTGTTATCAGCAGGTCATTAACATATAAAATAATTATTAACATATCACCTTTAATTACCTTAAAGTAAAGATTTGGGTCTGCATCATTCTTGGAAAATCCTAGTCCCAAGAGGTAGTTGTCAATTCTTTCATACCAGACCCTAGGGGCCTGTTTAAGTCTATACAGAGCTTTCTTTAGTCTGCATACTTGTGAGCCAGGTTTATGTATCACAAAACCTTCAGGCTATTCTAGATAGACTTCCTCTTCAATGGTCCCATTTAGGAAGGTAGTTTTCACATCCATTTGATGGATCTTCCAACCTTTAGCTACTGCAATGGCTATCACTGCTCTCACAGATGTGTAACGGCAACAAGTGCAAATGTTTCTTCATAATCAATGCCTTCCTTTTTGTGAAAAACCTTTGGCCACAAAACGTGCCTTATGTTTTTCTATACTGCCATCAGCAGCATGTTTGATTTTGAAGAGCCATTTAGAAGAGACAACAGATTTCTCTTTTGGTCTAAGCACTATATCCCATACATCATTTTTTAGAATGGACCGATACTCTTCCGTCATAGCGTCCTTCCATACTTGATGTCTGAAGAATTCTGTAACACTGGTTGGTTCTAAATGTATGATGTCATTCATTAGAGCAACATAGCTTGAGAACCGTTTGGGTCTTTTACTTTTCCTAAAGGTTCCTTTGGGTGTTGCATGATTCTCAGCTTCTTTGATCATATTTCTAGCCCAAAGTGGCCTCTTCTTGCCATTGTCATTTGTATTCTCATCTGAAGTAAATTGAAGTTCATTTGGTATTTCCTCAGGATACTCCCTCTGAATCTCAGGAGTAGGTTCCACTTCTAAGACTCTAGGGGAATAAGTTTTTATCTCACTTTAACTTCTTGCCCTTTTGAATGCAATGTCTTCTTCAAAGATGACATCTCTACTCAATTCAATTTGTTTTTGCCCGGGTATGAATATCCTGTAAGCTTTGGAGGTTTCACTATATCCCACAAATACCCCTTTCTTTCCAAAAGGTTCTAGTTTGAATCTCTTCTCTTTGGGCACATGAATATAGATTGGGCAACCAAAAATCCTAAAGTGACTAATATCAGGTTTTATGCCAGTAAATGATTCTTCGGGAGTTTTGTTATCTAGATGAGAATGCGGACATCTATTTTGGATGTAGACAGCAATTCTAGAGGCTTCTGCCCAGAAGGAGGTTTCTATGTTCTGGTCTAGTAACATTGCTTTTGCAGCTTTTACAATGGTTCTATTTTTCCTTTCAGCAACACCATTTTGTTGAGGGTTGTAAGCTATTGTAAACTCCCTCTTAATCCCAGCATTCATGCAAAATTCCTTAAAGATTTCAAAGGTGTATTCTTTTCCATTGTCAATCCTTAGGATTTTGATTTTCTTCCCAGAGAATTTTTCAGTAAGAGCTTTGAACTCCTTGAACCTTTTAAGGATTTCTATTGACTCTTTACACTTAAGAAAATAAATACAGGTCTTCCTAGAGAAGTCATCTATAAATACAACAGAGTATAGGAAGCTTGCCATGGAGGGTACAAACATGGGTCCACATAAATCAAAGTGAACCAGTTCTAACACATTTTTGGTTTTACTCAAGCTATTGTGAAAGGATCCCTTCGTATTCTTTCCTAGGGCATACCCTTTACAAGCTCCTTCAAGAGTTGGTTTTAACTTAGGCAATCCTGTTACTAGTTTTTCCACAAAGGGTAGGGCACGAAAATGAAGGTGTCCTAATCTTCTATGCCAAATTTCATTTGAATCAGAAGTATCAAGGGTAAGGGCTTGCTTGACTTCAGTGCATAGTTTATAAAGATAACCTT
Source organism: Sequoiadendron giganteum (assembly GCA_007115665.2). Lineage (NCBI taxonomy): Eukaryota > Viridiplantae > Streptophyta > Pinopsida > Cupressales > Cupressaceae > Sequoiadendron > Sequoiadendron giganteum. Next base: position 192,415,280 of record CM021108.1, read on the forward strand.
GTCTTATACCTATAGTTTTAGCTTTCTTTATAGTTGAGTTCTTAGGCCATGCCAGAACTTTCCCATCCATAAAGGTAACCTTATATCCATTGTCTTCAAGAGCAGACATGGATATTAGATTCCTCTTTATTCCAGATATGAATAAAACTCCAGTGAGTTGAAGGGAGAGATCAGATTTCAATTTGATGGAGCAAGTTCCAACCCCTTTTACAGGATGTGCAGACTCATCCCCAATAGTTACTTCTTCGTCAGTTTCTTCAGTCATAGTGTCCAAGTGTTCTCTGAACCTTGTAATGTGCCTCAAAGAACCACTATCAATTACCCAGTTGTTGATATTGTTAGATACTTGACTTGATAAGGTTGAATAGAATACAAATTTCTCAAAATCATGGTCTGAATTTGACTTTCCTACTTTAGCAAAGGATGCTGCTTGTTTTGATCTGTCAGGGCACTTCATTGCATAGTGCCCATATTGATCACATCTAAAACATTGTACTTGAGAGATGTCTTTCTTCTTCTTGAATGATCCTTTTCTATAGGAATTTCTTTTTCTCTTAAATGATCTTTTCCCGTAAGAGTTTTTCTTACCCCTTTTATTAGATGTTGTGTTGAGCACATGAATGTCCTCATCTATGGATTTTTGTTTGTTTTCTTTTGTTGAGAGTCTTGTTTCCTCTTGTAAGCAGTTTTTTTTAGCCTATCAAACTTGGGGAGTTTAGATCTCGCACTTATTCCTTGAACAAATGACTCCCATGAGTTTGGTAGGCCTCCTAGTGCAATTAGTGTTAACTCTTTGCTATCAATTTGATATCGAATTGTTGATAATTGATCCCTTAGTTCAATGATCCTCATGAAGTATGCATTAATAGTTTCTCCTTTTTTATTTGGACATTGTTGAGTTGACTCTTTAATGCAAGAGCCCTACTGGTGTTGTTTATTTCAAAGGTGCTTTCAAGGGATTTGAACATTAGATATGCAGTCTCATGTTTTGCTAGAATGGGTACTATATGGTCCCTAACTGCATCTACTAAAATTTTCATGGCTTTTTCATTGTTCTCAATACATCGAGTTTTCTCTGGATCATCCTCTGGTTCCCTTTTGTTTTCTCTCACAAATGAGTCTAACTTATTTTCTTTGAGAATCATCATGATTCTAAATTTCCAAGATGTGAAGTCATTTGCTCCTTCAAGACGGTCTTCAAATCTGATCACACTTGACATTATGAAGAATGTGATGAGAGTTTCGATTTCTCTAAGAGATACGATTTTTCTAAGTAATCTGATATCTAGATTTGATTTTTGATTCACTCAACTTGGCTCTGATACCATGTAAATGTTAATCAAATCTTATCAAATTGTATCCTATAGGACCTATGGAAATTCTAAGTCTGAAATTTTGTGCAAGTATTCTAAGTCAGATTTTTATTCTTGTATTTCAAATCTTTTGATTGCAGAACATTTATATATTTCGATGTTTGCAAATAAAGGAATGAATTGCCATTTATATGAGGGAGACATGCCTCAAGGAGAGACGTGTCTCACAAGAGGACATGTCCCTTGAGCGTGCGGGCTCCCTTAACAAACCGAAAGCATTCGGTATTTCTCATAAACTAATATGCGTGCTTTAACAAGCAACGAACATATAATATGAATTCCGATTTTATTCATTTGCAAATTTCGATCATCATCTGAAATTTGAATAACTTATTTGAAGGTATTATATTTGAAGAACAGTTCGATTAAATATAAATGATGATGATGCATGAATGCAATCATCATTTATATCTGACTGAAGCTATCTTAAATCAACAAAGATGTAATGCTGAAACTATTTATTTAATCATTAGAAAGAGATTTGATTTCTCTATTTCTATCTAGGATGAGTTTATGATTGTTTTAATTGATTATTTTGGTGACAAAATTAATCTCAATCGCAAATGCTTCTAAGGGTAATAATCTGGATGCCACTTAGAACCACACACAAAAGACTTCTTGTTTTAGCTATAAAGCCAACTCGACCTACCTTTTTGAATAAGGAGGCAAAGGCTCCAAAACTTGAAGCCCAAAAATCACTGTTTGACAATATTAGGGCTTGTCATGTACAATACCGAGCTCTTCTCGAGGAGATCCAAAGTGAAATGTCACACACCAATTATATGAATATGACTAAGTCTCATAATAGTTACAAACTTGAGTCTAGGCCGCAAGTCTTTTAGAGAGATATGCAACAAGCTTTGGGGAAGTTGAGACTCTCTCCCTATGATGGATCTGATAGATGCTTAGCTCATGCATAGGTACATAAGCTAGACACATACTTGTCTCTCAAATTGATGGCTAAAGATTAAGAAATCAAGTTTGAAACCTTGCATTTGAAGGGTTCTACACATGAGTGGTGGTACCATAGTCTAATCAGTTAGGGTCATGATCCATTACCTCATATAATGAATTTTGCAAACTTTTGATTGAGAGGTTTGATCGAAAGGTCCTGAAGTTTATTTCAAATATTTGATTTACCTTAAACAGTGTGGTTAAGTGGAGAACTATGTAATAGAGTTTCAAAAGTTGTCGATGATAGTGCTAGACATCACAAAGAGAAGATTGACCAATCTCTTCATCAAAGGGTTAATCAGATCTCTTAAGGAGTTGGTCAAGGATTTTGAACCACCTACCCTACAAAAGGCCATCAAGTGGGCTATGGCATTGGAAATTTCCATGTCGAAGAATAAGTTCCAAAATAGAACCTTCATTCCAAAGAAGCCCTTTTACAAAAATGTATAGGAGACCAAGAGTTTTCCATGAAGATCAAACATTGAGGCAAGCAATAAAATGAGAAGGAAGAAGTTGTGCCTTAGCTATCAGGAGCCATTGTCACTTGGACATAGATGTCTTGGGAAAGGACAAGTGCATTACATTGAGGTAAGGTTTGATGATAAATCAGGATCTGAGGAAACCAAACCATAGAGTGAAGAAGAAGCCAAATAGAAGATGGGAGAAGAAGAAGAAGACTAGCCAATAGAGGAAGAGTTCATCTTGGAACACACTCTTGCCATGCTCTTTGGTACTCCAAGATACAACCCCTTTTGCATTTGTGGGGTCCTATGAGGTCAAAGGGTGACTATTCTCATTGACACTGAAGCCACTCATAACTTAATTGAGGAAGGACTAGTGGCCAAGCAAGGCCTTAAGATAGAGGATTTTGAAGGATTTAGCATTATGGAGGTTGACGGTTTCCCCATCCAATGCAATAGGAAGATCTTCTAGTTGGATCTTAATCTTGGAGGATACAATATGAAGGATAACTTCTCTATGTTCAGTATAGGAGACATGTATATGGTCCTAGATATTTAGTGGTTGCACTCATTAGGAGAGATCTCATAAAACTACCAAACCATGGAACCAAAGTTTTAGTCGAAGGGAAAAGAAGTGGTATCATCTAAGAGAATAGAGAGGATTTTATGTCATGGGCAAGTCACATGGGCAACTTAGTGTTTGGTGACTGTAACAAAACCTAACAAAGGAAGGAAGGCATATCATGTGGATGTACATAGCATCTTGGACAAGCATAGTATAGTATTCAACATCATTCCTCTAGGGAGATTGCTAGACAGAGGCTTTGAGCACATCATTGAGTTGGAGGAGGGTGCTAAACCCGTCATCACTACTCCCTATTGCCACCCTAGGAGACATAAGAAGGAAATTGATAAGGCCATTAAGGAATTTCTAGAAATGGGGCACGTTAGACCTAGCTCAAGTCCCTTTACTTCCTCTATGGTCTTGGTGAAGAAGAAAGATGACACAATACAAATGTCTATCAATTACATAGCACCAAACAAAAAGACTATCAAGAATTGAAACCCTACTCCTAGGATCTATGAATTGGTAGATGAGCTTCACAAAGTAGTCTAGTTCTCAAAAATAGATCTCAGACTGGGCTACCATTAGATCGAAGTGTGAGAGGAGAGTATTCACAAGGTGGCTTTTCAATGTCACTATGGGCACTATGAGTTTCTAGTCATGTCGTTTGGATTGACAAAATGAGGTTTTTCGCAAGCAATTAAGAGTGTTCATCTTTGTTTGCTTTGATGACATTTTGATCTACAACAAAACATGGGAGGAGCACGTATGATACATTGATAAAGTGTTGGGAATCTTGGAAGCACAAATGCTCTTTGCCAAGGAGTCAAAGTGTGAGTTCGCTATGACAAAGATCTTGTATCTAGGTGACATCATCAATGCAAAGGGAGTGTAGGTGGACATGGAGAAGATCAAAGCAATTTGAGACTGGCCTCCCTTGAGGACCTTGACACAACTACAAGGATTATTCAACTTTTGTAGCTACTATAGACGAACTGTCAAGGGTTTTTGTCAACTAGCCACACCTTTAATTGACCTAACAAAGAAGGGAGCTCTCGTGTGGATTGAAGATGCACAATGAGCATTTGATAGACTAAAAGAGTTAATGAGCTCATGTCCTGTGTTAACAATTTTGGATTCACTCTTCCTTTCACATTGGAATGCGATGCATCAAGAGAAGGAATTGGAGTAGTGCTCATGCATAACAAGCACCCAATTGCCTTTGAAAGTTGGAAGCTCATAGTTGGAAAGATGGTTCTCCATCTGTGATAAGGAAATGTTGGCCATCATGCACACATTGGTTAAACTTAGGCAATACTTGGTGGGTGGTTGTAATGTCCCCGATTTAGCCCTACGCTCTACAATTGGATTTAGACTATTTCCAAAAACTTGTAGGCTAAGAAGAATGGGAACACTTACTATTTATAGTAAGTCATATTATTGCTCAGTTGGCATACAGATGTGGTTTTGGCAAACTTACTATTTATAGCAATATGTTATTTTTGGTAAGTATATTTATAGCAGTATCACTCTAGCAGCAACTCAATCTTTTGTAGTTCAGTGTGGCCAATCAGTTTGACTTTCTGTTAAGTTGAAGTGAACTTACTATTTTTGGCAGTGGCTATTTTTAGTAAGTCTAATCTTGGCAGTATCATCATCTACAGTTCAGCTCAGGTCATCATGCTATTTGTGGTAATCCATCAATTTCAATATTGGCTTTGGTTTTGGTTATCTCCTTGGACTAAGTATTATACTTCGTTAAATTCATGTTTTTAAGTTGTACGCCCATGCCTAGGAGTGATAACTTCATGTTGTTTTAAAGAGGGGACATTAAGGGGTCATGTTGAGCATTTAATGATTTATTAAATGCTTTATTGTTGCAAATAGAAATGGACGCCTAAAGGGAAGGGAAATTATGTTTTATTATTTCACCATAAAGTGAATGGTTGAAGGTGGCGTCCCTTGGGAAGTTGAAGTGATTCAACTTCTTGGAATTCAAAGTGTTTCATTTGCCCATTGAAACTTATATACTGCTGCATTGTGGAGAGCTGATGATGTTATCTTTGGAAATTATTGTAAAGTTATGCTATTTGTTTGAAATCCAAAATCCAGCTAAGGGAAAGTTCAGCAAGTTTACACCATTCTTCGGGCCTAAAACTATGGTTCTCTAGATGGTGATTTGAGAGTGTACTTCATCCAGAAGTACATATTGAGCATTATTATGGAATTTTGGTGAGATATTTCTAGTTTTCATGTTGCTGGTTATTGTTTGGCTGAAGGAGATTTTCATAAACAGCTTTTGGTATGATTTTTGTTTGCTTTTGGGTATTGTTTCTATCCATCTATATGCTAGAGGCGCCCCTTTTGGTGCAAAGACAAAATTTATTATGAAGTGGTTGATTTTATAAGTGAGGTCAACCCTCTCCTAGGGCCGTACCATTCATTTATTACTTTGGAATGTGTGTTGGTTGTCTTTGCTGAGTTTTAAGGTTGGAAAGTGGTGGTTTCTTGGTCGCCTAGCTATAGAAGAGAGACACTTTCAGTTTGGCTCAAGTCCGTGGAGTGTGGTAAGAGATTTGACATTTTTGGTGAGTTGATGTTTGTTGATTCAAACTTTCAGTTTGCTGATTTTATATCAGAATTATTTCAGTCTTTGATTTCAATTTATTCCTTCAATAATTGAGAGAAATCTAGAGTGGGAGAACTTCTATTTCTTGGTGCTTCAAAGCTATTGTAGTAGTCATGTAATTTGCAACTCTTCCTCATTTTGTAAAGTTGATAATAGTATTACTGTTTCAGTATGTTTAATTGCTGCTTATTTGTGTTTAATTATCACATTGTAGCCCCTGGATGGTTTACCGCCAGTGTGGAAAAAAGAACTTGCTAATTCTCTCAATGTACCCACTGGAAAAGTGGTGAATTCCCACTCATGAGTGGATGTCTGCCGCAGCAGACGAAGTGTTTTAATTGTAATATTTTCCCCCCACTGTTTGGTGGTAGTGTGGAAATTCTTTCATGGTTGGTTATCCACCTTTGTTACATTCAATTTCAGCATTAGTACTCCACCATATGTTAGCACCTTGCCTATCAAAGGATCTTGAGTGCACATTTTTGGTGTTGAGTTTAATCTCTCTTTTTCAATGTAATCATTGTAATATTTGATTCAGTAGATCCTAGGGATCCTCTGACCATATGCCCGCCCCTCCTCCTTAAGTGGTTTTAGGGCGCATTCTTGGTTAGAGTTCTTTTATGCATGTTTTGAGTTATGCTAACCTTAACGGGTGCTTGGTTACATTGTAAATGTTCATTTAAAAATCAAAAAAATTGAGAGTATATGTCAGTGGCCAATTTATGGTCAAAATTGATTGCAATAGTTTGAGATATCTTCTCAACAAGAAGGATCTAAATGAGTTGCAAAAAAAGCGGGTGAGAAAACTCCTAGTGTATAATTTTGATATTGAGTATGTCAAAGGAAAAAAGAATGTTTTTGCTGATGCACTGTCTAGAAGGTCGAATTTGTGCTCCATGTTTGAGATATCCATGGATTGGGAGAATGAAATCATAATATAGTATGCCAAGAATGCGTTCATGGCTGATGTGTTGGAAGGGAAGATGTCGGACAACAGGTTCATTGTCTACAATGAACTCTTTCTTTGCAAGGGAAGGTCTACTTGGTGTCAAAGTTAAGGATGAAGGAAATATTTTGCAAGTAGTTCATGACACTCACCTAGTGAGCCACCTTGAGTATTTCAAAAACTACAAATAGATCAAGGAAAGATTTACTTGGAAGGGACTCAAGGATGTCCTCACCCATATCAAAGAACACGTCATTTGCCAAAAGAATAAAATGGAACAAACATTTCCAACAGGTGTTTTGTAGCTCTTACCCATCCCAAGGTTGAATTAGAAACTGTCTCAATGAATTTCATCACGAGACTTCCTAAAATCCAAGGTAAGGATTGTATATATGTTGTTGTGGATAGACTAATGAAGTATGAACATTTCTTTGCCATCTCTTTAGATTTTAAGGCACCACAAATGGTTGATTTGTTCTTCAAGGAAGTGATTAATCTCCATGAACTACCGAAGAGCATTGTGAGTGATAGAGATAGTCGCTCCATGAGATTGTTTTGGCAAGAGCTCTTCCTTTTGGTGGGAGTTGAGCCTACCACTTGTAAACAGATGGCCAAATTGAGATTGTGAACAAATGGGTGGAAGGTTATTTGACAAATTATGTTGTTGATTAGCACTAGACTTGGATTAAATGGCTCTACTTGGGGGAGCATTGTTACAACTCCACCTACCACATGTCAATCAAGATGATGTCATTCATGGCTTTGTACAAGTATGAAGCTTCGAAGCTTCATTGATCTCATCCTGGTAGATAGCAGGGTATTGGGGGCAAGTGATGTGATTAAACAAAACCAAGACATTTTGAAGTCATTCAAGAATAATCTCTAGTAGGTTCAAAACCAATAGAAGATGTATGCAAACCGTAGGATCGAGAGAACATTTGAGATCGAAGACATGATTTTTGTGAGATTGTAGCTATACAAGCAATCTTCCTTGAAGGCAAGTGGGGTGGAAAAGCTCAAACCATGTTTCTATGGGCCTTACAAAATCTTGAGAAGGATTGGCAAAGTGGCGTATGAGTTGGAGCTACTGTAGGGAAGCAAGATACAGAATGTCATTCCCGTGTCTTGTCTCAAACGGTGCTAGGAAAACATATAGAATCCTCAGATGACTTGCATTTGATTGATGAAGATGGAAATTTGGTTTTGATTCCCAAAGTAGTAATGGATGTAAGGGAGAGGAAGTTGAGAAAAAAAAAGCACCAAGGAGTACTTGATTTAGTGGAAAGATCTTTCGGTGTAGGATGCAACATGGGAAGACCCACAGGTATTGGAAAATCTGAACTTGCAATTCCTTGAGGACAAGTAATTTTGAGTGGGGCAAACTTGTCATGTCCTATTTCCAATCAATCCAAGTCTATACATATTAGGTTTGTACTTGTGTCTTCCTTGTTTCCATTTTCTATGTGTTTTCCCTTCTTGAGTATGCCTTCTCTTCCAACTCCGCACTTTCCTTCTTGTCGAAGTTTTGAACTTCTCCATTTTTCATGCCTTTTGTATGTTGCCCACCTCACCATTGTATTTGTTGGACTTATCCATCTTGTCATGCTCGTTGCTTGACCCCTGACACCTTGTCCTATAGTTTGAGTCTTGTGATATGGCCGATCCTTGATCCCTAATATTTCTTTCTATGTTTTCATTTCCCTAATAAATTCTCGACACGTGTTGTATTGTTCTCAGTAGTTTGGTTTGGTGCCATTACTTTCAAATTCTCGCCCATGATCACTGTTCAAATTTGAAGTTGCGGGTGTACTTGGTGGTCAACCTTTTCTATTTGTGGACGATATAAAATAGAAAATGTTTTCAACGAATGAGCATCATCTACACTTGACCAAATTCCTTTCAGAATCCATTTTGAGCACTTGTGTTCAAGCATGGGAATCTTAGGACAAAAACCCTAGTGATTTTAGAGGATGATCTCATACATAGTTTGTATTTGAGCTTCATTGGATGCGGACTCCAACCACATTGCATTGATCGGATTTTCCATGGCTGTCAGTATGAATTGCTGTTGTAGTTACTGATATTGCAGAACTATTTGAACGTAATACAACCATTATTGTAATAAGAAAGATATTAAGATTTACACCTATTATTTGTTCATTATAATAAGAGATTGGGAGTTATTTTGTCATTTTTTGTTTGAAAGTTGATAATATTGCTGATGCATAAATAGTGATTTCAATCTGAGTTGTCTAAGATTTGATTAAATAATAGGGCCCAATACTGTTGTTATTCAAATAATAAGTGTTTGTTGAAGGTTAAGAATCGGATTTGCATTATTGTTTTGTCTTGGGACATTACATAGCCTTCACATTTTTCTTTAACCTTGTGACACTTCTCGATGTGAGTGCAATTGGAGTTTGTATGAGGCCATTCACACAAAGAAGTGCATCAAGTTGACACAAAAGCGCCTCAATGGCCTTGTCTTTGTGCAATACAACCTTTACCTTCACACAAAAGAATGGAAACAATTGTTTAGATTAAATTGATTTGGATGAGATTGATCCATATAGCAATGGGATTACACAGGATGAGGACACCCCCATGTTTATAGAAGATGAGATTGTTGATTTTGGGAGGGAAGCAAAAGGAGGGTGCAGAAGAAGCAACATTATTGGATTGGATGACATCATGGGAAATGATGTTGAGCTAGAGGAGTCATTGTCATCTAGTTTGAGGGTGGAACTACAACCTTCTAGAAGTACAAGGGTGGAGTTGCAGCCAATTGTGAATAGTATGCCCCAAATTTTAATTAGAATGTATACAAGAAAGTGGAAATTCTAAAATTGTAAATTGTTGTAACTTTCATGGATACATAACTTTTCATAAATCATCAGAATATATATTATATTTGTTGAGTGTTGTATCCACATGATGATGTGATAATATATTTATTCGGTATTCAAATCTAATAGAAAACACTTTCCCAACATTTTAGAGATTCATTTTGATATGTTGTGTAATAGTATTTTGCATAAAAAATATGTTTGTTTAAGTTGCCATGTTTTTGTAGAGTCATCAAGTTTGAGTCAAATTTGGGTCTGCCAAGTTTTGGCAAGTTGCAAGATTTTGAACCATGATTATAAATGCTTTCAGATGTTGTTTCCCACTATTAATTGCTGTTATATTTTTTTGAGTTGAACATTGTTTTTCTTCCTTGTTATTGAAATCTTGAACCAAGCTATGGTATTAATACTTAATATTTCATTAATTGGGACAAGCTCTTCTATGTCCTTACTGTATCTGTTATTGGGCTAAGCTATGGTATTGAGCCCTAGCAACCATATTATTGGGAAAAGCTTTGGTGTTAAATTGTTAATACTCATTTACTTTGATATTAGACCCAAGTTCTAGTATAGATCCTTATCTTCCTTGTTTTTGGGTTATGCTTTGCATTGAGACTTACTTTCCCCATCAATGGATGAACCTCTGTAAAAGCCCCAATCGAATTGAGCATACTAAATAGATGTCAAATAATTCTTCTCTTAATCAAGGAAAATGAATTGGTTGGAGTCTTAAATTATTGTTGCCTTTTCAGCCATAAGCATCAAATCTATGAATGTGCCTTGGGATGCTTTCTTAAAATTTTACGAACACAACAATTGGACAAGCAACAAAAGTTACAAAACTTGTCTTTTCCTTGCCACTATCAGATTTGAAGCCAAAAATTAGTTCTCAATGTGAAAGATTACTTGGGGGGGTGAGGGGAGGAAAGGGTCTAGAACATCTCATGAAAGTTAGAAAATAGTGAACAAATGAAAAAATGCAGTCTTTTCAAGGTGGCGTTGAAATCGCCAATTGTAGCAAGTGCTGATTTTATAACCACCCTGGCATTTTAACAGCTATTAATTTTCAACAAGTGGTGCTTTTGCAACCATCTTTTTCAATAGGTGGTGATTTTGTTTCTGTTTGGTAGAGCTATTTTTGCCTTGAGGATTACAAAATGATTGGTTTGACGAAAAGAGGTAGTTTCATCATTTTGTCCTATGGGGGCAAGGTAACAATTAGGAATGGTGCCTCTTTCCTTTCTCCATGCTTGTTAAGTGGAAAACGACTTTTTCAAGGCATGAGGGTCATAAAAGTAATTGAGAAGCAAGCTACAAAGGCTGGTACTTCATTCATTCTTCATGTTTTGTGCAGTTTCTTGGAACAATGGGTTGTTTGGCAAGTTTTAATGGAATGTATGTGGAGCTTGGTTGCATAGAGCCATGGGTGCCTTTTTTGTCCTAGAGACACTTTCATACAGTTAATTGACTGAATTCATAGTGATGTGATTGAGGAGGTAGGGCAGCTCACTCCTTCTAGGGTTTTCACTCATTGTGGATTTCTTTAGTGTAAATCTTTGTTTTAGTTTTGTGTGCATGTTTTTCCTTATTGTTCCTTGGTTCTCCTTTATAGTTGAATGTTGCTTTAAAATTCCATGAACTAAGTAGATTTTTTATTGTTCTAGTTTTGAGTTTTATGAACACGTGATATTTGCAAATGAGAAAATGTTAGAGGAATATCCTCAACAGTTTACAGGTCATTTGCAATTGCGTTAATATTTTATTCTTGCACATAGGTATTGGAAAGGATGATTAGGGCACCAAAGATGGTGAGGTAAATTAATGATGAGTCACCAAAAAACTTTGCCTATATTTTTTTATTTTTACTTGTCATTATTCACTCTCTATAGTGGAGTGGTTGTAAAACTTGGACTCAAGTAAGTATTCCCTTGTTTTGTTGAATTCATCTTGGCGGTATGCCTATATGCTCTAATTTCTTCAGGACTTTTTATAAACTTTTAAAATTCTCAGACCCAGTAGGTCTAATAGGAATTAATTCAAACCTATGCAGCAATATTACAAACTGTTTTTATGAGCTCGCAAATTGAAGTTAGCAAGCTTCTAATTGAATTTGATTGAGGTTTATACCATTTTTTCAAAGAGAAGCTCTTGAAGAACATCCTTGGTAGATTTTCAGATTTTTTTGTTTTTGTCTATTAATATTTTAAGTTTTAGTGAACATTCTTGTTTTGAATTGTTCTACTTATGTTTTCTTGTTGTTGGCATCATGTAATCATATAATTTTTCATCATAGTTCTTTTCATATAATAACTAACTTTTTTTTGTATGTCCGTTTACCAAACCCTTTATCTGGATTCTGATTGACTTTGTCCAACCTTTAACTTCAACTTTAGTTGGATTATACAGATATATGTTGATTTTCTATATAGCGAGTTTGAGTTTAGCTCTTGGCTAATTCAATAGTGTGCATTTAATGTTTGGTTTCTTCGCCTTGACCAAGTGCAAATGCTATGGTTGATATATGTATTCCTTCCTTTTTTGTGATAATTGTGGATTTTATAGCATGTGGTAACATTGATAGCTGGATTAAATGAACAATCTAATGGAAGTCTTGTCTTTTTTTTCTATGGAAAATTAGATTTTATAAGAATATATGAAAATTTCTATAGTTGGCTTCATGCAATTTTCTGTGTAATTTTCTTTGCTGCACTTTGGTGTACCCCTACAAATTTTCATATCATGTCACATTTCAAGCTAAATCCTCATTGTTTCTTCAAATTAAGAGGTTGTGTTTCAAAGGTCACATTCACCAAGGTGAAGAATGGAGTTTAATTGATGAAAGCGACGGAAAATCATCAGGCACAAAACTATGCTCTCCAATTGAAGGGTGCATGCTAGAGTAAAGAAAAACAAAATTAAATTCATTTTTTTTTGCAGGTTCATGTATGGGCACACACTTTGTGAAGGAAGGCAACTTCTGCAAAAAATGAAAATATGCAGTCATATTGATAGGGCATGTGCCACTTAACAAGGGAGGCAAGTTTTGTTAAAATTGAAATCTGCAAGTGCTTACACCATGTAATGTCTCCTTCCTAGGCAATGCAATTGATTCAGGGGTTAGCCTATCATTCAGACCCTCGTAGGCTGACAGATGTGTTTAGAGGGTTACTTGGGCTGTTATCCGGCGTTCGGGAACCTTACTCCATCAGTTGATTCAGGTTTGGACCTTTGCAGACTCTCATAGAGTGTTTTTCAGATACTTACTATTTATAGTAAGTTAGGCAGATAGGGCTTACTATTTCTGACAGGGCACCTGGTTTAGTTGGTCAGCTCAATTTCGACCCAGTTGGATGATTTGATGAACAAGCAGTGATTATTGGAGCATTTAATAATTATTAAAGATTATTAAGTTGACTTTATAATATAAAGTCATTTTAATGAAATATTAAAGTAATTATTTAATGGAAAATTATAAAGTATTAATACTTTATAAAAAAAGGGGCGAATAATATTTAATGAGTGTCTAAATACTCATTAATAAAGGGACGCCATTATTTAATGAAATTGCCTAAGTCTAAAAGAGTCGTATTTATTTTATTAAATGCAATTTAAACTGCTTTTTGAAAGGGGGTCGACTTCTTGAGAAGAAGTATTTATTTCACAAGGCAAATCGAATTCAACATTCATGATTATTCTAATTTGTCTTATTTCTCTCTGAGAGCATTGGGGTTTGCGGAACAAGGGTTTCTACAAATCATTGGATTTTGGAGAACATTCCCTCTTCAGAATCAAACATACTGAGACTGTGAGATACCAATTGAAGATTGTCAATGAGTGGCTTCATTCAGGAGTCATACATAGCTTACAGTGAAGTTTTTCATCAGTACTTGGTTCGAATATTCTTCAGGAAGGATCCATTTCAGCGGCTACCATTTACTTACATCTAGCACGCCTTTCAAGAAATGTACGGCTGTATTTATTGTTGCTGACAGGTCGTACTTGCTGCAGAAAGGACGTCTTTTCTCCTGGCACTCAAAACGCCTCTCTTCTCAGCCTCCAGTCTTCACCCTTTTGGACGCCTAGGCAAGGAGAGTCTATTTCAGGCAACTGACGAGTGGAGAATCATCATCTAGAGCAAGTCGTTCCTTTTTGAGGGTTTCTTCAAGCGGCTGCAAGCATATCAGGTTCTTTTAATTAATAATTGCTTGTCTTTTACATGCATGTCCTCGATTCAGCATTGTATCTGTCCAATAATGAAATAAAGATCATTTGCCATTCTTCTGGAAGTCATTGGATGTATTGGATTCCATATTTGAATTTATTTTGAATTTATTAGTATTTATTTCCAAAATCTCATTTTCCTTATTGCTGCAAAAACCCACAAAAAATTACAAAACCTACAAAACACAGAAAAGCAGTTTACTTTATTCAGCGCAGTTGGGTTGAGAGACACCAGGTTTCTTACACACCAACACATGCCACTATTAAGAGTAAGCAAAATTGTCAATTCAATAATCTGCAACAGTTTGTGATGGCATACACCATCGGTCAAGGTGACATGTTTTTCAAAATTTGAAATCTGCAATAGTGTGTGATGGCATACACCATAGCATGTGCATTTAATGTTTGGTTTCTTGGCCTTGACCAAGTGCAAATGCTATGGTGGACTGTTGAAGAGGAACAAATTTTGAAGTTTTTTAAAAAAAAAAGGATGCATGTGTGTTAACAGGTGCACACCACAGAGAAGGGAAATTCACTTTTGCAAACAAAACTTGCAGTCCTATTAACTGGTGTGCACCCTAGAATAGAGAGACAATTTTTGCAAAGTAGAAGAATGCGCCCCTTAAGACCAGTGCACCCGCCTATGAAGAGGTCGACTGGGTTTTACTTTAAACTTGTACATATGCTATATAAATAAGTGTGCCCTTCTATGAAGAGACATATTTTGAAAAAGACAAAAAATGCAGATCTTCTATACTGAAGTGTGCTCCATACAAAGGGTACTCAGATTTTTAGTCTATACATAGAAAGTTCAAAGCAAAAGACATACATACGCGATTGGATGAAGCAAAGGACACTGGGAACAATTTGAGACTCATTTCAAAATTGTTCATCATTTCATTCTTCCTGTTCATTGTTTCATGCTTCCAAACCTTGGCTAGGTTGGATTAGTTTGTGAGGGTTAAGACATCAATCTTCATTATTGCAGAGTTTTAGTGGTATTTTCCAGCAGTTTCATTTGGTATATAGCAATGTTCTTCCTCAAAATGTCAGCAGTGACCTTTGTATTTTGAAGAGGGTTTCAGTGGCATAGTGTAGGAGGACTCCATATAATCAGCAACCTTCATCAAAATCCACCAATTGGGTGTCTGATTTCATTAATTTTTCTTCAAGAAGAATTTCTACTTTCAGCAAGGTTTCACACCGTCAAAACTCAGATTTTCACATGAGTTGAGTGCCTAGGGCTTTGGTTATTGTTTCAGTGTGTCTTCAATTATCACTTGAGTGAGCTTACAACTAGATATCAGCATACAACAATAATCATGGTGGATTTTCAAGATCTTTCAGCATGTTCAAGTCATCATAAGAATGAACAATGGTAAGTTATCATTTAGTCCACTCCTCATTCAAAGTGCTTCAAGATTAATGGTTTTATAAACTTTTGTTTTCATCAAAAGTTATATCCATGTATGTTTGGTGTTACAAAGTTTGTAGAATGACGAAGGATATATTGGTGAACATTTGTAACAAGACTTAGTGTTACAACATACTTTTGATCAAGGGATTTTTATATTCAAGTCACCAAGATTGTTTGATGAACTGTTAGAGTTTCAGGGCTTCCTTAGACGATTTTCCATGGTCAAAGTAGAAGAGCTTCATCGCAATCATCACCAAGATCCAGCTGTTAAGATTGGCTATTTTTAGTCTGTTTACTGCTTTATCTGATAAATTAAATACATGAATTAATAATAGAGATGACAATGCATACTAGATACATGTGTAAAATATATCTTTATTAGCACATGAAATTATTATAGAAGAAGATCAGAGATGGTCAGCCAAGGATCAAAGTTGATCCGACTAGATCATACCAACTCTCCTTGACGATACACAATGTATTTAAAGACCCAACGGTTGCCAAGAAGAACCCAACTGTCAACCAACCGATGCTTATAACTATCGGAAGCCGACAACCAATTAATACAAACAATTAATATATGGTTGGATAACCAATATTATCAAAGCATAATAATAGACATTGTACATTGACTACATAGTCTTTTAACTGTCATTAATTTTGAAGAGAGATTAATATTATGAGAATGTGGCGTCCCCAACCAGGGATATGAAGGAAACTAAGTAATAATCTTTTTTTGTATGATTTTGAATATATGTAGTTTTTCGGTATTTTTTATCAAGGGAACTGGAATCAAATACGGAAAAGAAATGCAGACTAAAGTAATCAAACTCCATGATGGAAAGAGATCTAATCATTAACAAATTACCATTTATTTGATAAACACTGAACTGAAATGGAATGCAACCTACTATTATAACCAGATTTATTGAAGGTCAATGCAAAGCCCTATATTGAAAAACACTGGATATTTAAAGCCAGGATGCAGCAGATAAAGCTCTTCGTGTGAAATGGTGGATTGGTAATGAGTTACATTAGAAAATATAACAGCAGAAAGGTACTGATTTTACCATAATAATGGCAAACATACTGAGGTAACAGCAGTAAATAACATTTAGCTCAGATTGCTCTCCAAAGACCGTTTATTAGAATGCAAACCAGGGTATAACTGGTGCATCAAAGAGGGCGTTACAATTATAGATAGCTGCTGTAATTGGGATTTTAGCAGTCCTTGAAAAGTGTAGCAGACACTACTCCTACCACAAGGTGCAATTAACTTCCAAGGATGAGCAGTGGCTGATTAGTGAACAGACTTGCCAAGGGTTAATGGATTTACACTAAAATATGTTAAACTCTGAATCATCAATCTAACCAGCAAGCAGATCAGGGGCTAGCCCTTCCGAAGGCCAATGATAAAATTAAGTTTATGGTTGTGCCTTAGTAATCAGATCAGATCTTGTAGAGTTACAATAGCCATGCAATAATTCATAAAACCATAACCAATAAAATATGCAAACCCTCAAATGTGGTGCTATGGAAAAAACCAAATGAAAATTGCAAAATTTGGATTAAACTCACATTCACTTGCAAATAATTAATGTCTTCAGCTGAATTGTTGAATACAAATGCAATTCTTGAAGTGGAATCACTCCAAATGGATATGAGGGTTTTCGTCCTCAAATTTTCCAAGATACCATGAGGTTTTTCGTCCTCAAATCTGCCAAGATACCATGAGGGTTTTCATTCTCCAGAAATTGCAGCCAAGGGTTATCATCCTTGTTTGCACTTAATTTGAAATTTTGAATTTTGCAAATGACAAGGGGTAATTCAAAAAGGGGTGCAAGTTTGGACCCCCAAATAAAGTTTTTACCTCCAAAATTTAAAATTAAAAAAGTAACTTTATTTTAAAACTAAATACACTAGCCATAAAGTCCCATTTGGATGGTCTCAAGAGGAGATACTAATTTGCCCAAATAGAGCAATAATTGGGCACCAAAAAGAAAAAGAATTAAAATTTGCAAGCTCACGAAGGGGACACGATAGAAGTCTATTTATAGATCAACTATTTTGAGGTGATATTCTAAAGGGTTTATTTTTAGTTGATAGTTATCCTTATTAGAAATCTATTTGAAGATTTCTTGATTTAGGGTTTAGTATTTGTGGACAAAATTGTATAAAATCTTGTTTCGTGTGCAAGCAAACTATTCTTGGTTTAGAAGTGCTATTTTTTTTTCTCAGTCAAAGTTTTGTAAACCTTACAAAGAAGTGCCATTTGCACTTAAATTTTCAATAGGAATTTTATGCCTACTTGCTACTAAAATTGTTTATCAAATGTCTAATGAGAGATATTGTGTATGTGTGCTTAGGTAGATAGAATTACCTTGTTGAATTTGTAGTCTTTGTATTGCATGTTTCTATAAAGCTGGTGATTGTGGCTTTGTACACAATTCCTTAATTTGTTTTACTAAATTGTGCTTCCTTTGTTTAAATCAACTCAATCCTCTTGTTTTACTCACCTTTTTTGACCTCTGCTTTTAGCTGAAAAGAGTGAGTGTTCATTAGCTGCTATAGGTTGTTTGCTTTAAGTTAAAAGGCATAAAAATCTCTCATTTTGAGTCAAAGTGCTGAATCGCCTTGTGCCCTTTTCTAAGAACAAAAAGACTCTATTTTCTTTAATTTGTTTACAAGGTATTCTCAAAACTTCAAGAGGTAAATTGTTTATTTTGTAAAAAGCTAGAGATCATGTCCTTATGTTCTAAAGTTTTATATTTTACATACTGTTTTGTTTTGTGTTGCACTAAAAGGTGCGAGTTAAAACACCAACACACTTTAGAAATACTACAAATATGGCCATGCCACTTGCTACCCAGACATGGGTGATCAATGTAACTCATGTCCCAACAACAAATATTCTTGTTGATCCTTATATTCTTGTACAGGTCTCACTACTAATGGAAGTCATTTTATGAATATTGCAGGCCATTGTTCATTTGAATCTTTGTACCATAAAATCTATGTTACCGGGTTCTTCATTTTAGCCCCTCGAACCAGTCAAAATACATGTGGGTTCTGATTCGGGTTCGATTCTTCTTTGGTTCCCGGGTGGAAAATGGAGAACCCTAGCCGAACCCGGGGAGAACCCAGAAGGACCCAGGCGGACCCACGTCATCTAGCCTAGAAAAAGGCAAAAACTCAACTTAAAAACAAAAAATAAAACCCTAAAAAGTGCCCAGATTGCCTTATATTGACTTGGTCGACCAAATGAGGCTCATTTTGCAAACTCAAAAGAGCAAAAACACCATTTTTTTGCCTCCAAGCTAAAATAGATGACAATGAGGCAAGTAATGCACCTAGTGAGAGTGGCAATCCAATTGATAGTGGTTCAAATGAAATTGAACCAATTGAGGACGATGAATTTGATGAAGACGAATTTGAAGAATAGTAATACTGAATTAAATATTGTCTTGATTTTAATTTGAATTTTCAATGTGTAATGACATTTTAAGACATGAGTATTTACTATTTAGTAATTTAGTAATTTACTATTTACATTTTTGCAAATTATGAATATGATTACAGATTATATGAGGTATTACAGTATGGCGTATTTCATTGTTTCAAATTTTCAATATTCTATGGCATTATAGCATTATGATCATATGATTATAATTTTGAGCATGCTTATGAGTCTATGGCATTATCATTATGTTTATAAATTTATAATTTAATTATATATATATCTATATAGTACGGTCGTACCCGTACCCCAGGAAAAGAAAAATTGCCGAACCGGCGAACCCAAACCGGCAACTTAGCATAAAATAGATTATAGTCGTGTGGCATATCTCAAAATGAAGTATAAGATACTGAAGAACTTCACTAATTACTGTTGCCTTGCATATTTTCTGGGCTATAACTGACACCACCCTTCTCTCTTTGCGGTGCCCTTTTCTCTATAGGCTCCTTTCTTGTGGCATGTATTGATGATGGATTTTTATCAGCTATATTGATTTCCCATCATGTTTATGTAGCTGCAATGTGGCAGAAGCATACCTTTTGTTGATAAACACTGCTAAAACAATTGTTGTGCCGTCCAAAAAATAATAATAATCTTGAAACAGTGTAAGTAATTACAAACTATATAGGAAGCTACTGTGTTTGACACTACCAAGAAAACTGTAACCCTACTTTGCAACAGATTTGGAAATACCAAAATTATACATGCGAATAGTATAACAATGTTTGATACTAATTCTGAAAAGTAAGTGGAGTGGAGGCAACAAGAGATTAGAATCTGCCTACACTTGAGCTGGACCACTTCCATATAGTTAGCATATTTCTCTTTTACCCAATGGATATTTGGTTTGTAGTTTCAACATCTTGTAAGTAGACAAGTATTCTAATTTGTATATTGCTTGTAATGCTCTTTTTTGTCCTTTTTTTTATATGTTTGGGTTTTATCTTTAAATTATCCATTCTTTGCACTTAATCTTTTGTTTTTTCTGCCATCCATATAGATATATTTGGATATAGGATTGATTTGTGCATGTACCATTGTGGATTTTTTGTTCTTAGTGTCACTGTTGTTTTCCTTTCTTCGTTGCAGGCTTGCGATCACTCTATACTTTGATTTCTGGAAGCATGTCTGAATTGGAGTACCTTCAGGTAATCTCAAGTTGACTGTATGTTTTAAGATACTGCCTAAACTTTCAGATGCCCCAAAAGACCTTGCATGTCACAGATCCAGGAATATATTTTCATTACACCTGTTTTTCCTTCACTTTTTAAACATCTATTTTGTAAACTGCAAGAATCTTTCATTTAGTTTTCAAATTTAGAGTATAAAATATTTGGTCAAATAAATCACCTTTCTCTACTTAAAATAGAAACTGTTATGCTGTTCTGGAAGCTTCTTAGAATGTCTGAGAAGCAAATAAAACATGCACATAGAAGTTGATATTGCATTTAAGATAACTCAAGTTACACGAAAGAGATATAAGTATCAAAAGTCATACTTGGTAGTATGGTAACTACAAAAGACGTAGTCTAAGCAATTATACGAAGAATTTTGATCATTCCCTCACAAAGATGCAAGTCACCACAGTAGGTTCTTTTGTTGCACCATATAATATGTTTACACACTTAATTGGAGATTGTAGAGAAGAAGCATGTATAGGTTTTTAATTGTAGTTTTGTATTTGTTTCATATCAACTCTTGTCGTCCAAACCTGTGTAGCCTGCTGTTGGAGTGGTTTTAGGCTTCATTGGCTGCAAAATGGTCGCTGATTTCTTTGGTGAGCTTCATGAGTAACCATTATTTTAGAATAAATGATTTCTAGTGTTTTTTGTTTTCCTATATATTTCATTTGGGTATTTATGTAAATTGTGGAAGGTTCTTTATATTAAAACTAAGGCGGTGCATGTCATTCTTCTCCTTTCAAATTTCATTTGTTCTTTTCTTTTTGGTTATTTTCTACGTTTCTCTGGTTTTTCTAGGCTATCATACACCTACTGAAATCTCGTTGGGGTTTGTCGCAACAATTCTTGGTACCGGAGTTATTTTAAGCCTCTTGAAAAAATCAGATGACAATGTGTAGCTGCTGAGAATCAGATCTGTACAGTATATTTTTGTTTCTACGTGAAGTATTACATGTAATTTTGCACGCATTTGTTTTTCTAGGTTGAATAAAATCATTAAATATTTCTGCTCTTCCGTAATGCTTATCAACTAGTGGGGCAGTGAATGATTAACCTTTAATGATCATCAAGAGACCATTATGTTGATCAAGATATTAGAAATAAAAAAGCCATTCTTCTATAATATTGTTGATAACTATCTGAAAATCAGGCATCCAGTATTTGAAATCTATGTAAAACCTGTTTTATATTGCTAAATAACAAAAAGAAGCAAATTCTTCACTGGCAGCTTTCAGAAAATGTATACTCAGGCATGACACTTGTGACATGGCATTCTTACATTAGTTTTCTTCTTTCCTTTGAACATTATCCCAGTTAAAGCCACCAGGACATTTTTTAACATAATGATTTTCAGCTATCGTGAATGGTGTGAATTTGCAGATTGTCTGAGTACCCATGCTTGTTTGGAGAAGTAACATAGTGCAAGGTTTTTGTTAAGGATATAACAAAGCTAGGATACACGTATAAGTAGCTTGCTGCTGTCAGTCATTCAATGTCTAATTGTTGAGTTTATAAACTGTATAAATTAAAGCAACTTGTGATGTTCAAAACTGTCGTTTCTATTGTATGTTTTGGGTGGTAATTATTGCTTCGTGAAATGATTGTTCACTAAATTGTGAAGGTTCAGATCCATCTTAAACTCTCCGAATTTAGATGCATCCAGTTGTTAGAACTTGTTTCAGACTAGAGCCATCCAAGATGAGCGAATCTACAAAGGACTTCATGAACCACCTTGTCCATTGAATTTATTCTTATCCCAAATGACATTAGAAATTAAATATGCTTCTATATGAATGTTTAATTATATCACCTGAAGCCCAAGCGGATCATCATGGCACACAAGTTGCAAGGTAGGCCTTAACTAGCCATTTTTATCGATGGCTGAACACAACTCCACGTGCACTGCCATATGTTTTACTTATATTCTTGTTAAATAAATACCTGAAATGTTTAAATAGTCACATATTAGGATGAAGCATTTAAAGAATTATTTCAAAACTAGATTTAAGTTTTTGTTGGTACCTCATTCTTTTACATCTTTGTCAATCACTATAATGTTTGGCTGATTGGCATATATTTGTTGACTGTATTATATGTAGATAAAAGGAAATTATGTTAATGTGTTGTGCTAAGCAATATACTGTACAACTAGAGGCTTTTAGTCCCTGTATTGTTTCTAAACCCAGCAAGTGAAGTGGAGTGCATTTACATTGTATCTATAAAATGGTTAGAATGCGTGGAAATGCATTGAAACATTTGCATGTCTTACACGTGTATATGCATGCACCACGAGTTATGGCCATTTGAAACCAGCTTTGGGGTGATTTTCTAGGGATTTATGTGTTTGCATCTTCTTTATTTTTGTTATTGACATCACTCAGAGGTGTGTAGTCGGCTGAGAGTGTACTTGGTCGGTTGTGAGTCATAAGTAAATAAGACTTTAGTTAATATTAATAATCCATGTACTTATCTTATGTATGTGTCATGTTAGTTAAGTTGTCTTGGGAACAGTTCCTGATGAAGTAATTAGTTATAATGAAAGGATGCGACAGTTGGTACCTCAACCACCCCTAGCGTACTATATGTACTTGAGTTATGTAGTCGGGAAACATTACGGTTCTACTATGCTATGCTATGTTTTGTTTGGAGGCTTTATGATGTAATTGTCGAATACTGAATAAAGCAATACATCTATGTTTTGTGCAATTTCCATGTGACTATTATACTATGCTCCATGGGGTTTCGGGGATGGCAAGTACTCGGTACGCCGGGACGAGTTTCTGGTACGGGGGTACTTTTGGGTCATTTTTAGGGGACGGCAGGGGACGGCTGATAAAAAAATAGGGAAATTTTTTAAAATATAGAGAAATTTCAAATGTTCATAGCATAACATTGATAAAGCATTCATTCTAGACATTGTATAAGCTTATTACATATCATTAGACTTGAATCGAGATTTCACATGAGAATCGACAAACAAATTAACAGAATTCAAATGTTTTTCATTATCAATGTGCATACATATCATATAAGAGTCTGATAATTATAACCAAAATGCCCAAAGGCTCCAAGTCTCAACTATGAAATGACATGATAAACATAAAACTAAGAAAATATATCGCTGTCCAGTGTCCCTAATCAGCAAAAGGTAGGTCTAAATCAGCATTGCCATCGGAGCTCGAGTCTAAGTCAGTGTCAGTGTCCATGTCAATAGAAGGATCTACCTCAGCCAATGGAACCCCAACCAATCCCTCCTGTGCATCCTCATCCTCAATCTGCATAGCATCTTCAGGATTAACATCCCATCGTAAGGCGGGAGTCTGACGATACTCACTAGACTGGCGATCCTGTAGCCGCAAAGCACTGTGTACTGCCACCAACTTCTCCGATCGTCTAGAGGTAAGGCAGTTCCTCTTGACTGATTAGATGAAGCTATATGTGGACCAATTCCTCTTAGCAGCAGAGGAACTGGCAACCTGTGAAAGAAGACGAACGGCAAGTAATCTCAACTCTGGTGCATCCTTCCCATGCCACATCCACCATCCAATAGGGTCGATTTGAGCCAATGTAGCTCTATCCATCCTCGCCTCTGGTTTGCCGAAGGTTGGGCCACGAAGATTGGCAAATGCAAGCCACTGTGTGCGAAGTATAGTAGATTCCTCTAAAGTATACATTTTTGTAAGGGCTTTCATGAAGCCTTCTTTCACCTCTTCATCATGAGATGGAGCCACTCTCCCAGGTCTCGGTGCATACCATTTTGGATTGAGAGCATAGGCTATCATATGTAGCGGGGTGTTCATAATGTCCCATCGTCGCGTCACAATGGGCCTAAGATGCTCCTCATAAAATGCCAAAATAGGGTCCTTGCCATAAATTGCTTGCTTGACCTGTCCAAGCATACTATCAAAGGTCTCATAAATCTCTCCAAGGCTAGGAGAGTCAGTATCAACATATCTAATCACTTGCACAATAGGCTGGATGAAGGAGCATACATATCTGCAAGTGCAAACAAGTTACAAAAATTAAAATCAGCTAGCCTATAAATATTAAATAATAAAATGAAAATCAGCAATAATAAAATTATGAAATAATTCAAATAAATAATAAAATCAGCAATGCCAATTTTCTTACCTCATTGTGGACCACCAGTCATCATCAAGGATTTTTTGTTTCACCCTTTTTCCCTCTTTTGTTCTTGACTCATGCCATCTACCCCACTCTACATTGACCACCATTATTTGTAGAGCCTCTTGGATCTCAACCATCCTCTCCAATAAAATGAAGTAGCTGGCATATCTAGTCTCCACGGGCTTGAGGAATTCCTTCCTCGAAAATGTTCTGAACAAAGCAAGTGAAGTATGATGGTTGCAAATGAACATTTGCACCTCTCTAGCCTCTACAACCACTGCCTTCACCCAATCTATCTTCCCAATGTCCTTCAAGGTATTGTTCAACGCATGCACACAACAAGGGGTCCAGAAAATGTGCTTATAAGCACTCTCCACCATCAATCCAGCTAATTTACACACACGGGCTGAATCGGTCACTACCTGGCAATGGCATATCATCAAGTTGATATGAGATTAGTATAGATATCAATTTAATAATTTAATAAATTTTTTAATTTATAGATGATGTCTCACATTCCAAATCAAAAATAAGAAAGAAAGAAAATCAAAATGTGAATCTGTGATCAATACCTGCACAACATTAGAGGCTCCAACCTCCTCTATAGCATCTCTCAAAATCTGAAATTGGAAGGTTGCATCCTTCCTTTTGCCCGAACAATCTATAGCTCTAAGAAAATAAGAGCCTGCTGTACTAGTCACAATAAGATTGATGAGTGGCCGATGTTTGATATCGGTCCACCCATCCATAACTATGGAGCAGCCATCTGTCAACCATGTTTGTCTCATGTCCTCCATCAAAATACTCACCTTGGAGTACTCTTTATCAAGTAGAGTGGTGCGTAGCTTAGTTTCTCCAGGTGGAACATATGAGGGACCAGCAGCTATTATATTTTTGCACATTTTTTTAAAATATGGTGAACGTGAGACATGAAATGGTATGGCATTACCATATAAAAATTTGGCAATAGAGGAATCAGCCCCATCTTTTACTGTAACATTAAACATATCAGCAACATGCATACTTCTTTTCTTTCCTCTAGTAGAATCCTCACCCACATGAGATCGAGAAGCTGAAGCAACATCCATTGATGGTGTAGGCATTCCCATACAAGGCTGCAAACTCTCAATTGAAACCCCTTTCTTTAATGCCTCCCCCTCCATATGCAATCTAGTTGCCTCAATTTTTTCTTGTTGGGTTATTTTTCTACACCCTTTCACCCCTTGACCACCAATCCACAAAAGATGGCAATAAACTCTTGTATAGCTGCCCTTGTATTGTTTGTGGCACAAATGACACTCCCATAATCTACTACCCCCCGAATTTTTTTTCTTATCTTTATCAACTCTTGTTGCAAATTGTAGTAGAGGCTTTTTGGGGTTAAATGGGCCTTTTGCCCATTTTTTGAGGATTTCAGATGGACATTCAAATTGGTTTGAGCTTGCTGACCCTACTCCACTCCCACTCTCTGAACACCCCCCAATGTTTGCAGTTGCACTATTTCTAGGTCTATTTCTTGTTCTTTGAGTTTGAGTTCTTTCTTGCATTTGAATTTCAATATCATGATCATCACTTTCACTATCACTGTTGCTACTCATGATTGTTTTTTAAATTCAAAGAGCTGTAAGTTGAAAAAAAAAAAAAAATGAACCCACAATGCCCTTCTTATGTGTTGGTAAAACTTAAAAAATCTTGCAAAAATTAAAAAGAACTAGCAAATACAAAAAAAAGATGAAAAACATACCTCTAATATGCTGAAATGATGCCCTAAGCTCTTCTCCAACCTGCTGTTTTCTCCTTCACTCAGCTGCTCCTCTTTTGCTTTCCTTCACTTCACAATGGAAAAGTAAAAATGAGTTACTTTTTTCTCATTTTGGAGTTTAAATGTCACTTACATTAGGTCAAGTGTGATGGGGCGTCCCTTGTGGGCCCACCCATAGCTTTATTTTTATAAAAAAACTCTTACTTTTTAAAAAAAAAGCTTTTTTTTTTTGGCTGGGCCGTAGGGTACTGCTAGAAGTACCCGGTACGGTCGGGGTACGGCCAGGCAGTACCAGGTACTTCTAGCAGTATCCAAGTCCCCTAAAAGTCCCCTTTTTTTGGGAAACCGTCCCCTAGAAGTATCGGGTACTTGGAGGGCAAAAGGGTACTACTAGGGTACGTTTCCTAGTAGTACTCGCGTCCCCATTTCGTACCCGGTACAGGAAACGGGTAAAAACCATAGGGGACGCGTCCCCGTGGAGCATAGCTATTATATGCTATCAATGTTATTTTATATTTTTGTTTACTCTGTACGTCATTGTACTTGTAGCAAGCAAATATTTGGTGTCGTTGCCTAAGCGAATCCGGTAAACACCCAGACAAGTGAATGGCGTTGTGATGGGGCAGCCGATCGAAGGGCCGGTACAAGCAAACAAGGATCGTGAAGATGCTCTAACGGAAGACCTTTGCAGTCTGTGGGAAATCGTTGAAGGACCACATACGGAGGGAGGCTCTCAGGCGAGAGATCCCTCAGGCAGTCATTTGGGATAGACTGTGCATCAACGAAGAGGTCGACCACCTTCTTACCAGATTGCCAAGACTAATAGCACGCCACTACATTATCCTATAGGGCCTTCGAGCGGAGGAGGATCAAGAATGCCGAAGGTAGCAAATATTGCAGCGGTATGAAGAACGAGCCAAACGGGAAGAGGAACGAGACACTAGCTGGAGACGTACCCCTAGCAACCAACAATGATCATGTGAATGACCTGTAACGCCCATACGGCCAAACAAAGACAAGAACCGAATACCATTCGGGCACGAAGTTGAGGAGGAAAGGATTCGACGATCACTGAGAGCATAGGAGCAAGAAAATCGGCGACGAAGATTAAGGCAAGTTGATAAGGAGTTAAATGAAGATTTAATTGAAATAAACCGAAGTATAAAAAGAACAAGTGTTAATCTCAAGAAGATAGACCAATCGATCAGTAGACCACATTAGAATTTTGTGGAAGGGAGGGATGAAGAATTCTTCATCACCCCGTACATAGAAAAATATAAAAGCCTAGAAAATGAAAATGAATTGAGTGGAGAACATGAGAATAACATCTGACGTATTCAATAGTTGTCCATATCAGACAACGACGAAGGGCTGAGGACTAGGAGATCTGAGACCAAGACCCCTTGGCAAAGGGAGCACCGGAGTGGAACCCAGGAGACTCAAGGTGTCGAGGACGTTGACGGAAGACATGGGAGTGACTCGTACCTGGCTGAGAGTGCAAGTGACGCACCAGACGTAACGGGGAAACCAGTCTAGTCGAGTCCAATACACAAGGAGGACAGTGGGGAAGGATGGTGACTCCAGAGCGACAAAAGTTGCCGAAGTTTACAGGGAAGGGGTCAGAAGATCCAGTACAACATTGCAAGACATGTGAAACAATCTGGATAGCAAATGGACAGGATGATCCGGATCACTGGCTGAAAACGTTTTCGGTGACACTCAGAGAGAGTGCCATCGACTGGTACTCAGAATTGGACCAAGCAAACAAAGCTACATGGAGATTACTAAAGCAAGCATTTCAAGATGAATTTAGACTCTTGAGGGATGATAGTGAGATTGTAGCGGAGATTTACAATACCAAGTAAGGGAAGCACGAGTGTGTAACTATAACCAAAAACTAAAGGATCTATTGGGCAAATTGGAGACAGGCAACAAATGGTCTAAAGAAGCGATGGTTCATCGAAGGCTTGCTTTTGTCGCCGAGGAAGAAGATGAAAGTCGTGCCTCCGTCATCGTACGCTAAAGCGTACAATCGGGCGATGGATATAGAAAGCGAAAACAAAACATCCTCTCAAGGGGAAAAGAAGATAGACGATGAGAGTACGGACGATAGCGACGGTGAATCCAAGACTGTACAAGCACTCAAGAAAGATATGATGTGAATGATGAAAGAATTGAAGGTCGACAAAGAGAGTACGAGGGAAGCACGAGAACTGTGGTGTACAAAGTGCAATGGGGAAGGTCACACAAAAGTGAACTGTCCAAAGAAGATGTTTTGCGATATCTACCAAGTGATGGGACATTCCGTCAAGGAATGCCCATACAACTTAAAAGCCAAAAGTGCACAAGCACTCTTCGCTCAAAGAGAACCTTCGACACTGCCGAACACACCACTGAAGCCCCAGTACAATAACAATGCATCCCCTTGAGGTTACCAAAGCAACGGGTGTTCAAGGAACAAAATACAGTACGACGGTAAAGGACGGCGCATGATCTAATGTCGGAAGTGCAACAAATGGGGTCACTTCGCCAAGGACTGTCAGAACGGCCAAGGTTTAGGAGGAAGATTGTGCAAGTGGTGTGGACCAGGTGACCATGAAGATAGTGAATGCCCCAAGCAAAAGGGTATCCATATGTTGGAAGTAGAAGAACAAGAGGTACTGGCGATCACCAGAGCGCAAGCAAAGAAGACAACCTACCCAAATCCACATACGGAAAAACAAAGGATGAAGGAAGAAAAAGCCGAAGTGGAACTAGCGATGGCGGAGGAGAACAAAATATCTTTGGAGAAGCCAGAAACCTCTCGGCGGTTGGAGGCAGAAACCAACATCGTACGGCAAGTATTGCAAACCATCATACCGATCAAAGTAACTGACCTTCTCTAGATGTTACTGCAGTTGGGATTGGCAATGACAAACATCCTCGAGGATGGAAAGCAATCACGAGCAGAGGATGGAAGGAAAGAATTGGTACCAGAATCGCCACCATACGGTGAACAAACCATTGATCTCGTACTACCCACAACGAACATTGGGAAGATGTCGGCAGTTGTGCAAATGGAGATCAGAGAGAATATCTTGACAAATACTATCGTCGATGGAGGATTGGGAGTTAACGTACTGCCTGAAGACACATAGAAGAGCCTCGGGAAGCCTACACTCTAGCCACCGACATTCCAACTCGTCAACGCCAATCAACATAGTATCAAGCCGTTGGGAACATTGATGGTGCAAAAGGTGATGATCGGGACAACAATTTTTGCTAAAAAAAATCGTCATTCCATTACAGAGGAAAGTGTACGATTCACTGCTTGGGAGAGGATGGCTGATAGCCGCCAAGGCAAATCACAATTGGAAGAGGAACACACTCTCAATCGAGAACAATGGGCAGAAGTACCTCATCGACTTGAAGAACCAGGTCGTGAGCGAAGAATTGGATTCCTCTGGGTCAAAATCGGATGGAGGAGAGTCGGACATGGACGAAGGTAGGAAAGCAATGGAACCTAACAAGGAGGGTGTACTTGAAATCGAGAGTTGCTCGGAAGACGAGACAAGTTCGTTGAATGGCCTATTTCATTGGCAAATGGAGGATTATGAGGTGTTCCAGCGAGTCCAGGAAGGAGAAGAGAATGGCACGTCTAGCCAAACACTTCCAGTCAAGTATGGAGAGTACAAAGAAAGAGTATCAAAACCGGACGATACGCCAACCCACAAATCCAAAAAGGTACGAGATGAAAAAATTGTGTTGGAGCCAAAAAAATGAAAAAAATAAAGTAGAAGAATTTAAAAAATTTAAAAATGAACAAAGAAAATGGAGACGGAGGGGAGAAAAAAAGAGACAGAGGAGAGAAGAAAAAGGAGATGAAGGAGAAAGAAAAAAGAGATGGAGGAGAGAAGAAAAAGGAGACGGAGGAGAGAGAAAATAAAGACAATAAGAAAGAAGACAGAGGAGAGAAAATTAAAAGAATTAAAGGAAAAGTGTTAAGTGAAGAAGAAAATATTAAAGTAGGAAGTGTTGAAAAATTAAAAATTATATGGCCAATTAAAGTGAAGAAAATAAAAATTCGCCAAGCCCCGACCATCAAGGACTTACGGCCATTTAAAGAAATTGGCAAGAAAAATCAAGTTCAACAAAAAATTAAAAGCATCAAGGTAGTACGACCATTTGGAGAGAGCAAAAGTTTGGCAAAAATCAAAAATTGCCGAGAGGACATAAAAGAGAGTCGTACGGCAACAAGAAAGCACTACTAGGTGAAGTTTGGCAAATAGAAGGGAAGACTGGAAGAAGTGCGATCAGGAAGGAAGGCAAGACAAAGACATCGTATGATAGAGACACCAAGGCAACGTACGGCCTGAAGGTGTACATAAGTACGTTGTACGAGTAAAAGGTGAAAAGCCCGTACGACATGGTGAGAATACAAGTCGTACGAGAAAAAGCTGAGAAGTTCGTACGAGCTCAATCATCGATTGTACGAGGGTGGGAGGAGAAGACTATGACTGCAAAGGAAAAGGAGGTCATACGAACAAGGAAAAAGGAAACCGTATGGGAACATCACAAAAAGTTTGTGCGCCTTAAAAAGCAAAAATTCATACACATTGAGGAAACTGTACGACTGGGAGAAGGCAAGAAATCCGTACAGCTGGAAGAAGGTAAGGAATCTGTACAATTAGCAGAAGACAAGGACTTTGTATGAGCAAGCAATTGGCAAGTCGCTCAAGACAAAATGCACAAGTCCATAGGAGGAAGAAAATATACCAAGGGAGCAACTGTCATACCAAAACACAAAGAAGGAAAGACCGTACGCTGGAAATTGAAGGAGGTCATACGCCCAACTCAAAGAGAAGTTGTACGTTGGAATCAAGAGGTCGTACTCCTAACACAGATAGAAGAATTTGTACGCTGGAATCAGAAGGTCGTACGCCTGACACAGATAGAAGAATTTGTATGTTGGAATCAGGTCGTACGTCTGGCACAGAGAGAAGAATCTGTACGCCTGAAGCAGAAGGTTGTACGCTCAAGACAGGAAGGAGAAGTTGTACCAAGTATCAAAATTTGTAAAAGGCAATCCATACTGAGCATCGACTTGGAGAAAGTAAAGTCTAAGAAAAATAATGCAAAATCTGTATTTTTCGGCTTCGTCAGCACTATTCGAAACCTATGGAAAAATCAAGAAAATGAGGCGCACGATGCAATTTCGAGTGGCTTCAGAAGTGTTAAATTGGTCTTGGCGCCAGGGGCGCTGCCCCTTGACCCCCGTGAGGGGCACTGCCCCTCAACCCTGTTGGGGGCATTGCCCCCAGATCCCCATCAGATTTATTGGAATTGTCAAATTGCAGTACAACCAACCATCATAGTACAGTCACAGGAGCAGTTGGTCACCGAGCAGATGAGAGTTGCAGCTCTCGAGAAGAAGTTGGCAAAGAGACGAATTATTGGGTGAGAGTGACAATCAGTTGGCAAAGAAGGATCAGCTATTGGTAGGAAAAGATACACAAGTGGTTGATGTGTAGCGACTTTTAGCCGAGGGGGAGAGTCAGCCACAAGGAAAAGACAAGAAATTGGCTAGCACCAAGCAGGAACTTGAGTTGTCGTTTTTGGTTTTCAATCGTCTGGAAGACAACTACTTTGTGGGGGGGGGGGATGATGTAGTCGGTCGAGAGTGTACTTGGTTGGTTGAGTCATAAGTAAATAAGACTTTAGTTAATATTAATAATCCATTTACTTATGTTATGTACGTGTTATGTTAGTTAAGTTGTCTCGGGACCAATTCCTGATGAAGTAATTAGTTATAATGAAGGGATACGATGGTTGGTACCTCAACCACCGCTAGCGTACTATATGTACTTGAGTCATGTAGTCGAGAAACATTACAGTTCTACTCTGGTATGCTATGTTCTGTTTGGAGACATTATGATGTAATTGTTGAATACTGAATAAAGCAATACATCTATGTGTTGTGCAATTGCCATGTGACTAATATATGTTGTCAATGTTATTTTATATTTTCGTTTACTCTGTACGTCATTGTACCTATAGCGAGTATCTAAAGTGTTTGTGTGCCTTGTGGGTCCCCTTGCCTTGATATTATTAACATAAATAGAGAACAACCACAAAATAATGACTATTCATGAAAAATGATAATTGTGAAGATAACTTAATTATGTACAGGTAAAAATCCTATGTAGGTTAAGGGCTTTGGGTTCATCCCATGTAGGTCTTGAGATCAATTCTCTCCACCCAAGTTGACCTAGTTGTAGCTTGTTCGGATCTGGTTTGCAGCCTTGAGGGGGTATAGGGGGGACTCACCTTGTCGAAGAGCTAAGCTTTGGGTTGTTGGGCTAACCTACCAATTCCCCTCAATTACCAAAAAAAGAACATTTCTAAATCCAATAGGTGTTCACAAATTGATTTTTAAAACAAAATCAACTAAATGATTAATTGTAAATGAACACTACAGTGTTGATTAACTAATAAAATATAAACTTCAAAAATTTAATAATCTAATATGCACTTGAAAAATACAATGAAACATGAAATTAATTGATTTCATAGTCAAATAATAAAATGTGGAATTTAAAATCACAATCAAATATGAAAATAAAACGTGGAATGTAAAGTTACAATTGCATACCATGCTTTGTAGAGGCTTTGCAAGGTAACTAATCGCCATAGGTTTTATTTTTAACATTTGATTTTGTTAAATCAAAATCTCATTTGAATTCAATCAAAGTGAATGTTTCCATGTTTCCGTTTACTTTTCTTTAGAGTTAATATCTATTGCAATTCAGTAGAGTTTCATTAATGGGCTTGAATTGGTTATTGTTAACTAAATTCTCTCGATAATTTTTTAGAATGTTATATTAGTGATGCATGTTCAAAGGTAGCAAAAATTGTCTTCATAAGATCATTTTTCAATTTTTGAAAATATATAATTTGTATGCTAAATTTATTTTTACTACTATATTTAAACTTAAGATGCAAATTATTACTCTTAAATATGTTTCACATTTAAAAAAATATTTATTTACAAAATATAGGCTTCCTTTGTCTATGATAATGTTATTTCATAGTTTTAGAGTGGTTATGATTGAAACACAATCTCAACCACTCAAGATCATAGATGACCTATTAGAACTAGTGCTCTTCAACAGTGCCATCCATCTTGTGAATTGCCATTCTCGAAAAAAACCTTGCATTAGGCATCTCTAGCAAATTAGTTAATGTTTGGCACCAACCCTTGTGCTAGTTGACCCCCTTCCTATTGGAGCCTTTGAAAGTTAGCACATGTGACATCATTGCACATCAAGATGTCAAACTAACACATTAGTTAAGATGAACCAAATTGTTTTATAACCTCTCTTGAATATAGCTAAGTCTTTTTGTAATTGTGTAGTTATTTACACTTCACATGTAGGTGGTGTTATGTAAACTAGAGAAAGTTATCTAGTCGCACTAATCAACTAGGATTCTCATTCATAGTCTTGTATCTCATAACTTCTCAATCTTCTAGAGTAATCCACTAAAATGTTTTGTTTGACCACATCAAATAAAAGAGAATTTTCAAGTTATCTTATTTTCGTAATGAATGTGTTAATATTTTGTAATATCCCTAATAGGGATAATGAAAAAACACAAAATCTCCAAAAACATGCAATAGAAATTATTGAAATTGTATTTGCAAATAAATAACACTCCAACTAGCTCAAATCTATGCTTAGAATATTTTTCTGTTTTTTTTATTAATTAATAGAAATTTTTGAATAATTTTCAATATCAAAAGTTACAAAAAAACACACTAAAAGCTGCCCAAAAATTTCAGAAATAGCTTACATTGATTTTTCCATAATTTTATGAGATGAATATGATTAACAATATTCAAATTTAGGCACAAATACCTCAGAAATATCTTCAAACCCTAGTAAACCAGCACTGGGTCTATCCCACTTGTCCTTTTTTTCATTAACTTCAATGATACCTAGGAATTGGACGATACATGGTTGGAGATAATCCAAATTTGATCCTTGTATTTTGAAACTCACCTTCCAAAATGACCTCCAAACCTGTTAAAAATATGCTTCTTTGAAAATGATGTGCTAGGGCATCACAAACTAAAGCCCTTCCACTGAAACACACCCTTTTGACTAGGGGGGGCTTGTATGTCTCTTTGAAACCAGGGATACTCGAAAGTTTTTAGATCTTAAGCCAAAGATTGTAGCAAAAATAGAGAAAAACTAATAGCATAATGAGCTCCAAGAGAACCCTAATATTTAATATAATGACGTCCAAAATAAAGATCTAATCTCAGCCATAGATTCATTGCAAGCCCAATCCAATGCTCTAAATTAAACCCTAAAAAATGAGCCAATAGGCTCTTTATTTTCCAATGCTCCCTTGACCCTTTTTGCACATGTTTAATAAAAATCACAAAGTACATGCATTTTATATCATTAAACTAAAAAGGGGAAATACCAAGTCTTTAGGCTAAGAGTCACTTAAGTTGCATAAAAAGGCGTTCCCACAACTTAAGAATAATATTAGGTTAGGAATCATTTAAGAACTAAAAAGAGTGCCCACAACTTAAGAATAGAATAGGATACAAGTTAAAACTCCACACTTACCCAATAAGTAATCCAAGGAAAGGACAACCCATGCATCATTAAGCCACATGGCTTGAGTTGGGGACTTCACATATTTCTCTTGTATCTTGTTATATGTTCACTACACCACTATAGGTTGTTGGCTAATATATTGTGTTCTTCACACTTTGATCTTTGGCCTTGTAGTGCAAATCATTGGTATCAAAACATAATATTTGTATACCATTCATGCTTTCCATGTAATGAGTTTGTTCACTATTGTCGAGGCTCATACACAACAGAAAGGAGTATAACTGTCACATCCCCATAAAAGAAGACCCTTTCACATGGGCATTGCATGGATGATAAAACAAATAAATGAAGTAAAAATGCTAGTCAAAGGCACGGGGAGAAATTTGGATGGAGGTATGGGCATCCTGGGCCACCCAGTCAGAAGGGATCATGAAATAAAGTAATGAGAAGATGGTAGACATGGAAGGACAAGAGGGATTGCATTGAAAATATAATGCATTTAGTGAGGCACGAGGACCCGTTAAATTGGATCAAACTAGTGTTAGAGGAGAGGAGGCCATGCATGTATCGAGGAATGGTGAGAAGACATGAAAGGAGAGTTGCCTCATTTATTTTTTTAGATTGCATGAATCAGTCGGGTATCCATCCCCCTAAAAACTGCAATGTGTCTAGTAAACTTTTTTCACGTGACCAATGGCGTTGGCGATATGCCCTCCAGTACCACGGGTTTGGGGGAGATTAGACCTCGTGACCTCTTGCTTGTAACAGGATGCTTTAGTCAATCAAGCTAGGACCCCACGCCAAAAAAAGGAGAGTTGCCTCATTAGTCCAATATGGTGTCCTTATTTTTGGATGGTTTGATTATGTAGGTCTCATGGAGAAAATAAAATTTTAAAAAAAGCACGGGGCGAACTTTAAAATCCTCACGACCCCATAATCTAGAGATTCATGCTTGTTTAGAGGGAAAAAATGAATGTGGAGTAGAATCATGAGGGAGAGGGATTTGAGTTGAGTGGTAGAAAAAAAATAAAAAGAAAATGAAGTGGGAAAAGAAAGGTC
The DNA here is from genome assembly GCA_007115665.2 of Sequoiadendron giganteum. Taxonomy (NCBI): domain Eukaryota; kingdom Viridiplantae; phylum Streptophyta; class Pinopsida; order Cupressales; family Cupressaceae; genus Sequoiadendron; species Sequoiadendron giganteum. Next base: position 192,450,948 of record CM021108.1, read on the forward strand.
GGGAGAATGGGGAAAGGGAAGAACAAAGACGATTTGGAGGCATGTAGTTTTGAATAGAGCTCACAAGAGAGACAAAGACAAAAGAAATTTGTAAGAAAATCGTGTGGAAAGGTGGTTGACCTGGGGAATGGAAGGGCGAGCAGATTATCATAATAATTCGAGAGTTTACAACCATTGTCATGATTCTCTCTGCCTGCCTCAATTGAGAGATTTTGAACAGATTATGGACACCCATCATAGCATAAGAAAATTTCACGATTATGGGTGTTCTACTAGAGGGTACAAAGATCCACTGAAGCAAGTAAAGGAACGACGGCTGAAATTTATGATAATCGACCTGCATAATTAACCTTGGCTTTGGATTTCTAGGAGAGAAGACCAAAAGAAGGGTATACAATACGAAAGAGGGGTTAAGGTAAGGCAATGTTGTTAGGATCATTTTCTATTGCTTCTTATTAGAAATTCCTATGTTTTATATCCTTACCTTTTTAGGGAGTTTGAACATGGAGTCAGCTACAAGGGTGTAAAGTTGATTAGCATGCTCTTAAAAATTATAAACAGACGTTCTATGATCAATGTTTCTTTGTTTCTTCCACTCTTGTATAGAATACAAATATCTAATCGTCCTCATCCTACATAGGTGATGCCCATCAATCTCTACTCAATTAAAGCTCATGCAAACTGAGTAAATTATTTGGGCTATAAATGTATTCCCATTTATTCAAAAAAAAATTGATGATATCTGACCCGTCCTAGTGTCCTCAAGTATGAGTAATTTTGCAATGCATTTGGAATGACAATATTAATTAAGATATTCCAAGTTCCTAAAATATTAAGCCAACACAATAAATGTTTTACTTGGTATCTTTGAATAGATATTGATTTCATAAAATCCTTGTTTTATTTGATTTTATTGTGAAATTAAATGACAGTCTTTTGGAATTTTGGGGGTGTTAATAGTGCACTGATATCAAGTTATATTATTATAATCATATCCTAAGGAATACTTGCAAGATATGTGACTAAATTTCACCTTATGAGAAAAGTACTCTTCTTCTAGTTGGGTGAATCAAAATATTATTATCTTATTAATGCTAAAAGATATTTTAATTCTAGAATGCCACTTCTAAAATTTGAGGGTTGTTCTTCTGGATATTTTACTACACTATTAAGCACCATAATGGTGGAAGGGTAAGATATTGCTTGATATAATTGTTCACTACATATTGATAAATAGATTGCCACTATTAAGGGAGTAGTAATAATGTTTGGTACCTCTAGGCTCGGTAGTGCAAGCTTTGAATTTTGGTATAATATATTGAGTCTTGGCATTTGATCATGTTTATACATTAAATAAGAAGCCCTAAATCTGAAATATAAACTATATGTGCAATAAACCTATTATTACATGTTGTAGAGTGAGATGTAAATTTGTACCTTACAAGGTGAAAATGAATTAATTACTTTAACAAGTTGGGTATTCATGAGTAAACCTTTTGAAGTTAATACCCTTAAAATATATGTTCAAAGTTGATATATTTGAACCATATTGAAGTGGGACCCTACAGGGAGCCTTGTTGAGGCTTTTACATAATTCAAGTGCACCATATCGATATTATGACTACACGATGTTTATTGACCTCTTAAGTTGTTGAAGGATGGTATGTTGTGTAAATTCAATCCATAAACCTATGTTGTAAGACCTATGAGGTTTAGATACTTGTGGTATTGAAAATATTTAATATAAGAGTATTGGACTACATTGTAAGGCAACTAAAATTAGAAGGTAAAGAATATTAAGAGATTAAGAATATATTTCTATTGGATGTATACCTTGGATGTTGATCTAATGAATTTAGTGTTGCCAATTGTCTAGAGTCAACTTGCATATTGACCTTTCTTAGAGAAAATTTACGACTACTGTGTTATGTCCTTCAACTTCTTAATATTTTTTCTATGCATTATAGAGTCAGGGCATTTTAACTGAGATTGATTAATATGATCGTGATGCTTGACCATATGAGCATAACATCATATTGTGAATAGATCCCAAGTATTGCTCCCCTTATTACTAGGAAGTTTATTTTGAAGGTGATATTTATTACATTAGTTTATTCTCAAATATATGAATGTTTAAGGGGTTTCTTATTAGTATAATATAGTGGTTCAAGATATCAAGAATTAACACAGTTGTGATATCTAAGATTATCAGACCACATTGTATTCATATTATCATGTTCTAAACCTAAATAGGACCCTATGTTATAAACTTTATGGTAATATCATCAGGGTACCAGATGTGACACGAGGTCCTTGATATGTAATTGTAAGGGTTATAGGATGCTCTCTTTGATTTAGGATCAATACCAATGGGAGGTCTAGTTAGAGATCTCGTTGTCCCTAGATGGAAGTGTTATAGTTCAAGCGGGCTAAATTGGGAATGTTGTTGAATTCCTTGCTTGTTGTTAAGCACTACTAACTGTTGGGAATCATTAAAACAACCATGTTGGAGTAAGACATAGTAATTCATAAAATCCTTGGTTTTGGGAACTTGTGTGTAGGTGTCCTTTGAGAAATCTTGTGAGGAGAACTACGTGTGACTTTGATTCATTTGGAAGCGGGTACGTAGGCAATCCTTGGGCAAAGGATGCCTTTGTGACCTCAAGTCTGTAGGGGGAGGGTCTAGGGGGAATAACTCCCAAATGTTGGGGTTGTCCCTAATTGGTTTGACCTCTCTCTTCAGTAGCCTTCAAATGAGTTTGAATGGGTATTAGATGGTTATGAAAGAAAACTTGATAACTTGTATTCAATACATAATGTGTGCCTGAATAGCAAGTTGAAGGAAAGAAATGAATTGGACTACTTGGTTGTGGTTACCTGTTGAGTTGAGCTCACCTCATTTGGTCCTAAGTGAACTCTTTTATGTACTATGAATATTAACCTCAGACTTAAATGACTATGTATAGGCTTCTAATTCACTTGATTGTGATCTACTTATTCTACGTTAAGAACCTATCTTTTAGTTAATAGTGCTAAGCATGGGTAAGGAGCAATACTATTATGCTCGAGATTGATAGATGTCTAGGGTAAGTACTATGCTCGAGATGGATAGTAGTCAAGGAGAAATATTATTATACTTGAGACTGACAAGTGTCTAGGGGTAATACTGTGTTCAAGATGGACAGTAGTCAAGGAGCAATATTATTATACTCAAGATTGACAGGTGTCTAGGGGCAATACTATGCTCAAGATGGACAGTAGTCAAGGAGCAATACTATTATGCTTGAGATTGACAGGTGTCTAGGGGCACTACTATGCTCAAGATGGATAGTAGTCAAGGTGCAATTTTATTATGCTCGAGATTGACAGGTGTCTAGGGGTAGTATTATGCTCGAGATGGACAGTAGTCAAGGAGCAATACTAATATGCTCGATATTGACAGGTGTCTAGGGGCAATATTATGCTCGAGATGGACAATAGTTAAGGAACATTCTATGCCAGTGATGGCCACCCATGGTTGTTTAGTCGTCTAATGGATTGCAAGGAAGAGAGTTCCTAATAAAGAACAAGTAGATAACAGTTCAATCAATCTTATAGCATTGTTTTGACATATTATGATGCAATGTACATATGAGCCCATCACTAATGTGCTTGTGATGTACGTATGAACTAGTCATTGTTGTGATGTGATATACATATGAGTCTGTCACTAATGTACTTGTGATGTACATATGAGCTAGTCATTGTTGTGGTGTGATGTACATATGAGCCCATCACTAATGTACTTGTGATGTACGTATGAGCTAGTCACAGTTGTGATGTGATGTACACGTGAGTTTGTCATTAATGTACTTGTGATGTGCGTATGAATTAGTCACCTTGTGTATAAGTCATATGTTGAAGTTAGTCATTGGTTATTTATGATGTATGGTGTAGCTAGTCACTGTGTATATGTGATGTATGTTGGAACCAATCACTATGTAAATGTGATGTGTATGAGCTAGACACCTTGTGTATATGTGATGTACGCTTGATTCACTCCCTATAGGAATTGGGGAATTATGAAATGATATGACCCTTGTGTATTTGTGTATGTTTGCACACTATTGATTGGTAATGTTTGGTATAAAACCAGCACTTGATGGTTAGTTGCTAATTTTTTTGAAAAGATAAGTATCATTTACAAGGTGTTGTACCCTTCACACTAGAGCCCAAGGGGCCAAAAAGAAGCTAGTTCAAACAGAATGTGAACTAGGAGAAAAACAAACAGAGATAGCTGACCGATAGTTGTAGGACAACAAACGAGGGTTAAACAGCCTAGGAACTAGAGGGGACCAAGCTAACTCCCTGAACCTGAGGCCGCAGAGAAGCAACGGGTTTGGGGAGTCCCTTCTTCTTTCTCAGCACAACCGACCAAGAAGGCTCAAAAACAACCACCAAGCAGGGCGAGGGGAGAGGATCTCCAATAACCACCATGGGCAAGGAGCCACCACACAACATGGGCATCGGTAGCGAAGAAGAGGAGACCAGAGTGATCAAAGTACCAACAAAGTCGTTAAACGAGGGACGAGCAAGAAATGACTACACAGCGTCAGCAGATCGAGGCAGCAAAGGATCAACAGTAGTGGTAGCCAAAATAGGAGCCTGGGGAGGCTCAGACACCAGAGGAGGGACATGAAGATTGCCCTCCTCAGAGGAATTGTTAGAAGAATCTGAAGAGGGAGAACCGACTGTGAGGTGATCCGATAGAGCATTCTTCCACCAAATAGCAACACCCTTGCGGCGAGCAAGAGGACAACTCGAGGCCAAATGACCAGTAGAAAAACACCTCCTGCAATGAAAGGGGAGGCCCTTATAGTCCAACAGCTACGACCAAGGTATATCCAACACCATCAAAACCACATCACCATGGAGGGGTTTGGAAATATCCAAATCAACCAAAATAAAGGCCATATTATTATTAGTTTCTATTGTTATTCACTTGGACTATGTTGTATAAATAGCCATGGTGTAAGAGAGATCAAAGATCTCATACAAGAGGAGAGAATGAACTCCCTCTAATATTGGTGGGCAAACTACGAAGCCTTTGATTTCCTACAAAGGAATATGTAGGCAAGTTCATCAGGAGTGAACCCTTGAAGCTTAGGTTTGGGTCTAGGAATGACCTTAATCTTGGGAGCTTACCACTCCCATGGGTATTAAAATAAGTGGCAACATCTAGTTGATGCCACCATGGTAAATGAAGAAGTTTAGAAGTTAGCACTTCTAAGCTACATGGATGAAGTTCATGATTAATTTTGGTATTTGTATTGAATTGATTTAAGAAAGCAAAATTGGTAGCAACCAAGGGGTGGTTCTTACAATAACATTTATTGTGTTCCTAAATGCAACATATTTCATTATTTAATGTTAAATATTTTTTTTGTTATTGTCATAATTTATTACATCACATTATTTAAGTGAGAAAAACACACCATATTTCGTTATTAAATGTAAATTAATTATTTTTTTATTAAGCTCACTTTTGCCACTTCATGTTATGTAAATCATAATAAGTAGTCGCTTTAGGTTGATTATTAATATGAGCATATGGCTTATGTGAATATATTAGAAGATTTATTGAACTTAGTTAACCTAGTTATGTAGGTAGCTTGTTCAAGAAAGCCACTTATTTTGTTATAAATAAATATTTACCCTTCTATATAATTAACAAATCAATTTGGATTTTTGGGATAGAACCAAGTATGGATGAAAGGCAAGGACTAACACAAAATTGCCTCACTACTAAGGGCACTTTCACTTACTAGGGGGTTTCCTTATATTTCCCAATGGTAGGGCCATGGGCATTGTTTTCAAGGGCTTGGTCAATGCTTGCCCTGAGAAAGAACCAATGAGGTGTGTCTAATGCACCAATACTTGATTATAGAGCTTACTTTAGATAAAGTAAGTAGATTCAGTCATATGTATGCCTTCTTATTGGTGATCCATATACTATTTTATCACATTATTTGGAGAAATGTTTCCTCTAATTTTATCTTAAATATACAAGTACAATCCATATTTCTATGTGCATGTGCCCCTATGCTTTTATCTTTTGTCTATTATTTTTCTACAAGCACATTACATGTATCAAAACCAAGTTTAGCCTACAAGATAAAAATTAGAGCCATTTATTGTAGACAACTTTCTATCAGAGGATGAATTGTGTAATGAAATAACTTGCACAAGAGAGGAATATAATATGAAATATGTTGCAAATACTTGAAAATAATAGAGTAACAAGCCACTTTGAGGGGACAAACCTCCAAATATCTCCAATGGTAACACATTCACTATCTGATGATCAATAAGGCTCACTACCTCTTATTTATACCCTACTTATGTCTAGGATATCACTTAGGTTGACTTAGATAACAACATATAATCTCTAGGCTGGCCTAATTAATTAAATACGAATATAATAATGATAATATGCCTTATACACACTCTAAGATTAAGGGTATAGCATGCCCTTCCCCTTTAGAGAAGCATTATCCTCAATGCTAATCAAATGTGGATGCTTTTGCACACAATCTTCATTTTCCTAGGTAACTTCTTTGACTAGAGAATTCTTCCATTTTATCAAATTCTTAATGATTGTATTTGTTCACAACCTCTTGGTGCATGCAAATAATTTTTTCGGGATCCACAACAATTCTTCCCTCCTCGTCAAGCTTTGGTAACTCAGTCTATGCTACAACTTTTCTCACAATAACCTTCTTCAAACATGAAACATGGTAGATGGATTTTTGTTGACATAGATAACTCCAATTTATATGTTACACTACTGATCTTCTACAACACCTTATAAGGATCACAGTACTTAGATGCAAGCTTGTTATATTTCTGTTGTTTTAAGTACATTTTCTTATATGGCTATAATCCCATAAAGATCCAATCTCCCATTTCAAAATTCCTTACACTATGTTGTTGATCAACTTGTTGCTTCATTATGTTTTCTACCATTTTAGGTTCTCTTGGAGGCTAGCAAGTAACTCCTGTTGATGTTGAATGTGTTCAACTATTTGAACCTTTGGTTGTGCCCTATATGAAGAGGTGATTGATGGTGGCTAGTACCCATATAGTGCAAAAAATGGGGACATCTTAGAGGAAGTATGGAGGGAATTGTTATACCACCATTCTACTATTGCTAGCCATTGCACCCATCTCTCTTGTTTATCTCAAGCAAAATAATGGAGATAGCCTTCCAAGCATTTTTTGACCACCTATGTTTGTCTACTAGATTAGGGATAATATGATGAACTATGAGCCATATGAGTGCCCAAATAAGAAAACAAATTAGTCCAAATTTTACTTGTAAATATAGAATCATGATCACCTACTATCACTTTTAGAGTTGTGTAATTTTTGAATAATATTCATAAAGGTTGTTGCTATATTGCTTGCTACCAATGAGTAATAAATCACAATGTGCATATTTGGTGAGATGATCCATAAGAATGATGATGAAATTTTTTCCTTCAAATTTGGGCAACTTGTGATGAAATCCATAGATACCTCCTCCCATTTTCGACTTGGGATTGATAAGGGTTGTAGAAGACCTAGATTCTTAATTGTCTCCCCTTTATTTTGTTGGCATACCATGCATTCTACTACAAATTTTCAACATCCCCTTTTCTCCATTCTCCAAAAAGACCTTGCTTGATTCTATGATAAGTTTTCAAGAATCCCTAGTGTCCACCTATGTGAGAGCATGTAGTTCTTTCAATACCTTAAAATTTGAATTCTTGCAAAGGTATAACTTGTCCTTGTACTACAAAACATTTCCTTTCCATGCAAATTTGTTTGACACACTTGAATCGTGTTTGGGTTTCTCAATGAAAATTTTATTTAAATCCTTCTTCCACTCTTCTCTTGCCTCATTTACCCAATTTTCTTGTACTATAGAAATAGCATGCAATAGTGACTTTGTGGGTTCATCTCACCTCGATAGATCATCAACCACAACATCCTCCTTTCCCTTCTTATATATGATTTCAAAACCATATCCCAACATGTTTGTGACCCATTTTTGTTGTTCCTCATATGACAACGTCTGTTCCAAGAAATATTTGAGATTATCATGATCTGTCTTTACTTTAAAGTGTTTTCCAATTAGATAATATGTCTACTTGTTGATTGCATGTAAGATAGACAACATTTCCTGCTCATAAATTGGTTTCAAAAAAAAATTACCTTTGAGTTGGTTGCTCTCAAATGCAATGGGTTTGTCTTGTTGCATGAGTATTTCTCCTATGCCATGACTCAAAGCATCACAGTGCACAATGAATGTTTTAGAAAAATTTGGGGTGGCTAGAATGGGAGTCAAGCATATTGCTTTCTTTAGTTGCTCAAGTGTTCTTGTAGTTGTTTCATCCCATTGGAAGGAATCATTCTTCAACAAAGTTGTGAGAGTTGATGTTATGCTACCATAATTCTTTACAAATCAATGATAATGACTTGTAAGCACTAAGAAACACCATAGGTTCTTGAGGATCCTAGGTACTTTCCACTCTTTAATAGCCCTATCTTATGAGGGTCCACCTTAACTCCCTCATGAGACATAATATGACCTAGGTACTCCATTTCTTTGACTTCAAATATGCTCTTGGATGACAACATATAGATTATAATGCTCTAGAATGTTTGATACTTGATTTTCATGCTACAAATGTTCTTTACCATATTTTACAATATATTAGGATGTCATAAAAAATATCAAAATATTTTTATTTGTAGAAACAGTTGGAAGATAGAGTTCATCAAGATTTGAAATGTTGATATTGCATTTGTGATACCAAAAGGCATTACCGAAAATTCATAATGACCCTCATGGGTTGAAAAATTATCTTGTGTACATCCTACTCTTTAATTATTATTTGATGATAACTAAACCAAAGATCAAGTTTTATAAAATAAACACCAATGAGTTCATCTAACAAATCATCAATTATTGGAATAATAAACTTCTTTTATGGTGTACTTATTGAGCTCTTTGTACTAAGTTTCATCCTTCTTGCACATCATGACCACAAGAGAGGAGTAAGCACTTTGATTATGCCTGATTATACCTGCCACTAGCATCTCTTGAACTATCTTCTCAATATCACTTTTTTGGACATATGGATACTTGTAGGGCCTGATGTTGGGTGGTCGGCTCCTTGGTACTAGTTGAATGTTGTGACCATGATCTCTTTTAGGAGGTAATCCTTTTGGTATCTCCCCAAGAACTATTGAGAACCTACTTGTAGATCCAATGGTGAGGAAGCCTTTGATTGATATGCTTCTAGTAAAAATAATTGGGCCACAAAATTGTATGCTCCCTTCTAAAGCAATTTTTTATTTGGAGAGAGCTTACAATCTATAGAGCTTATGCATGCAACCCACTTAGTTCTATTGTCCTTCCCCCTAAGTGAAAGTGCAATATTTTTTGGAATTTCATCTCAATTGTTCCCAAAGTAATAAGCCACTATACTCCTAAAACAATATTTGTTACATCCATGGAGATAACAAACATTGGGAAATCAAGATGATAATCTCCCATGGATAATTTAATGCTATGGCATTTCCCAAAATAACTAATAGTACCCCCATTTGCAATTAGGAGCTACAATTTTGGAGCTAGATATATAAATAATTTAAACAAGTAGCCAATTTTTTCTTGAAGTTATGACTGCTACCTGAGTTTATCAACACTATTACTCTATCATTCTTTAAGAAACCCACTACCTTGAGAGTTTGAGGAGCAATGATTTTTTTAGCGTCTAATATTCGCCAATTGGCTAATAACATGACTTGAATCACCATATTTTTATTAAAATTTATTATTGTCTTATTTAAATCACTAGAGAATTTATTTTATTAAAAAATTTAACTCAAAATTTACCATAATATTTGATACATGATTAGATCAGATTCTCCTAAATTTTATAAATTATAGTATAAATCTTTATTACCGCCAATAGAATATCATAATTATTATTTTCTTTAGGACGATATTTCTAATCTATAGTTTCCACCATTGATTTATGATATAATATATGGCCCTTGTTGTATTCCATGAGGTAACATGTACCCATGATCTGTAATGCTCATGGGGCCCACAATTTTGGTTCTCATGAGCATTATAGATAGTGGGTACATTTTACCTCACAAAATACAATGAGGATTGCTAGATCAATTATCTAAAAGCAATTTCAAGCCCCATGAGAATTACAAATTGTGGGTACATTTTACCTTGTAGAATACAATGAGGGTCATTATATTATATTTTAAAATAATGGTGGCAAGTAAATATTATAGTCTAGACCTTAACCCATCAATGATTTCCACCCTCAGACCCATACTTTTCCATAAAAATTATTTTTAGATTGGTTGGATTCACCATCATAATTAATGTATTTTTCCATTATTTTTCAAGATTCGCCAAATTTTCTTCAAAGTTTTAGTGATGTAAAAAAATCTGCCAATAAAATTAATTTTTTTTTAAAGGGAAAGATTCGCCAATAGAAATTAATATTTTATCCTAAAAAATGAAAGATTCGCCAGGATTTTACATCTTTTTTTGAAAGGGGTTTCTTAAAGTTATCACTGTTGGGGAGTGTTAAAATTTGAGTGCATGAAAATAAGTGATTGGTTAGGGATCTTGTGATTCCTCATCAGACTCCTTGTCATCCTCTAATATTGGTTCCTCCTCTTCTTCCTCACTTGGATAGGTTCAATATAGAACAATTTATTTTCATTGCATTTATGTCCTTGCTTATATTTGTTTTTGATTAAGTTCAAAACAGGTTTTGAAGGGACCTGAAACCCTTTATAATCAGATTTTGAATGGATCTGGAACCCTCAAACACAAAGTTTTCCTAACATAAGGACCATGAAAGCACATACAACCAAGGGTAAAAATTACACCCACAACCAAAAACAAAGTTGCAAGAAGAACAGCCTGCAGCTAGCCAAAAACCAACCCCCAACCAAGAACCATCAATTGAAACATAGCCATTTTTCTCTCTTCTCCTCAATTTGTTTTAGTATCAATCTAGTAGTTTAAGGGAGTGATTGTGTTGATAAAAATTTCTATTATCCCATCAACCTCTTACATTCTAGGAATTAAATACTTCTCTACATTATGTGCTAAGATAAAAAAAACTCAAATATAAAATTAGGACTAAACATGTGTATCTCATGTTGGATGTGATCCTTGAGACCACCTAAACATAGTTCATCCATGTTCTTTGTAATTGTATCTGCCTTTAAGGATAAATTTTGGAATTGATGAATAAATGTTTGATTGATCCTTTTGTTTGAAGTTTAGCTAGCTAGCTAAAGTAGTTGTCAACAACACTATTGTTATATTGTGATTGTAGCTCCTATGTAAAAAATTACCATGAGATAGTGAGACTCTTTTTCTATCATTGACTACATAGCCATCGATACGAAATGAATTACTCTAGTTCTAGATATAAGGAAGCCATTTTCATCTTCTATCCACTTGGGTTTCGATGCACATTAAAAACTCTCCATTTGATTTATCCAAGTTAGTGAATCCTTGCCATCAAGCTCGTGCATATCCATCTTTGGTATTGAGTTCCTAGATCCAATATGAGTATTAAAATTTGGATCTAAATTAGTTGACCTAGATGATCCACCTTGGTTGCTTGATACATCCATTTGTGATCCTAATTTATTTTGTGTGTAAGCACGTAACATGCTTGATATATATCCTATTAAGCATTGTATATCTCTTGTTACACAATGCATATCCTCCATATCCTTCTTCACTGAAGAAATTTCTCTCTTAACCTTGTTGGTTTCATCATTAGGAGTAATATCCTCAATTATCACATCATATTTAAATATTTTTTAGGTGTGACAATTGTTGGTGTTTTTTAATTCCCAAGATAATCTCAAAGATAATTTATTGAATAGCCATTTATAATGGTTAATTATCTTGAGGGATTGGCCAACAAATAGGAGAAAGTTGGATAATGCTTTCCCTCTACACTTCAGGCTCTACAAAACCTAGGAGGGTGATCCTTCACAATATTCTTTAAGATTTATTTGCCATGTTATCTCAAATATTGTGACAACCATATATGTTTTCACTAAAATGCTCAAGAATTGCAGATAAACTCTAAATATTGGCTTGATCTTTAGAATTTCAAATATTCAATTGCAAGAGAACGTGTAAATAACATTACATGCACAACTTAATACATAAATTGAGAAATTCATGATTGATTTTTAATTAGATGACCATGGAGATGTATCAAACATAAAGATTTAGAGATCGGTGCCTTAACCGACGGTATGGAGTCAAGAGTTGTATAAATGACTTATTGTATAACAAATACTCTTCCCCGAGTTCAATGAAGCATTGTAACAATGCATTACACCATTACACTCTTGTATTTAAAACTAACTCTACTTACAAATACATGCAAACATTCATCACATTCAACATATTTCTTAAAGAATTTTAATTTGCTACTTAAGCAAAAGCCATAAGAAACACATTCATACACAAAAAAATCTGAGACGATGAATAAAAAGATCCTTGATCAAATTTCATTCATAAATGCAAACAAGTTTACATAGTACGAAACAATTAGCCTCAAAATTTGATAATTGTATTCATGTTTGAACTGGTATCATCATACAAACATTCACATAGGCAACCTATTCTCAAACAATACTCTGGACCAAAATACAGACTTTATTTTCTATTTTCTCTGCAATACAAATTTTCTCCAAGATCCTGTGCAAATGGTCTTGATTTCCTTTTTATAAGAACAAGGGAGCAAAACAAGCTTCAGGCCAATTTGACACATGTCACATATTCATTTGACAAACTTTACAATACAAAATAATTGTACTACCCATGGGGAGGGAAAATCCCATATGAGACAAATATTGTTGCACGTAGTTGTAGAAGTTCCTCTTTTCTCTTCAAAAAGTACTTGTCATAGAAAGTGGTTGTACTTGAATTGAATATTCCTTTGTCTTCACTTTCTTTATCTTCAAAAAACCCAAGAATAGAAAACAATGCATAAAAGGACAAAAGGTTGGTCCCACCACAAAAACAAAAGGAAACAATTCAAAATAACTAGAAATAGGCTCACTTTGTATATTCCTTGAGCCATGAGTTATAGTCCTCTTCAGTAGGCCAATTGAATGCAAGCAATTTCTACACTTTAGCATTATGTGCATTATATTTTGCATCAATAATTATTTGGGCCTCTCTAGAAAATGTGTCCAAATTCATTTCCATCTTGAACAAATCATCTATTGAATTTTTTAGCAGTACCGTCTTTGGTTTCCATCTTTGTAAATGTATGCAAATAGTGAGGGTACTATGCTCCCAAATTCCTCTTTCCATTTTTTAGTCTTTAACTCATCTACATCATCTAAAATCTTAGGCATCCCACTGCTTTCCATATCCTGAAACATTTTCAATTTACCTTTAAATTGAATATCCAACTTGCTTTGAAAAGCAAAAATTTCTCCCAACAATTCAATCCTCTTAATAATTTGAGGCAAGTTTGTAGGAGCATCAGGATATGCATCAATTTTTTTTATCATCTATGTGATTGCACGTGCTCTCATACTCCACTTGCTCAAAACATTTTGAAAGCTTTCCTGAACCTCTCGATGTTTCTTGTATGCTTCATAAATGCCTTTGAAAGCACCCCAAGCACATTCCAGTTTGTGCAAAACACAAGCAATTCTATGCCCTAGAATATCATCAATGAAATCAGTCACCATCTTATCAACTTCTTCCTTAGCCTTTATCTATTCTCTCTCACCATACCCATCTCCTCTTTTAGCCTTTTAATTCTTAGAGACAAAGTCTCTCTATATTGTATTGAAAATTTTGGTGAGGAAGAAGATGGTATCGGAGGTGCCTTGATTTGTGGTACTACAAGTCTTGGGAGTGGGTCCCTATATTTGGAGCCATTGACCATATGGCCAATGTATGCATTTTTGGACTGAATCTTGAACCAAAAAGAACATTATCATATTTCTCCTTAGATATGAATGCTTCAGTATCATTTTTTATGGTATCCAAGGCAATTGCAGAAGTCAAATCCCAACCATGCATCAAAATAATTTCACTTTGTTTCACTAGTTGCCTTTATTCAAAAGGGAGATGTTGACAATTTCACTATCAATTTATGATGCCACTTGTTCAATATCCTCATGTTGAGAGGGATCCACTCCCTCTTTTACTTTCTCAATCCTTTTTTTGTAGCTCCCACTTCTCACCTGAATAACAAATTCTTTAAATTCTTTTGTTTTAACAAAAGACTCATCATTCATAAACTCTTCATAGGCCTTTTGCCTTATGTTCTCAGGTGGATTCTCTTCATCATATACATATGTGATCATTATTTCTTCAGGGACAAATTCATCCATCTCATCCCTAACTTGAGGGAAAGGGAATCTTTGGTGAACCTCCTCTTCTCTAGGAATGTGCTCTGTTGATTGTTCTTTCATAGTATCTCCCTGACTAGTCTCCACAGATTATTCAACAAGTCGATTAACCATTGGTTGGTCATCAATTTTCATTGGTTGAATAGATTGAGTAGGGGAAGATGATTGTGTTGGCATAATTTTCAATCTAATTGTTTCCTCTTCTCTTTTCTTCTTTGTTGTTTCTTCCACTAGAGTAATCATATTCATGAAACTTCCATCATCATATGTAGCCATAATTTTCATTTCTTTCTCATAAGGATATGTGTATTAAGAGAATAGACCTACATAATTTGGATTCACCTTAATTATTTTTTCTTCCACCTCATTAACATAGAGCCAAGCTTGTTTTCTAGCCTTCACCTCTACATTAGTGGAAAAGTTCCTTATAACATCCTCAGTGAAAATAAATTGATGATGATAACCGAATATTCCTCTTTCTTTTCTTTCTATGCCAATGAAACCCTCAGGGTCACAACTTCTAACCCTTTCGACCCGCGTGCTTAAATTTTTCAACATGGTGGAAAAGTTCTCTAATCCTTCCTTTGATGTCATAGTAAAATAAGACAATATGAATTGCCAAGGGATAAATGATCCCTTCTTGGAAAATCTGAAGTTGTATGTATCCATATTGTCCATTTTCCACATGATTTCCATGAAAGAAATCCTATCGGATACATAAATAGGCAAGCAATGGGGCTACACAAATGTGTCAAACTCTTAACACTGTTGAATTGTTATGTAGATACCAATCACCCCAGTTATTTTTTACTTGGGAGTTGGGGTTGAATTGTAGGGATCTTAGGGTCTTCTTGATGTTCATGAAAATCCTCTCAATAGGCCTACAGTCAAGATTTCCCAAAATTCCTTGAACCAACCCATTTTGAAAGAATACATAGTTAGACTCACTACAATTCGGGTCCCAAATATGGGTCCACATTTGTACTGGAAATATTTTTCCCTTTTCATCCTCTATTGTCAAATCCATGAACTTTTTCCAAGCCTTTTCCCCATTCCACAAGATCATGTGCAATAACAATGAATAATGTCTAAAAATAAAGGAGCATTTGGCTCCTTCAAATTGGAAAACTGCTTATGAATGGACTCAGCCAAATATGTTGCATAATCAAAATCTTTGTTGGCATCCTTTTGTTGAATAGCCAAGGCCAACATCATCAAATATATTGGCATTCTCAAGTCATAATTCTTTCCTAGTACTTGGCACAATCCATAGTCTGTGTTCTTGAAGTAATCTTCAAACTCATCACAACTAAAGGGCTCAACTTCTTTGGGAGTAAATTTCACCTTGTTCATACTAGTATCTCTTCTCCTATGTTTGGGCAACCAGTAAGTTTTGTAACCATATTTATCTTTCTCATACTCCTTGCAAAGGGAACTGAAATTGATTGATACAGTAGTAGAGGGGTTTAAACCAAAATTTCTCACAATCTATTGTTAGTAATATCAAGCAACGGTGTACCCTTCTTGCTCTTAATTATCCTTGCATTGGGACCATAGCACTCTGCCAGTGCCTTTATCAAATCATCTACAAACACATTTGACACTATGAGTTTCCTCAAATCTAATGTCCACAAGTTGTTTGTTGGGCATGGATTGTTCGCCCTTCTATAAGCATAGTCAAATAACCTCCATCCACTTTAGGGAACTGTAACATCCCCAATTGATTTTGTAGCATCTTGTAAATGATCAGTCAGAATCCCTTCACCTGTGGCATGTTTTCCAACCTCCTTCACACCAATAAATTGTACCAGAAGGTCATTTTCC
Organism: Sequoiadendron giganteum; assembly: GCA_007115665.2. Classification (NCBI taxonomy): domain Eukaryota; kingdom Viridiplantae; phylum Streptophyta; class Pinopsida; order Cupressales; family Cupressaceae; genus Sequoiadendron; species Sequoiadendron giganteum. Next base: position 192,467,244 of record CM021108.1, read on the forward strand.
ATAAACTAGGCTAAATCCCTCTTCACTCCTTTGGATTTAGATTTAATCTTATAAGTTCCACTTATCTCGCTCATTTTGGAAAACTTAAAGAAAATTAGGGTTCTGAAATACCAATTTAAACCTCTAGGGTTTCACAACAATTTGGCAATCTACTAGGGTTCTACAACACTTATAGGGTTTTATAAATGCACTAGGGTTTAACAATTTTTCAACAACAAACCTAAGGTTCAACAATTTCTTTTATCAATTCACACAAAAAAATCCCTAACCCCAATTACTTCATAGAAACCCTTTCAACCCTTTGTTCCTTGCAATTGAGATAAAATTAGCTCAAAAGGATAGATAATCTTGACTTACTCGAAAAATCCTAGCTTTCTTCTCTTCTTAGAATTGCTTGCTTGGAGCTCCTTTCGCCAGAATGCTTGAATTTGCTTGTGAAAATGACGAAAAACTAGACAATTCACTATTTTATTGCCTCATAAATAAAACAAGTAAGCCATTAATGCATGTTGATGGTTTGCACAAGTGAGAGATTTCATTTTCCAACTAATCGTTCATATTTGAAAATTGGTCGTCAATGAAAATGTTTTAAAATAGGATAAACGACTATCACAACCTCTATTCACATTGCATTTTGCTTTTGGATTCACTTTTATGAAATCAGGATGTGAAGAGGTCATGCACTACAATGTGAGAATGCCACACGCCCTTAACTACTTTTGAACTTTGTTGCCATCCTTTTATGCATTGAGAGACCAAATTGCAATGCCTTGCATCACTATGATGCAATCATAGTTGACACCTTACCGTCATATTTTCCCTTTATACTTCAGCGCATAGCGCAATTTCTCTCTATGCCCCTTGAGATAAAATTGTGATGTATAGACCCTTGCAATGAGAATATTCCCTTCTTGAGAACCCTTTCATATACCTTGAGTGTTGCACATCGCATTTCCTTATTCTAGCTTTCATCATGAAACTGCGATGCAAAGGAGTCGTGTGCTGCATTGAGATGCAGCCACGTGTTCACATCTTAACCGCCTAGCACATATCACCATCTCCTCAGCTGTTGAGAAATGCAAAACTTGATACATAGAACCCCCACGATGCATCATTTTGATGACAGTTGTCCACAGAATATACCCTTTGAATATGCTTTCTCTTCTTACTTCATATTGATTTATCACACATCACACTTTATCATTTACACCATTAACTTCAAACTACGATGCACTAAGCATGCATTATGAGCTGAGATAACACCACGTGTCTCAATCCTGGCCATCCTTGCTCAACACGACATCAACATGCTTGGTTCACATACAAATTGTGTTTCGAAGAAGTAGCACGATGTAATAAGAGCTTTCTACCAGTCTCATCCCTTCTCCGACGCATAGCGCAATTTAACTTTGCGAGCTCAATTTTGAATGAATGAAAGATTTTAATGACATCCACGAGACTAAACAGTCTATGGGACAAGGAACACTGTGATGAGATATTAAGGTGACCCCTGTCCATCAGCTTAGAAGCTTTCAAGCCATTGCACATCGCAATAAGATAATGAATGATGGGGAAGCAAACTGCGATGTGAAGGATGCTTGCGATGGAATGATAAGATGCTAAATGGCTTTAGCAAAGTGGGGTTGAGGAACTTAAGCGATGGATTTTAGCACATGCTCATTAAGTTGTTTTGAAGAGGGGACATCACCTAGGCAACATAAGGAGCTTAAGCTTAATAAAAATATGCGGACTTAGGACTTTTGCGTCAAATATTTCAAAGGCATGCATAAAGTAATTTCATGAATACCAAGGGCGATGGACTTAACATGTATTAAGGTATATGGGGCCAATCAATAAATGAACATGAAGACTCAAGTTGTAACTTAGATAACCGAGAACCCGTTGCAGCAAGTCAACAAAGGATTAGAAAAGTGCTACATGTACTTGAGTTATCAAGGTTTTAGGAGGGTTTAAGACCTAGAATGAACCCTAGACAAAAACTTATCAAGGCCTAGCTACTTAAAACCCATTAGAATTATCTATTAATCTTCACCCAACTTGAAATCCTTGTAGATTTGGCCCAATATGTCATTTTTTTATGAAAGAAAAATCAATTATGGCTTTCTTTGATGTCTTGGATTCAACCGTGAGGTCCTTGAATAACAAACACACTTATACTGCAAAGTAATACTTAGGTTTTTACCATAGAATTAAATACAAGCATATGCTTAAAAATAGGAATGTACAAAATATATTTTTCATACATCATTTATTGCACATGATCAAATAAGAATATGTACAAAACAAATTTCTAATTTGAATGATAATAAATTTCAACTTGAGAAATAGGATATAACTTCAATTACAAATCATACATGATAAACTTTCAAGTATAAGTTCACAAAATATAATAATGTTACAAGGTCAAGTCTTCCATATCTAGGAAATGTTTTTTGTTTCACAAGCCTTAGTGTTGTTGTCTGCAAGAGGGAGAGCATCACTCGAGTGCTTTACCTCCAATCACAGACCGATGGTTCCCCACCCACCTTCCAAATAGAAGTGGTCCTACCTTCACAAAGAGTATATACTAAGGAACCCACAAGTATGCTTTCAAGTTTTCTAGTTTTGTGTCCTACATAACCAATCGACCATACAACTTTAGACATCTCTAACTAAATATGACCAATATGACTGGATATGCAATCTAGATCATATTTAATCAACTAATGCAAGCAAGTACTTTCGCATTACTTTGGCCAAATTTTTGAAACATTTCAAACACTTCCTTAAGATGTGAAGTCATAAGTTCACACACCTCTAACTCGAGTTGGAAACCACCTTGACCTAAGGTTTAACACATAAATGACTGTTTGACTAACTTCTTTGACTTTTTATAAGGATACTCAATCATAAAATAATAACTCACTAAGTCGGTAAATTACTAGGACTAGGATGGATATGCTTTCCTGACGTTGAACACCCATGTTACATTCTCGTAACATCCTAGAACTTGGTAACTACCACTTGTTCAAATACTTGCATTCAAACCTTGAGAGTAACTACTCTCCTATTTTCATGCACATATGGTTCACAATGATAGCACATTGCCATTCAATCGAGCCACTTTGTCTCACATTTAAGGTATTGACTACTTGTCAATTAAGTAAAATATAATAATATTGAACAATAATAAAAGATCACTTCTTTATTAATTTAGTTCAGACTTTTTTAGTGTTTTTCTCTATGGTTCTATACTCAAGAACACAAGAACATTTCTATGAAAAATATAATATAAAATATCAATTTATTTTGTTTGAAAGAATACCAAGTCAAAGTGTTCAAAAAATCTTTCAACAAATCATTATATAAAATTGATTCTGTTCATTTAACTCAGCTGAAAAATTATCAACTTATATCTTAATTTCATAATCACATATCATAATTTATCCTTTACATAAACTTATATAAATATCTATATATAAACATATATATTCTCAAATATATTTCATTATGAATAAATATTTATATATAAATATAATTATATATATCAAAACTGAAATTATTCTCTGTCTAAGAAAATGAAATCAACCGTTCATTTTAACACAGAAAAACACATGAATTAACACCCTTTTGAAATGTCGCTCCTCCCAGATAGTCCCCAAAACAATCAATAAAAGTAAATGCCAAAAGTTATTCCTAAGTTGCACCTTACTCTCTGCAAACTACTGAGATTAGAATGATCTTCAAAAAAGAAAAGTTATTTCCTTCTTTCCTTCAGTCACTGCTCTACCAAAAAATCTCCATGCATTCAGAATAATCCTTCATACAATGAAGTGCCTTCCTTTTGTTAAATCGCGGCTTCCAACTCTCATGTTGGTATTAATTACCAACTAATATGTTTAAAGCTTGGGGCCAATGCATAACAAATTAAATTCTAATAATAGTAAACCTCAAAGCCACATAATATGGCTCAACCCAACAGTTATATGCTCTCCATGCCATGGCTTGAAGTGGTTGTTAAAAGATGCATTTAAGTGACAGTTGCAACTGCCACTTAGTGGCTTACAAAGAAAAAGAAATGGTGTGGCACTAAATGGTGTGGCACTTAATGGCCTATATCCTTGACTTAAATGCCAAACAAAATGTCTTTAATCATTCCTTCAATGGAGGCTAATATGTCCCACGAGGCTGGCATTATAATCAAATTTAAATTCCATTATTATTTGCTTTTACAAGCATGGAAAAATTTGCCAAAAAATATAACCATTATATATAAATTGATTATAAATCAAACATATCATATATATACCCACCCCACACACACATATTATACATGTTTATTTAATACAATTTAATGATAGTAGATTTGACTTGACATATATATCAGATTGACAAATCAAAGAAACAACATGATTCATCAATATATAAATCATTTTATTTTTCTTTATTGAAAATGAATAAGCAAGACTTGATTAGGTTAGACCTAACCTTTCGACTCAACACAACTTAGACAAAACACACAAATTGACTCAATGATAGGATTAGGGTAGACATACATAAGTGTGTGTGAAAGCTCAATTGACATAACTTGTTATTTTTGAAGTCTATATTCTTCTATCTGGTGATACTCTCCATCTCCCTCTAGAAGGGGAGAAAGTAGTTATGCATTTCACGTAGAAATCAATCAAATAGTTAACCGTTATTAATCACATCGTTATCATAATCTTGATTCAAATAACAATAATAATAATCATCAAAATTAAAATACGTTGCATTGCATTTTATCTCATCATAATGTTAAATAACATATAATCATCATCAAATATCAAAATGCATTTTAACGTAAACATTTAAAGATAATTGGTAAAACAAAATCGGGTTGTAACACCTTGAAACTCATTAATGCACCTTGCAAATAATTCAACCTAAAATGTGTCCCTCAAATTTGGGAAGGATTTTACAACACTGGAGCTCTAATACCATGTAGGAGTTTGTGGTGAACTCCCAACACCCAAGGATCAATTGCCAAACCAAAATATTTTCCACAAGAGAAATGGAAAGAATATATTGTTATGATTAAGGATGTAAGATTGCAACATTAAATATATCAAATGTACCTAAGTTGTCTTGCTTTTAAATGCAAGGTTGTGAGATAGGATTAGACAAGATAATGACATGTGTCTTAATCTTGTACAATGAGACAACTACCTCAACATTATAAAATGACTTAGGATGCATGTATTAAATTCCATGATAAGATAAGATAAGATCACATGACACCTAAGACTTCTAGAAAGATTCTTAGGATCTAAGTAAACTTAACATGTAAATAGGACCTAAAGTAAACAAGATAGGTAAAATACCTATTTACACCAATAGCTTCTAAGGTTTTCTTGAAAGAATATAATTTGTTCACGACATGAATTTGGTGATATATACTTTCATCTTTAGCATTTGATTTTTGTTTTATTATCTTTTTATTAATTCAGAAGTCTATAATTTTTCCAAATTTATCATTTTTTATCATTTTCCTTATTCTTTATCTCGGATTTCTATTTGTTGTGCATGCAAGTTATTTTCTAGATAAAATTGTATTTCATTTTTTTGATCGTGTAAGACAATGGTTGGTTGCGTAAACATCCTTGTGTTGTTCTAGTGTCTAAGGCAATGGCTTTCAAAATTCTACTCCAACTTCTTTGTTATCGTTAGTTTTTATTTCTATAGCTAAAAAATATTCTAATTTCCTATGTTCACAATTACTTTTACCAGTTTGTTTCTTAAAATAATTTCAATTTGAGGTTTGATTAGCATCAATTTTATTTTTAATTAAACTTTAGAAAAGAATTATCATCATAATATGAGAAATAAGTTAAATCAAACATAATACTTTTGTTGATTAACCCTAATTTAATTGATGGAAGTCACTCTAAAAGAAATCTAGACTTTCTTTGTTAGATTTGAATTTTGGTCTCTTACTTAACTCTAACATGCATAGGAAATGAAAAACATACCATAAGTCCCTAAGATAAGTGGAAAACAAAGAGGAATGCAGGATTGTCGCATCTACCTTTTGGGAATGTGAGTATAGGTTAAATAATATCTTAAGACAAATATTGTAGACAATATGCTCAGTGTACAAGCTATATCTGTAGACAAGATTGCAATAAGATATAATATAATTTACCATGCAAATAAGATGGAAACCCATAGGGGAAGTGTAATGCATCTTATATATGGCATGTCATGCATAGAGGAAATAACACAAAGGGTGCAACTACTAACTTGTGTTAGAAAGTGGTATGAAATATAATTGTGTCTAGTGAAAGAACAATAAAATGATATTAAAAATAATTGGTGAAACTTGTAGTAGAGAATTTTGTTTATGAAATGTTATTGGAAGCACAAGCACCCAAAAAGATAAAGATTCTAGCAATATAGAACAATGAATAATATTTTTAGATACATTAAGGGTGGGTTATTAATCATACTCTTTAGTGTGATATGTGAAGCTCAAAATTATACATTAGTGAAAATGAGGCCATGTGCATAAACACTTCCACACTGATGTATAGTTTTGAACTTCACATATCACACTAAAGAGTGTATGATTAATAACCCACCCTTAATGTATCTAAAACATTTATTTATTGTTCTATATTGCTAGAATTTTTATCTTTTGGGGTGCTTGTGCTTTCAATAACATTTCATAAACAAATTTTTAGTACAAATTTCACCAATTATTTTTAGTATCATTTTATTGTTCTTTTGCTAGACACGATCTTCTTGAAAAAACCAAAATTAAATTACAATGACCGTATAAGAGCTTCATACTCTTCAATAAACATAACTAAGAAAAGAAAAGAAAAAAGATCATATACACTATTAATGTAATCACAAGAACACAAAATAAAAGAAGGAACCATAAGTAATATAAAACACAAATGGAACATCACAATAAATCACAATTTTACTTGGTCAAAGAGATGTATCAACCAATTTTAATTTAATCTTTTACTTGTATGTAGTTTCAATTTAAAATAATACATTTCATAGATAAATATCATTGTGTTACATAAAATCAAGGTTTGTTACCTGCATGCAATAATTCAATATAATATATGTCTCCCCTACTTTTCTTATGAGACATCAATTACTTCAGTAAAACCATGTGTATATAAATAGGTCTATTTAGCAAATGAGTAATAGTAACAAATATTTTTTCTTAATGACAGATTTTTTTAAACTATGTATTTATCTATCAAGAAGAAGATTAATATTACCCAAAATGATTACAAGTCTAGAGTTATTTCTACTTTATTTTATCTATTTTAGATCTATGTTGTCCATGATTCATTATTATCTTGGTGGGCAATGTAATTTAGAAAAATACAACAATAAAGGAAATGCCAAAAAATTACAAACACTTCTAAAATATTAAGTAAGAAAAAATTCCACATTTCAATAGATCTTAAAGTCCAATTCAATGTAAATGACTTTTTTTAAGTGGTATTATAATCACATAAACCTTCAACTCGTATTATTAAAATATTTGACTTCATATAAAAAGTTACCTCTTGAACATAGCCATAAAGTCCATTTGGAAATTTCTATTTAAATCTTCATTAACCATCAAGAATGAATTTAATAGACATATAAAATATGCAAAACATTAGATTTTGTTTTTGAATTTCATTAGCTCCATTTTTTGGTCCCTATTCTCATTATCTATAGCCATATCCTTGTGGATATCATTCCATGTAACAAAACAAACACAAAGGAAAAAATTATACAAATAATATATGATTGTAAAAGAAGTTAACCTCTCCCTAAGTTTAATTTAGGCTAATTAAATAAAATTCATATACAAGCACAAATGAACCTACATTATTATTTTAAGAGTTGTACAAGTGATACCAAGAGTAGAAAAATAGTAAATCACATAAAGTACTTAGCTATAGACTTCAAGAAGAAGAATTATGATATGGCACTAAATTTTAGATACCTCACGATTGGAAATGTTATGTTTTGTCTAAAATTTGCCTTGGATCTGGAATAATTTTTATACTTTAAAGCAAATCAATCCACAAGTTCAGCTCAATTTCATGGGCACAAATATAATCTCTAAATACAAGTTTGATACAGTATAGTGTGGGCTTTTGGTTCTTAGTTTTCCTAATTCATTGTTCTCTACTATGCTTTGAAGACTAGCAATATTTAAGAATACCTTTACAAGGTTTTTTGATTGCTAGGCCACATGTTCTCCTAGGTAAACCTTTAAAAAAATACTAGCTTTTTTGTCATACAAATGATCAAGTATAGCAATCTTCAAACATGGAGATGTCCTTCGATAAGTATGTAGATTTTTTTATTCATTTTAGGTGGTCCAATTGAAATGTTCCTAGATTGCTTCCTTCTTAAATGGGACAAATATTGAATACTTTTTAATATTGAGGAGATGATTAAATGAGTGCAATTGAATTCCTTTAAATACAATGACATAGCCACAATCCGTGCAAATGTGTGTTTAATTAGTTCACAACAACAGGTGAAAGGGGTAGCAATCAACCAAATTTGGATTTGAATTTTGTAAATTTGAGGGTCAAATCTATGGATGCAAGATGCACCCACACCCATGAGGATGACCTAGGATGATGAAGTGGTAAGATTTGTGGATGAAATGAATTTCTAATCATGAAGGGTACAATAAATGTGTATGGTACAGAAAGTGTCCAAAAATGGATAGGATGTGGATAAGCATATCAAAATGTGTGCAAATGGGAAGAGGTAAAGGCTATGGGAATTAGCATAAGTTTGCACAAGATTGTGTCATTTGTCAATGTGCAGTTGAATTAATACATTCTCTCAAAATGGGCACAAAACTAAATGGGAAGTGGTGTGGTGTACAAATATCACCATTATATTTTGCCCCCATTTTGAGGTGCATGTGAATCATAGAATGACTGTGTATCTCAAATTATGTAGCACTCAACATGTATGTAAAGGAAATGTTTAGGCATAAAACAATACCTAGGTTCATGTAAAGTAATTGACCCTACTAAATGTTATTGTGCAAGTCCATCATTTGGCATGTGTGATCCATGGGAACCTACAATACAAAGAAAGGATGTGCAACAAGAAGCATTTGTCACACAAGTACGAACAAAGATAACTACAAACTGAAATTTATTGTTCTTGATCATGAAAGAGAGATGGGAGAGTAAGGTTAGAAAATAATGCATGTAGAAAAAGTGGCAATGTTCTTCTAGGCTCAACAATCATGGTAAGATAATGCATATTGCATATTGGCAATGTCATGTGGTAATGATATGTCTCTAAGTCACAATGGTGAGTCTTTATGTATGCACTTTTAAATATCTACAATCTCAATATTTGAGTGTTAATGACAATGTATACCCGTCTTCAATTGGTTGCATCCATCAAATGCATGGAATTGGAGGAGATAGAAAAAGTTGTGATGAAATGTAAATGTAAGTTAAGCATGTGCACATGTAAATCATGTAAATTGATAAATGTAATAAATACATTATGTAACAAACAAGTAGAATATCTCAAATGATAAGTTTGGTAAGCACATGTATTAGAGATATAATCAACGAATGAATTTTTCCCAAACATGGACCAAAAAATGATGTGGCCCTCTATGACTAGAAACACTCATGTAAGCATGCAGGGCACTAGAAAAGGTATATGATCCAATGTGGCAACACAAGCACACAATGGTTGAGATAAAGACATAGGTCCCTAGTGGTAATGAAAGATATCCATACATGGCATAGCATGTAGTTGATAGCATGGGGAAGGTTATGGTTTCACCAATGTAACTCTTAGAACATGGTTAATTCATGTGAGTTCATAATGTGATAGGGAAGTCCCGATGCATGATGCTCCCTGTTGTGGTAGGTTGGCTCTTATAACATGGTTAGATCATGTGAGCAAAATAGTTTAAAATGTGATCCTAAGAGTGTATGTCAATATGATTGCTCCCACATGCACAAGATATGTTGATGAGGCACAAAAAGTGTAATGTGACAAAAACTATAAACAATGTATAACAACCTAGATAATGAGATATAATAGCCCTAATGACTTGATGAACATGTGATAATAGGTGGTATGTGATCATGTAAATGAAAAAGACGTGTATCTATGAAAGCACATGAAAAATTGGTCTACCCAAATGAGTAAAATAACACAATGAATCTCATAGAGTCAATAGGTCATAAGAAAGATAATTAGGTCTTTTGCTAGTTTTCCATGAAAATTGGAAAGACCAAATACATTGATGTTGAACTAGAAATTAATGATGAAAATTCCAACCCAATTAGGTTACAATTTTCCTTTATGTTATTTTATTTCATTAGGATGATTTAATTTCCTCAAAGGACTGGGTATCCTAATTGAAAATCTTGTCAAATGATTCCTCTATTCTATGTTTTCTTCATTTATCTTTGGTATATATGTAGGTTATCCAATGTGTTTACTCTTCTTTCATGAAGCAACTCGAGCTTGTGTATATATTGTTCCCTGTATATATAATCATTAATGTCAAAGGGAAACACATAATAATGGAATCTCAAGCTCAAAAGGTATTATGATCTCCATGCCATTGACTAAAGAGTAAGGGGAAAACCCCTACGATCGCATATGTCGGGGCCCATAATGAAGAAATAGGCCATTGACGCCAATTACTACCATGTTTATCAATTATCTTTCTTAAGATTTGTTCAATAGTTTTGTTTGTGGTCTTAGCTTGTTTATTTTCTTATGGATAAGATGTCATCAAAAATATTTTTTTTATGTTGAATTATTCTAAGAATTTCTTCACCTCTTTGTTTCTAAATGATGTGTTATTGTTATTCTCAATGGTAGATGGGAAGCTAAATTTTGAGATAATATTATCCATATAAAATTATAGATATTAATTGTCACCATGATTTATAAGTTTGTTGCTTCAACCCATTGTGTAAAATGAAAAGTAGCAATTATGATGAATGTATGTCCTTTAGAAGAGTTCAAGGTAATTTTACCCACCAAGTCAAGTCTATGTGAAGAGAATGGTCATAATGATGTATAGAGGTGAAACTCATGGGCAAGTGCATATTTTAGGTTTCTATGTTTTTTGCATGTACGCTTTTAGACAAAGTCATGATTTTTTTCCATTTTTCTCCAATAATAACCCATGCATAAAAAGAAATTGTAGCAATATTTTTGCACTCACATGTCAACCACATGCTCTTGTGAGCTTCCTAAAGCTCAATGGATTGAATCAAAGATCAATTAAGACCACATCAATAAATTACTCCTATAGTGAGTAAGCATTTGGCATTAGATTTACAAATGTGAATTTGGGCATTTTTACAACATTGGGTTGTGAACATAATGAAATCAAGCTCTATCTACTAGGAGAACTTTTATTGTGAATTTTCAATTTGTTGAGGATAAGGAAGCGGTGTTAGATGGAAGACTATGGATGGGAAGCTAAATTTAGCCTCTCAATACCATGCCAATCTAGGTCAGATTGCGTAGTCTCTTTCTCCATTTTTTCGAGTGTTGCTTGCCTTGAAGATATTGGCAATGTGATTGGTCATTTTCTTAGTATTGATGTTGCTTCTTCAAATTTTAGCCACACCACCTATGCTCGTATTTTGTTCAACATGAGCATTTCCAAGGCTCTTCCTAAGGAAATTGTCCTTACGATGGAGGATAGGCCCTGGACTTAGCTACTCAATGAAGAGGCTCTTCCCTTTTATTGAAAAATATGTTTTTATATTGAATGCCTTGCTTCTAATTTCCCTCACTCTTGTAATAGGTTGGTGGGCTTAGCTACTTGGTGGAAAAATGCTCATCCCAAACACTTGACTATTTTTTTATTTTTCTCTCTGAGGATTGTGGCTCTCTTGGGGCTTCCCTAGAAGGTTCTAATTAGGGCATGGATCCCTTTGTGGATGGTGTAGATTTAACATATTCACTTCCTTATGGAACACCTATATTTCCTAATGGAATGTCTTCTTTGTTTCTTGATGGAACACCTTCACTTGGCCCTATTTAGGCTACTCCTAATCCTAAAAATTTTGGGGAGTGTGTTGGTATTATTCCTTCTGCACCTTTGAATTTATGCAACTCATGTCTTCTTTGATTAGACTCTCTTCTTCTTTGCACGTGGTGGAGTTGGTGATGGCAATAATAAAAGGTTCTCATGTCCTTTACCCTCAATCTAGGGATTTTGATAATATTATGTCCTCGCCTAGTGTCTAAAGAAGGAAGAGAGTTCTTCCTAAACATGTATCTATTTCTAATACACATGTTTTGGGTGTGCAAAATGCCAAGTGAGGGTCGACTATTGGCTAGGTTGCTAATCCTTTGGTTTTTTGTGGGTTCATTATGGGACAACTTAGTTGCAATTGTGTTGTTTGGATTTTATGTTAGTTGGTGTTTATTATAAAGGGTTTAGGGGTCCCTTCAATATCTATTTTACATATATAATTAAAAACATTGGGGTGTGAACACCGCCGAGTATAGGTATGCACATATATTGTGGAACCAATCCTTACCATTGAGTGTCATGCAAGATGCATCATGAAAAGTGTATTACTTTGATCTATGAATAACTAATGTGAAGTAAGGATTGTCATCATCCATGCTCACTAACCATAAAAAATCAACATGCAAGTTGACTCTATATGGGATAGCATTAATAGTAAGCTCATAAAAATAATCAAGCAATAGTAATTCCAGCTATAATATATTGTTATTTTTTCTTCCTACTCTTATAATCACCAATTTTTTGTCTAGCCACAAGTTGGAAGTCGTTGTGTATATTAGTAGATTTAACTTTGAGAAAAATGGCCATCCACAACCCAATAATAAGTGCCTCATATTCAACCACATTTTTTATGCATGAAAAATCAAGCCAAAATGAACACAAGATGAGGTAATCTAAGGGAGGTATCAAAATCACTACCACCCAAAAAATCAATCATACATCTAGAACCATTGAAAAATATGGTCAAAAGGGAGGAAGTGTCAACATGTAACATATGCAAATCAAAATATGAAAAAATATAAAGGCATATGTGCAAGGCAGGTGCTACAACTAATTGATTAACAATTATTTTCCCTTTGAAATAATTTTGGAAGATGAATTTAAGATAAAACTTAAAAAGTAGCATCACCCAACATATAGCAAGAACAAACAATTAGCTTTAGACAACATGTATTTTAAAGGATCTTCTTTTATAATGGCATGTGTGTCAACACATATCATGTAGTATCTTAGCTTTTGGTATGAGAAGACAAAGACAAGGCATAGTTTTTCAATAGGTTATATCATGTCTCATAATCCTATAAGATACTATTGTAAAACATCATGCGTTCTTCACTATTTTCATTATTTTGACCTAAAATACCTCTAATGGCATACATTTTTGCTAATAAATATAAATTAAAAGGTTTTCATTGGTTAATAAGCATGAGAACCAAAGGATTGAATAATTATTGATTCATGTCCTCAAATGCTTTTTGGCAATCTGATGCAAGAGCATCTAGCAACCTAAAAATGTAAGTTTTGGATTTTTATGAGAAAGTTTTGTTTTAGCATGTATGCACACTCAATGGGATCCTTTTGAGTATGTAATAAGGTCTTAGAAGACCATGTAGACCATGCAAGGTCTCTTTTCATGTTTTTTTTTGTCCTAGGTTGGGAAAAAGTGCATATTTTGCAAGTTTAAGTGCAAAAAGACATTAGGCTACATTAGGGTTTTAAAATAAAAGCATGTATTCTCAAATGGTAACTGATTTTTATGTTCATTCATATTGAATCAATGATAATACACACTCCAAGAGGCTATGGGAGCAATATTTCATGAAATACCCTATTTTTTGTCAATTTTTTGCAATTACAGTTTGAAAATAGCATTGTACAGCCCTGTACGGATCCATGTTGGGATCTATGAATGGATGGGATGATATATTTTTTCTTTAAGAATCCAATGCAATTTTTTTGGCATGATTTCATTGTGTTATGAGAAAGATATGGTAAAAATACTACCAATAGCCCTTATAGACCTAGGGTTTTCAACAAGCTTTAAAAATTCATAACTTTTGTTTGCATCATCAAAAGTTGATGAAACTTGGTGAAGTTCTTCTTTAGGTTTATGCTCAGGTTCCCACCAAAGGAGAAGTCCTAATTCAATCATTTGTATGATTTATGAAGGTTTGTGTGTGTTCATTAGCCTTAGGACTGTCAAAAAATCCTAGCTTCTTGAGGGTTTAATAGAAAAAATCAGATTGTTTGAATTCACTACAACAAAGTAGGGTTGGAACACCTTCAATAGAGTCTATAGAATCTGAAAACTATTTGTTTCTTGCATTTGTTTATCCCTCTGCATCATTTTGGTATCAGAGCCTAAAAGGTTTGGGAAGAGGAAGTTGAGAGTTTTAAATAGGTTTGATGAAGAAGTTAGTTATATTTATCGATTCTTGGAGAGATGTGTATTACAGATTGACAAGTTAATGTGAAGAACATGGGTACCAAAAGATTGGGCAAGAGGAAAAGCGGAGAGAAGCCCCGGGTGAGGTATCACAAAGTCAAGAAGAGAAGATAGAAAGATGCAGAAGGAAGATAAGAAGGCCTCAAAAAGGACAAGATAAAAGTCAATAAGATAAGACAAGATGCAGAGTTTGATAGAGAAATGGTAGAGTTGAGGAAATATATTAAGCTTGCAGTACAACAGTGGCTTGAGGAAGGATACCAAGAATATGTTGGGTCAATGTGCAAGAAGGTGAAGTGGCTTGTAAAGATGATTGTTAAGAAAAGTATAAGGCAACGGATGGCTGCCTTGAAAAGAGAAAATGAAGAAAATAAAGAAGACAAATTAATTGGCATTGGCATGAAGGAAGATCAAGAGTTTCTTCAAGCTAAGTGAAGCATAAGAGCAAGTGTAGAAGTAATGAGAGAGCAATGTTCTAAAGAAAACACATATACAAAGGTCCACTGGCAAGAGACACATTCAAGGAACCAACAAGTTGGTGATGATAAGAAAGTTGATAAGAATATAGTTATAGCTAAGATAAAGGAAGAAACAAGAAAGCAAGCATAAGAAGCTAGTGAAGAGGCACATTGGCTTCATGGTTTTTATCCAATGTATGTTGATAATAATGTTTGTATAGGTGCAAACCAAGGAGAGAATGAACAGGATGAAGAAATGGACAGCGATGAGGTATATGAAAGAGAAATAAAAATTTGGAGTCTTGTAGCTGAGAATGAGATACGAAGGAGAAGATAAAAGAAGAAAGAGCAAAACAAAAGAGTGAAAACCAAGAAGCATAGAGAGGATCAAGAGGAGGTCTGAGAAAACCTATGAATACAACACAATTGGAAGAAGAAAAAAAGAAAGACCATCATTTGAGATGGAACTCAAATTTCTCCCACCTCAAGAGTATGATGCAGGAGCATCTAGCAACCTGAAAAATGTAATTTTTAGATTTTGATGAGAAATTTTTGTTTTAGCATGGATGCCCACTCAATGGGATCCTTTTGAGTAGTAATAAGGTCTTATAATACCATGTAGACCATGCAAAGTCTCTTTTAATGTTTGTTTTTGTCCTAGATTGGGAAAAAGTGCATATTTTGCAAGTTTAAGTGCAAAAAGACATTAGGCTACATTTGGTTTTTGAAAGAAAAGCATGTATTTTTGAATGGTAACTGTTTTTTATATTCATTCATGTTGAATCAATGATAATACACACTCCAAGAGGTTGTGGGAGAAAGATTTCATGAAATACCCTGTTTTATGTCAATTTTATGTAATTATAGTCTGAAAACATCATTGTACGGCCTTGTACGGAGCCATTCTAGTATTTGTGAATGGATGGGATGATAGATTTTTATTTTAAGAATCCATTGCAATTGGTTTGGTGTGATTTCATTGTTTTTTGAGCAAGATATGGCAAAAATACTACCAACAACCCTATTACAAACCTAGGGTTTCCAGTAAGCTTTAAAATTCATAACTTTTGTTTGCACCATCAAACATTGATGACACTTAGTGAAGTTCATCTTTAGGATTTTTCCCAAGTTCCCACCAAAGGAGAAGTTCTAATTCAATCGTTTGTGTAATTTATGAAGGTCTGTGTGTGTTCATTAGCCTTAGGAATGTCAAAAAACCTCGCTTCTTGAGGGTTTAATGGAAAAAATCAGATTGTTTGAATTCACTACAACAAAGTAGGGTTGGAACACCTTCAGTAGAGAATCTTAAAACCATTTATTTCTTGCATTTTTTTATACCTATGCATCACAATCATCATTCAATTTGAATTTTGCAACTTCCTTTAAGAGTTTTGTGAATTGCAATATCTTGTCTATTAATTAAGCAATGAAATATCTAATTGCTTAGATTTTCCCTTGAAGATAACAAATTTTGACAAATTCTTCAAAGGATTCATTTTAACATTTTCTTAGCATCCACCTTAATGCCTCAACAAGATATAATAAATCCTAATACACAACCAATATTTACTTTGAACACACATTTCTTTAGATTTAGTGTTACTTTATATTTGCATAGGACTTCAAAAAATATCCTTGTCCCAAAAATGATGTCATTATCGTTTTGATTTCTCCAAGATAGCATTCATGTATAATCTTCTCAGCTATCATACATAAGATCATTGAAAAATGAGTCTCATGGCCCTTTGATTAGAAGCCCCTATATTATCAAGCCAAAATATGTGACCATGTAGCAAAATGTACCCCATTGTGTTGTAAAAGCTTTTTATGTTGGTCCTTGCAATTCATTAAGATTTAAGTGTAGCCCAAAAACCATCCATTAAGGATAGTATTTCATGTCCAATGGTTGAATTTTCTATCCTATTGATGTTAAGTAGAGGGATATCATCTTTAGAAGAAATTTTGTTGTCTCTAAATTTTGTACAAGTTTGAAAATAGTTAAGTCTAACTACAAAACCATGTTAGAGATCCAAGGTGAATTGTTGATTGGTCTTATAAAGATTTCACTTGAGCATCTTTATTAGTTTCTCATTAACCATAAAGGAAACATTAGGATGCAAGCCAAAATACAGGCATTCTCTAACTAGATTTTGAGAAAGCTTCTGATAGGGTAGAGTGGTCGTTTTTTATGATGTCACTTCAAGCTTTTGGCTTCCCAAGTGGATTTTGTCAAATGGTGAGGACTCTACTAAATGATGTTGTAGCTCTAGTTGATATATTAGATCTTTGTTAGACCAATTCCCCCTGCAAAGGTCAATCAGGCAAGGTTGCCCTCTTGCACCTGCCTTGTTTGTGATAGCCTTTGATGTCATTTTTACATTCTAAGGGATACTAGATTGTCATCTAAAGTTAAAGGACTAAATCTCCCCAATGGAGATGATTTTTAAACATTCAATTTGCAAATGATGCTACAATTTTTGTAAACCTTGAAGAAAGAAATGTAGATTATCTTATGCACAAACTTAATTTATTTAATGAAGCCTCTGGTGCTAGAATATCTAAGGTAAAATCTATAATGCTTTAGTTGGGACGAGTATCCCCCAAATTGCTTCAATAAGTTTGAACTGCAGTGAGGACCTAACAAACAAATTAGGTACCTAGGCATTCCATTTGCAGTTAACCCATGTCAAAAAGATATGTGGGACTGGGTTAAAAATAAAATTGATAAAAAAAACTCTACAATTGGAACAAGCAATACCTTTCATTAGCTAGAAGGTTGCAGGTGTGTCAAAAAATATTATCCTATTACAGCATGTATTACTCCTCTCTCTAGTTATTTAGTAGCTACCAGATAAATGAAATACAAAAAAAAGATTAGGCAATTCCTCTGGTCAAATGGGAAGGGCAAAAAGAAAAAGCATGCAGTTAAATGGGAATGGTGTTGTTTAAGAAAACTGGAAGGAGAATTAGGACTGAAAGACCTCAAAATACATGGCATCTCCTTGGTTGGCAAGTGGATTCTTAAAGCCTTAAATTGAAATGAACCTTGGAAGGTTCTGGTATTGAATAATATCCAATATGTTGTCCCAAAACAAGCAAAGATTTGGAAACAACTCCCCATAAATGACATTCTATTTGGGAGATTTCTAGTAATGCCAACTAGATCCATATTTCAAGAGTTTATGGAAAGCTCGAGAGATCATTAGAAGTCAAATTAAGAACTGTGAGTATGTGAATCAAACTAGAGGTATTGTGTACCCTAAAAGGTCAATCTGGTGGAACCTCTCTAAAAAAGATAGACCGCTTGCTTTATTGCAAGGATGCTCAACTAAAACATGGCATTTAAAAGGCATTAGATGCTTTACAGATATAATGTGTAATAACCAAATAAAATCATGGGTAGATATGAGTATTGAATTCAAGCTTCCTCCATCACATTGGAGAACTTTTTCTATCCTTAGGGAGGCCTATAGGAACATTCAGTTCCCTGGTTGCAATGTAAAGGATAATGAATTGATTGAAAATATCACTTGAGCAAATGGTACTAAGATTCTAAAATTAAAACCTAAAGTAAATTACAAAATCTTAAATTTCTCACAAGACCTTCCATTCTATCTAAACAAATGTTGGAATATAAAATTATCAGATATGCAATGGTCAAAAAACTTCAAGTTGTTGTGGTCTAATATACCCGAACCTAAGATCGCTTGCTTTAAATGGTTACTTACGTTGCAAAAACTTTCTTATAAGCTTTCACCTTCAATTTTGAGCATATGTTATGTATGTAAACTACCTAAAAGAATTGGACATATCTTCTTTGAATGTTTCTTTGCAAAAGAGATCTAGAACATGTTTTTGGATAACCTTATGGTAAAGGAAGGAGTTGTGGATTTCAACAAGACAAAGGTTAAAGTTGGAAGGCTTTGGCATCTCAATGAAGCTATTAATACCTCATTCATGAGATGCTATTTAGAATTCAAAAGGAATACAAAAAATTACCAAGAAGTGACATAGGACAAAGAGGTAAACCTCCACCACAAGGGCAAATCAGACATATTTCAACCAAGACAACGATGAGAAATGGAGCAGCAAATCAAAGAGGAAGTATATAATATTCTAAATAAATAGTTTTTTTTTATTACATTTTTGAAAAGATAAGCAGCATTTACAGGTTGTACCCTTCACATAGAGCCCAAAGGGCCAAAGGAAAACATAGTTCAAACAGAACTTGAACTATAGGAACAAACAGAAACAGTTGATCGACAGCTGTAGGAATACAAAGAAATTAAGCAACCCCAAAAACAGAGGGGTCAAGGTTGACTCCACGAACCCGAGGCCGAGAAGTGGCAACAGATTTGGGGAGTCCCTTCTTCTTCCGTAGAACAACCAACCAGGGAGGCTCGGAATCAAGAATCGACGAGAAAGGTGAGAGGAGTGGATCCACCACAGGAGAGGAGCCACCAAGCAGCGAGGGAGATCACAGTGAAGTAGAAGAGATCGAATCAACCAAAGGAACAATAGAGACGTTCACAAGTTCAAACAGAACAGCGACAGCAGAGAGTTCTAACGGCACACAGATAGTAGAGAGTTGAGGTTCCACGGCAATGAGCGTTGGTAGGATAACTGGGGTAGGCTCAGAAGGATCACCCTCCTCAGAGGAAATATCTGAAGGGGGCGAACCAACAGTAAGATGATCCGTGAAAGCATTCTTCCACCAAGTAGCAGCACTCTTGCGGCGAGTAAGAGGGCAACCGGAAGCCAAGTGATCAACAGAGAAACACCTCTTGCAACGAAAAGGGAGCCCCTCATAGTCCAGGAGTTGCTTCCAAAGAAGGTCTGCCACCATCAATACCACATCACCATGGAGAGGTTTGGAGATATCCAAATCTACCAAAATTCGGGCCACCGTAGTATGCCCAAGATCCCTAGATGTAGAATCCACCTTCAAAAAGTTGCCAATGGAGTTGCCAATAATTCAAAGCAAGAATCCTCCCAAAATTGGAGAGGGAGGTTTAACAGACAAACCCAAACAAGTCTGATATTCAAAGGCTCTGTAAGAGGATTGAAAGAGCGAGTCCATGGCCGGATAAATAGCGAATGGACACCCCACATCCACACACGGTCCAACACTCTGTCACGATCCACAGGGGTAGAAAAGGTTGCAAAGAAAAAACCTCTGGCACTAGGATAGAGGTCAATTTGACCAGAAACCAAAGGTTTCCAAGAACTAGTCACCCACTCGTGAGATCAGGTAGGGATGGCCACAAACCGTTAAACCTGCAAACCACCCCTTGACGCACGTAGAAGGCTTCATTCTCAGCTACCTCAAGCCCATAGACCACTACAGGGGAGTCCTGAGCATTGTATTATGTTAACAAGTCAATGTAAAAGAATAAATTATGTCATGTTAACATGTAATGGTAAATGTATCTAAGCAAAGCTAGTAACTAAACACTGCATATTTTGGTTTTCTTTAAAATAGTTTGTATTTTATTGTGCATATATGACCCTACGTGGTCTGCCCAATTGATGAGTGTGTAATCCTTTACAATATTTAATACAAACTAGCTATTGCACTTTAGGTGTGCAATGGGTTAAGCCGAATAATTGTATGGTGTAATAATGTTAAAGTGATTTCTATTGAATTTGCTATGGATACATTACATAAAAATCAAAATCATCATTAATATCTAAAAAACCATTATATATATTCAATTTGTCTTATTATATTATTTAAAATTATAATATACAATTCCTATAATACCTTACTTTATAAATTGGAAATCTAACGAATTTTGAGCAGAAAGCCTAAGTGCGAGGAGTATAAGGTTTTGAATTTGCTTAAGTCTTCCATAGAAGAAGGCTTTAATTTATCTTTGAATTTTCTTGGAAATTTATACACAACAAATCCATTTAGTGCATATCCTCCAATCATTTTTGACAAAAATTTTTAGCATTCTCCCTTTTGTTTGCCAAGATGCCTCAAACAGATGTCATATGCTAGTCAACTTATGAACTGACTGATTAGCCTGAACACATATTTGTTGCATTTGTGGAAACAATTTTACTGCTTCGCGATGAACCAAGGTTGTGTTGATCAAAATGGAAGTCTACTCATGCATTTATTCTTAGGTCTATTTTTTTGTGTTTTTCATTAAGAACCACTAAAGATGAAATAGAAAACCAGAAACTACATTTTTTCAGCTTGACAATCAACGGATGAAACAAATTCAATTGACTTCCATGGTGCAACAAATGATACCAACCACCAATTGCATATTTTAGCTCAAGCTTCTTCAAATAGGTATAAAAATAATTATTATTATATTTTTTTATTATTATTAATATTTCTATTTTACAAATTTTCTGTAAAATAGTGAATATTTTTTTTTAAAACAATTTAAGTAATATTTTATGAAACTTCTAGAGTGTATGATATCATACTAATCAAAATCGATATATATATACGTTTCATTTTATTTTATTTTTTAATATTCTATGTGTAGTATGTCTTAACCCCTTGATTTATTTATATATCATAAAAGATAAAAAACCATTATAAAATATCTCACCAATATTATACTCATTGGAATAGGAAATCTCTTTAGAAGAGACATTCACTACTTAGTGGAAGAGCAATTCCATTTAGAAGAAAACCCATTTGCAATCAAGCTTAAGTTCCCAAGCTATATAATGAAAAGGACTAGTGCTAGTCTAACTACACCTTTCAAATATACCTATCTTTACCATTAACTCATGTCATCCTCCTATATTCGGTGAGGGTGCCATGCCTCATTAATAACACGACACCTCCTTCACCCCTAGTCATCATTCCCTCTTTAAATGCATGGTCTCCCATCCTTCTCTTTGAATGAAATTCAATTTTAGGGGAATAATGAAAGGAGAAATATATGATCTCGTGCTGATTTCATTTTATGGGTGCACTAAAGCATTATTGTCAAATCATTTTTATGTCTACAACGACAACACATGGATCACTCAGACAGTCTCCTTATAGACTTGATGAAAAACCTTCTCAAGTTTGAACCTTTAGAGAGGTTGATAGCTCGAGAAGCTTTGAAACATTCGTTCTTTGGAAAATATTTACTCAAGGAAAGAAAATGGTTCATACAACCTACAATGATCCAATCTGAATGAGGTTGACAACTCGGGAAGCTTCGAGACATCCATTCTTTAGAAAAGATGAAAGAAAATGGTTCATGCAACCTACAATGAGTCAATCTGAATGAATTCCAAGTAGTGAGATTAGCCAAATCTTTAGCTATGCCTATCACTTTTGGCTATATGGGGTAAATTTGATTGCTCGACCACATAGATGCCTTATATAGTAAGGATTTGGTTTGTCATTGACTCTTTCAAAGCAAACTACCCTGAGGGCACTAAACTTTGAAGTGTATGCAAAACATGGCTAGACAAAAAGTTTACTTGGATTTTGAAACATCTCCTTTGACATTGCAAGGAAGGCCACTGAAAATGAGACTATCGGGAAGTGCAGTTGAAGAAAGGATGACCTACCTTGGTAGTGGCTGATCAAAAGTGTAACATGAACATGGGGCATGGAGATTGCCAATAATTGCATGCAAAAGAAGGGCCAGTGAAGTTTTTCTTGAATGTGACATTGTCCTAGAGAGGACATGATGTTTTTCATAGATGACAAACAATGGTTGTTCAAGCTTGAATTAGCTTGTTGTAAGAAATGTATAAACACCATTCTTGTGCTAATGAGACCCTATTTGTCTCACCTGTCTGGCACGACTGCTTTTTCTTCTCCTATAGTTTTGGGGTGAGATTAGTTTATATTGTAGCTCAATCTTTTGTGGAGCTAGATCTCTCCAAGACTATTTATTTGAAAGAAGTTTTTGTTCAAGGTGGGTAACCATTTGTGAAAATAACATTTGAACTATGAAGGAATTGCTTTCTAGTGTAGATTGTATTTTTCTACTAGTCATTAAATGTGATGGAAATTTCTCCTTTGCATTGTTTTATGCCAAGAGGAATGTTCCCTAAGGTTAGTTTGCATAATACTTAAATTGGAATATCAAACTATTGTTGCTATTTGATTGAAGAGCATTTAGGCTTCCAAACAATATCACATCACCAAATATATTTAGGTTTTCATTTTCTATTTTTTTCAATTTTGAATGTATTTTGTATGCTTCATAGCTTTTGTCATCTTCATTCATAGGAGGTGCTACAAGGTTTCAATTTCATAAATGAGAATTAGTCATATAATTGTCATTTTCATGATGCTACATGATAATTCTATTGAATTTATGAAATTACAAAATATTTTGTTCAAATTGATGTTAATCTACTTCAGAACATCTATATTATTTCTACTTCAAAGAACATACATTCCAAAACTTAACCTTAATGACGATAGCAATTGAATAAAAGTTTATTTCCACTATTCAAATTTAATCAAATATAGTACTTAATCATATTAACGATTATTGTTGCTTTTGGCAATATAATCGAATAAAGTTTATATTCTAAACTCCTATTGTAATCGTCTATTATAATGCCTTTTCTTGTGAAGGTAGTAAATTTGATTTAATCCTAAATATTTTATTGCTTAAGGAATCTACTTGGCTTAAAGAGGTTTAGTCGTTCATGACACATGGCAGGCGATTTGAAAAGGTTGATTTATCTATGTTATTATTATTGCCAAAAGAAATACAATGTTGATTTATCTCTGTAGATTCATGTTGTTTCTGATTCTATTGGCAATGGGAGTTTTGAATTATTTTCGGTTGGCTAACTGAGCAACCTCCTGACTAGATAATTATTTCCTTGACCTTGTGGTTATCTCTTGTTCGAGTACCCTAGAGACATTATATGGAATTCATTCCATTCCGTTTTATGGATCATATCGGTTTGGAATGGACATCATTCAATACTGCTTTTGGGTGTTGCGTACACGTGTTTTATGTAGTAGGGTACGTGTAGGGTCTTGGGTCGAATTTTAAAGGCTGCAATGACAAAGCTATTAAGTTAGAAGGGTATGTGGGAGAGGAGGAAATGGGCAATAATTTGTTCAGACCAAATTCTGGAGTGGGAAAGCCACCTCACAAACATGTTGTTGGATTTTATTGAGCCGAATTGTGATTGAGGATATCCCACAAGTGTGAAACGACAATTAAATTGAAAGAAAAATCAAAGAGCGTGCTTCATTTCAAATGAGACGTTGAACAAACTCTGTTCATGCCACTGTTCAAGATTTGGGTAAGTTTT
This sequence comes from Sequoiadendron giganteum, assembly GCA_007115665.2. NCBI lineage: Eukaryota > Viridiplantae > Streptophyta > Pinopsida > Cupressales > Cupressaceae > Sequoiadendron > Sequoiadendron giganteum. The sequence goes on from CM021108.1 coordinate 192,491,467, forward strand.
TGAAACACAATTGGAGCTCTCAGAATTTTATTTTTTTTATATTCAAAATTTGGTCGTTCGGCTGGGAGGATGATTATGATTATACATGGAATATGCTCAGGAAATGAGAAAAAGACCAAGCACTTGGAATCCATGGAAGGAGCTAAGGAGAGGCTGAAATTGATTCAAGTAGAACTGCTGGATTATGATTCCATTGTTGTTGCCATTAATGGTTGTGTGGGTGTTTTTCATCTAGCATCTCCTTGCATTGTGGATGAAGTCAAGAACCCACAAGTGAGTTTTAACTTTTAGGCTTCCTGTTGCTTGATTCTATCAATTCAATGTCGGCATTTAAGATTGAACTTATTTTGGGGGATTGAGCTTTTGACTGCAAGGTTTTAGTGTTGTTTATATCTGAATGAGAATTTTGTATCCTTACAGATTTAGCTCTTGGATCCTGCTATCAAGGGTACTATGAATGTCTTGCAAGCTTCCCACAAAGTATTAGTGAAACATGTAGTGTTAACCTCGTCAATCTCTACAAGGTGGGTTTTGGGTGTAGGGTATAGAATTTACAGATAAAGCTCTTTTCAGAGAGTTTGAATTTCACGGAGTCGAAGGGCAGTGGTACTAGTGAGCATTTGGTGTTAGGGAAGAAGGTTGAAATGGGTCCTATTACTACGAAGCAGAGGAGAAGCCTTTTCAACAAATCCATTTTGTACATATCCTGCAATCATTACCTCTCTCTCCCTCGACGGTGCTGTGCAAAAGTAAATGAGAAAGTGACAGAAACAACAAAAATCGAATGGTGCAGATGGTTTTCATGTCTTCCATCCCGTCTCCTAATGTCTGCACCGTTGATTTGAAAATCACTCGAGCTTTGGTCAATGATTTGTACAAAAAAAATCAAGTGCCAGCTCTGCGAGATAAAGCAGTAAAATCATCGAACGGAGGAAACCATTTTAAGCGTCTCCAGGACAATATGAATCGTTGATAGCCAATCTTAGCTTGCTCTTCTTCATATTGGATACGCCTTTGGTGTAAAAAAAAGGATGCATCTTCCTAATCTTTTTCTTAACTAGCTTAACATTAGGTTCTTAGACAATGTTATGCATTACATATTGATATTGATGTTCACCATATCTTGATATGACCATGCAAAATTACCTCCAAATTCTTTTAGTAGTATGGTCATGTTACATTGTTCATATCTAATTAGGTAGTCTTTTATTGAGATTTTCTTTATTATTTTGATCTATTTCAATATTGAATGTACCACCAATCATGTGGGTGTTATTGAGTAGGCAAAGTATCAAAAGAATTTCTTAACAAAGGAGCATCTTCCCCAAAATAAGAATTAACTTCAAACACATGAGAGAAGCCTCTATCATGATGGAACATAGGGAAATCATCATCTACTTTTAAATATTCCACCAACACTTAAATTATTTGCAAAAGTATCTATGGTAGGGTATGTGTCCTTGCAATCATCATAGACCAATTTAGGCTAAACCAATGGTAAGTCGATGCTATTATAGATGACGCGTGAATAACCTATTCCCTTAGTGTTGTTCATTTCAAGAATTTTGACAGGTTTGCTAATACTCTTTAGTTTACATCTTATATTATAGGTAAGTTTTTATAAATGTTATATCTTTTGCCATAATGAATCCTTTCATATCCTAAAAGAATGTTATTTACTAAAGTGCAAAACATCACATGGAAAGTGGTGCTTAGGGTAGTGGGCCCTAAAGTAATGGGCAAAGCAATGTAACCAAAGGATTCTTGTCTAACATTGTCAAACCCTTTAATCATTGCTTTAGATTTGTCAAGTGCGACAATGAAATGCAAAAAAGATTAAAAAAAAAATGAGGGTGTGTTGACAACCAAAAAATAATTCAATGAAAAGTTTATTTTGTCCAATCAAAGCGTACATATTTATCATATGAAAATGACCTTTCAATTCATCTTCTAGATGACTATTCAAATTCTATGTATGTTTGAGAAATACAAAATATGAAGTATTATTCTACCACTCTTACGATTGTGTACACTAGTGTTAAATCCTCATAATTTGTACAAGTGGTGGAAAAACCAATATTTGTGTTGTACATTACAAAACATGTTTATGGCATCTCATTTGCTTGATATGAAGCTCCAATCCTTTGCAAAAGGTTTTGTTTGAGTAATAGCATGTTCCCTTCTACAATTTTTTAATTTTTAAAAACTAAGATATTGACTTGGTTAAGACAAGTTTTTTTCCTAGGTCAACTATCCATGATGCTATATCTCATTTTGATAAACTAATATACCTTTTTACTATGAACATTTTCACCACCATTTTCTATGTTGATTGAAAGCTCGCTAATATTTTTAAGTGATGAAATTTGCATAAGGTTGTTCCACTTATGTCTTTGTCACTTCTATGAGTGAAAACTAGAGAACCTAGCTTAATTACACTCAAGAAACCCAAAAGTGTGATAGCTACACCATGTGACCTAAAAACTACATAACCTAAGCTAATTGCAGCCATGAGTAACCAAAACGTGTACTAAAACATGCATTGAATGACAACTAAAAATGTTAAACACTTAGTCACCCACAACGAGCAAATATTGACACATAAAAATTGCTCATGTGAAGGAAAAATAGTGTCGAAAATGAAGATGTGATGATCTCACTCCATGCATAGTCATCAAAAACCAAAATGAAGTGCACAATCTCAAGTGTTCAAGTATTGAGTTGAACATTACTTGTTGGGATGTTGTAGTGATAAGCAACAATGTGTTAAATTTTGCAATATGCTATAATGGCAAATCCTCAATGAGAAATTGAGGAACCTACGAGTACCAAGCTCAAAAAACTCAATTTGAATCCTAACATTCCCTCAAGTAAGATGAGTGGAGAGTTGCTACAAATACACCCTAGAAAGAGAACAGCATACATAAACACATATATAGAGATGCACACCTCAATGACACTCTCTTAGGTTTTCATCGCAATTCTTCATTGAGTTGCCCTTTTAAATTTTCAATTTACAACTCATACAAAAATGTAATCAACAAGAGGTAACAGATTCAAATAATTTGTACTAAGTTGCATATTTAGCAATCCCAGTGTGTTCATGATCAATATCCCAATCAATATGGGAAATCATAGGTACAAAAAGTCACTACTCCAATCAACACAATAGAGACTTAAGTGCATAATTATCCTCAATGGGAATTGAATACCTCTCTACAATTGTCTTAATAGCTTGTCGCTCAATAATACAAGTATGAATAATATTTGCAATGCTAAGCTCATTATCAATTGGACTGACAACAACATATACATCATGAGTAAACAAGCTCAAAAAGCTTTCACAATGCTCAACAATATTTGCAATGTTGATCTCATTATCAATTGGGTCAAACAACATTTCCATCAAGAGTGGATGAGCCATCAATCAAAATGGTGGATTGACTCTTCTATAAGATTTTGACAATAGACGAGCCTTAGGTTTGTCATTTGGAATTATTTGTCCATCCAAAATACATGTCTCACTAATTTGGTAGGTGAATCTCTAACATAACATTGTTTTGCAAAATGTGTGTATAGACTACATGATAGACAAGGATGTAAATTAAAACAATCACTAGGGGTATGTCCTTACCATCCACAATGACAACATGTTGGGACAATGCATTTTATTGCAAGTTGATTTGATTAACTTGGCAACTTGTCAATTTCACATGGTTGACCAATAGATGAAAACTCAACTTGACTATTATTCTTAATACCTCTAAAGATGAATTTGATAAGTTTAAAAAATTCTAGAACATAAAAATTCATAACACTTGTATACCCTAGACCAATACAATGTATGTTGAATTATATTATCTCCCAAATTCACAACACAAGTAGAGATTCAACAATAGGACTACAAGCATTGTATCCATGATAGGATTTGAAAATATTTTTTTAATTTAGACCCAACAAAAATTGTTCTATAACACAAGAGGGGGATTAACACTTTTTTTGAAGGACGATTTGTCTTTCCTTACCTTCTAAGTTGTACTACTTGAAGAAAGAACATCATTGTTGACAACGTATTTCTTCTTTATTGAGGCAATGGGTATCTAATCTTATAATTGATCTTGCAACCTATTTATGTCTTCTTGCAACATCTTCTATTGATTACAAACTACATAAATAAAAACATGTATTGACACCAACTTTCTAATATTATATATACTTGTTGTTTGTTACTAACATTAATTCTCAATATGCTCACCAATCTAGTATACTAAACTTCTCAATATGCTCACCAAACTTCTCAATATGCTCACCCTTCTAATATAACCCTTGATACATTGAAGCTTATCTTTTTTATATACCCATTGATGAGTAGAGAGGTACGTGGCACTTAGGCAACACATGAAAAGGATTCATTTTATAACTAATACATGCATAAAAAGAAATTCAAATTCCATTCAATCAAGATTCACATCTTATGATCACAATGAATGGGAAATGAAGGAAAATGAAAATGAAAGTGTCCTTATTTCTCCATAGCAATTTATAAGGGCACACATTCTCCATAGCAAAAAAAAAGATTACAAATGAACTGGACGAGAATTAGATAACCAAAAAAAATTAATGAAAAGCTTATTCCATTCAATCAAAATGTACACATTTATTTGTTCAAATTCATCTTCTAGCTAACTATTCAATTTCTAGTGTATCTAAGAAATATTAAATATATAGCACTATATTCTACTAGTGCTACTATTATGTACACTAGTGCTACAAGATTGTAGGGGATTAGATAGCTAACTTGGAGCTGCAAATGGCAAATGTAAGAATTGGAGCTGCAATAGTAATACTTTCAATTGTCGCCGCCATATGAATGCAGTCTACATTCTAGTACAGATTTCATTTTTAGTTAAGAGAAAATGAGATCACGAGTTTAAAAGCACCAAAATAAACACATTAAAGTTACCAGAATAAAAGATTGCATCAAAAAGTGTTTCTTTGCATCAAAAAGTGTTTCTTTCCTCTTGCTTCTTCCTTGTACCAACATGCAAAGTTGTATTCCCACTCAAACTGGTGGTTTGTCTGCCTTCAAAAATAGCCAGATAGGAAAGCATAAAGGTTCAAATCTCAGGGTGTTAAGGCACATTTAGCTATGTAAAAATAATAGTGAACTTTACTTACTGAATTCAGCTATTTATTTTGGTCTATTCACCACTCTCTTTTGTCAAGTCAACGTCAATGCAATTCATAATTCAGTAATCCAATTATTTAGAGACAATAAAATAAGGTTCAAATCTCAGGGCACTGAGGCATGTTTAGCTAGGTAAGAATAACAGTGAATTTTACTTACTGGATCACTTGTTTGCTGTTGTCTATTATCCGCTGTCTTCTGTCAATGTCAATAAAATTAGGGCTCCAGTAATACAATTGTTTAGAGAAAATAAAACAAGGTTCAAATCTCAGGGCGCTAAGGTGCGTTTAGCTAAGTAAAAATTAAAATAACAAGGAACTTTACTTACTAGATTCACCAGTTTGATTTTGTCTTTTCTCCACTGTCTTTTGTCAATGCCAATGAAATTTGGACTCCGGTATATAGTTTAGAGAAAATAAAACAGAATTGCACAGAGTGGCTCATATAACTGTCGTACAGGATGGTGTACAGTCATTGCAAGCTCCGAGGAACACAGTTCAAGCTCTCAGGAATGGATTTTCACCTTAGATTATTCGGTTGTTTGAGCTCCTTTAGTGAATGCTAAATAAAACTACCAAGACAAAGCATTTTGAAAAAACTACGTACGTGCCTGTGGCTATCCAGCATTCTGGATGTACTTTTTACAAAAATAATTATTAGTTAAGATTTACATATCTGGTAAAGTTTAACTGTCGAAACCTTGTGTACGGTGCAATGCATATATACTGTATGTATTCCATATCCTGTATATACGTGCTTTAATTTTTTTATATGAATTTACCATGGTAAAATTTATTCTTTTACATTGACGCAAAAGAAATTTGAACGGCAGTTGAAATTGTGGTACGTTAGGTAATGATTGCAGCTGGATGATTTGGTGGGAAACCAGTTTCAAGGTTTATTAAAAGTAGTTTTGAAACCTCAAGTAGTTTTTGAGATACGTAAGTTTGACTGAGAATCCAAGATGATGCAACAGATGGCACCAACATCATTGTATTGCCTATTTATTTACCAACCTGCAAATTATATTATTATTGTCTTTGCAGAGTCTCTCAAATCATAGGCTTTAACAGCAAGTTGGGGCCAAAATCAGAACAGGTGGAGGAATGTCAGAATGCGTTGGAAGTGAAATTGGTGTCAAAAATAAATTCCCCATATGAAAAGATCGTGACTTTGGTCTTGCTGGTGTTCATTTGCACCAAGAAAAAGATCGTGACTTTGGTCTTGCTGGTATTCATTTGCATCAAGACCTTCTGGAAGAAGAGCTCTAGATCCCTTAGGTGTTCTCTCAAACCATGAAAATAATTAACTATCCTTTCAAGGGAAGCTTGCAGAAAATAGTGAAAGAAAACACGTAAATTGGGCTTAATGGCAGAACAGTCTGAGCTGGGAGACATGCAGAGCAAAAAGGAATACAAGGGGGATGGAAGGCTTTATACTCATTATACAATACACAACCCTAAACATATCAATCACAAATGCATCCAAATCACCCCAAAAAAACAACCTTCCACAACCATGGGACACTATTTTGATGGGAGTATTTCATCCCAACAACAAATAAAAAAATCACATGTAAAGACTATAAAGAGATTGGTATAATTATAAAAAAATGAGTAAAGAGACAACAGTAGTGCTATTATTTTGAGTGCTTGCTTTGCTTTGATCCTTGCCTCCAAACAAATAAAAATATATATAATTAGCATTTAGACAATTTTAAAAAGTTAAAATTGCCAAGCAAATTGGTAAAGGGGCAAACCTAGTGGCATACTGTTGTTTTGGGTTTTTGTTTGCTTAGAACATTGCACCCAAGTAGTAACAAAAAATTATAATAAAACATTTATACAATTTTATACAAATATAAATAAATAAAAATAAAAACTTGCAATATATCAATTGAACAGACAGCCCAAGTACCATCATTTTTAGTGATGTTGTGCATCCACCATAACACACTTCAATCTTAACCAAGGTGTGCACATAATGTATAATATATAACTTTATACAAGGCGAATTAAACAAACTTTTGAAGCTACATGCAAATACATTGCTGCATCCTGTAACAACTAAGGAGTAAATTAAAAGCCAGAAACAATTGCACGTTGAAAGATGGCAGCTAGCAGGAGCACCTCAGGAAATGACAGCACCAATTTGCGCCCTGTTCCACTCCTCCATTACCTTCATTCTAAACATGTTTGTGCTTTTATTTGCCACCTCATCCTCCTCTGTATCGCCTACTTTTATTTGTTTTACAAATTTACAATGTATGTGTGTTTTGTTCATGGTGCAATGCTTGATGTTGAGAATTAGTGATGAACTCTTCCCCAGCATTGCACTTGTGTAGCATTATGCTTGCCCAACATTTGTTGAGAACAGTAAAAGTTTTAATCTTAATGAATTTTAATTACAGCTTTAGGTTTTTGACTAATGCAGAAGATCAACTTTGTGATGCATAAAGTGCTCTAGTTTAAAGAGCTTTTGATCTGGCAAACAATAGGCTCTCATATATGTGGGCACCTTAGTATGATAAACTATGATATTTTGTATGGTTCACCTTTGTCAAGGTTATAAAATTCTGGAAGGTAATTCATTTGGGTTGACCTGGTTTTCATAGTGTGTAGCCACCTCATCCAGGTTGTATCTTTCCTCCTTTGTCGAATTCCTCAATCCCTGCAGATGAACATGAGTTCTTGAATTATTAAATTGTACTTGAAAATGTTTTTCACCTGTTGTAGCATCAGCTAGTGAGCTGGGTATTGAATTGGATATAACTACAACGATATGTATGATGTCAAGAATGTTGTTTGATTATGTGGTATTTGTGAATTTATTTCCAGGGCCATTTTCACGCTCAAGTATTAGCCACTTGGATTTTCCAGTATTTTAATTTTTTTGTTAACTGCTTAAGATTTCTTACCTGATTTCTGCCTACCAACTCAGCAATATGTCCTCTCCAACTGCCCATTGGGAGGAAATCTTGGATTTCCCCCAGTTTCTCTGGTATATGCAAGTTCTGCTCTTTTCCCCTCAAAATGCGTTGTTGTTCTTACTTGTTTGCATCAACATTCACTAGCAATCCAATAGCTTATAAGAATTGTTGTTTGGTAACGTTTTCTTTTCTAAGACTTTCTGGTATTGCTTTATTCCATTTATGATTCGTGGCAATGTTCTTCTACATTGTTAATTTGTTGCAAGAAGAAATTGAAAGGAAGCATACAATATATACTAAATTTTGACCAATATCTACACCAACTTAATAGTCTTTAAAACCTAGCTGCTCAATTTTTTAAGATGCTACCAGTTGATGCATATAGTATTTCTTTGAAAAATAATTAAGAAAACCCAATCAAAATATAGCCCGTGCAAATGTAGTAAACACCTCCTTCATGGTTAAGTGTATTGCATGTTTATTTTTTCAAATAGAGTGAAGAAATTTGAAAATTTTCTGAGAAATCTTCACATACCATATGTGAATAACAGTCATCTGAACCAGAATCATCCTGCCCATACTTTTTACAGAATCTCACGCAAGTCATCAACAGAAGCATTCTCCCTGAGCAATTTCACAAATTCATCAAGTTTTGGGTAGTTAACCACCCATTTTGACCACCCTCTCTGGCCTCATTTGTGGTTGTTTGTTCTCCATCATCCTGCCTTTCCTGTATTCGTTCTTCGCCACCTGTTTTTTATTCTAGGTCAGCTAAACACAATCACCAAGGAAGCTGTGCACTCTAGCTCAAGTCTCAGGACCCCATAAAAGTGTAAAACACACATACACACACAACAAAGTCATCCATTTCTATGTAAACAAACACAGAAAATTCACAGAATAAATTGATTTACATGAGCGAAACTGACCATGCTGACAGAAAAGATAAGTGACTTTTTAAAGGAAAAGCCCAATCATAGAATGTATACAATTATACCATTCAGCAAGGCTACAGTTTTGTACACATAATTTCAGGAGCTTATAATTTGATTTTTTGCAGAAGCAATCAGGAAATGCATTGAATGATCAACAAAGATTTAACAAGTGTAAGAAGTGGCTAATTGTGGTGAGGGAGATGGTAAATAGCCCAAATCTTACGTACCAAAGGCATTCAAAGATGCCACATGCATGCTCTCTCTTATTATATCTTCTACGTGCATTGCAACAAAGTGTCAGTGAACAATTTAAGATAAATCCAGCCCTCGCAATATTTATTATTTTCATGTTAAAATGATCCCTTTTTTGTTAGGGCAGGTGTCATAAAAATTTCTCTTATTGTACTCAGAAATTCGGGAAATTTGGAATATGGAGAATACAAACATAGCAGGACTATAGGAAAAAATGATTGGTTGATATTGAATCACACGGATACACTAGTAACCTGCCACAGGCAGGTACTAAAAAGCATTTAAAACATTAGCTTGGCCAAATGATGACATCCAATTTGTGAGAGAGCATATCCTTTTTCTTAAAGAGCAAGCAACAACCTTGAAAATGAATATCCCCCAACACTCACTGGAAGTTTATTTACTCTGCAATAATAATGATGACCTCCCTAGAGGTAAGAAATCCTCTCAATTGATTTTATTATATTTTTCTCCAATTTTCATATTCTTTAACTTCTTGTTGAATTGCATAGTGGATAAGCAGATTCATTTTTAACTATAACCTTGTCCATTCCAAACCTTCAATAAAAAATATACCCATTTGGTCAATATAAAAAACGAATTAAAATCTGCAAATGATGGGCTCAAAAATTGATGTATTACCTTTCTGATGTAAGCTTCTTTACAATATGTTCGACACATGTCCAGGTTTGTGTGAAGGAGAAATGACTGTAAGAACTAAACAATAAAGTGTTAAGACATAAATTTGAAATCCTCTGTATGCAACAAATCATACAACACACGTGATCTATTTGTCTACATTTTCTACAAATAATTAGGCAAATAAAGAAGCTCAAAAAGATTTGTCTACTTCGACACTTCTCTCCAAACTTATATTTCCCCAAAACCTTTCTTGAACAATAGTACATTCAAAGAAAGAAGTAAAGAATATTGATCTACTGTAAGTCATCCAACACAGGCAGATGAAATGAAAATGGAAAATCTGGAGGCAGAAGCCCCCAAAATATCTTAATATCTCCACCTCACAAAAAACTTACAAAATATGGCGTTCACAACCAAAACAATTACAAGAGAAATGCAAGAAAGATGACCTTCATTATTTTACACAGAATAAGCAGTGCCAACTATGTCCTTTACTACTTTTCTTTCTATAATACATTGTCTAGATATGCATGAAGACTAACCAGCTCTGTTCAACCCACAACTCACAGTGTTGGAGAGCATTGTTTTGCTATTTGTGTTTTCTTTTAATTTGTGTGTATTACAATTCAGTTCAGATCCTTTGAAACTCTGATTTTAATGGGTAGAGTGATGGGAAAGAAGATAGCCCAAGTTGTGCTTCTGAATAAGTTTGTGAGAAAGTTGTGTATGCTTTTCAATGACAGCAAGGCAGTTGGGCATGCTCTTTATCCCAGAACAAGAAGAGCTTGTATTGTGCTTCTGAAGAAGTTTGTGACAAAGTTGTGTATGCTTGTCAATGACAGCAAGGCAGTTGGGCATGCTCTTTATCCCAGAACAAGAAGAGCTTGTACTTACATTGACTAAGTGGAAGGTTAACCCACAAAGGGAATTTAACTTTGAAAATAAAAAATACACAAATGTTGACAAAATAATAACTTGTGCAGAGACATATGTAAACCATTTAATTTAATCCACCAGTGATCAGTAAAAGGATCGGTTTGACTAGGATCAGGCATGGCAACAAGGTGCAACTCAAGAAAACACTTTCAGTGAAAGAAGAAGAGATTTCAAAACAGAGTTGATATTTGGATGCTGGATAATTTTCAAGATGGTATGGAACATCTCAAAATAGACTTTAGTAGACAAGAAAACTGAGGAAAAGCAGTGTCTCTTGCTTCTGAACAAAACCTTTGATTTTCAACAAACAGCAGTTTTGTAGAGGCAAAGCGGGGTTTTGTCAGCGGTAGTTTTGCATTCACTGGGATGGTTTCATCCATGAAAGTGATGATTTTGTAAACATCCCAAAATGATAAGTTGGAATTTCATTATGCAACAGAAAGCAGCTCATGGTATTCCAATTTCCTCAATTGTTCAACTCCCTTGGACTTTTAAAATTTTGCTCTTGATTATAAAGCATAAAGAAACTATTGTAAGCCAAAAATAGGAAATAAGAGGCATCTAATTGAGAGTAAAAGTGGATTCAAGGAATTTCATAGTTCCAAAGGACAATGTTTAGGCAATTTTCATAATAGAGTTGTTAGGGAGATAGCAAGTGATCTTAGGATTGAATTCATAGTGATTCAGGCTGATTGTGTGCCCAAGTGACCTGTGATTGTAAGTGCCTTGAAGTTTGTCGATTTAAGTGAGTATTTTCACTCACATTCTGCTAGAGTTTTTCTTCCAACATGTGGATTTCTAGAGGGTTGATACTTTGTGTTCAATTGTCTGATTGCTTACTCTCATTTCCCTGTAATTTACAAGTTTTATTCTTGCCTAGAGAATTCCAGTCTTTCATGTTCTTCATTAATCTATTGTTGATGAACTATCAAAAGGAATCTCCATCATAGTTTACAAATCAAGTGATATCAGAGCAAGTTTCCTTTGAAGAAGTTGCTGTGAGTAATTTTACAGGTTATGCCAATAACAAGAGCAAAATGAAAGAAACATACTACCTTTGCAAGGAGATATTGAATCCCATAGGTAAGAGTGAGAACTAGGAAGCATGGAGCGAGATGCACAACAGCTTGATGGTGAAGCAAGGTTCCTCAAGCTAGAAGCTGATGTTGCAAATATTTCTCAGTCAATGGAGACAATTAGAGGGATCATGGAAGCTCTCACAGAGAAGATATTTTCTTTAGAAGATGCTTTGAGCGAGGAGAAAGCCCACACCATTGAGAAAGAAGAGTCTTCGCATGGTGAATCAAGCCTACCAAGGGTTCCTCAATTCAAGGCTCATGCGAAGAATGAAATTCTGCCATTCAAACATAAATTAATGTGGAGAAATTTGACCATTGGTAAGCCCAATTGGAGGTATACTTTCACATGTATTCTGTTCCTTTGGAACAGAGGATTTCCTTTGTTAAGCTTTAACTTAGTTTAAAGGTGAAAACAAGCACCAATTAGTTCATGGGATCAACTTAAAAAATGATTAAGAAATAACTTTACCCATTTTGTCATAGGGAGGAAAAATGTATGGAATGGCAATTTTTGAAACAGAGAGAATGACAGAATGTCTAAGAGTGCAGTCCAAATGGAGAAAGGTGTGCAAGATGAGGGGGTATTGATAAAGTACATTAGAGACCTTCACAATTATCTCTGGAGGCTTTTATTCCCATTCAAACTGATAGACATAAAGGACACATGTGCCCATGCTCACAACCTTGAGGTAGATTCTCCTCCACCCTCTTCAAGGATAAAAGGAGAATGCTAGTAGCACAATAAAGAAATCTGCAAAACATTGTGAACATTGTCATGATAGTCAAACAGATTCATCTTGTTGGAAGCTGTATTTTGAGAAGTGCCCTATCAAAAAGGTGTAAAAGGTAAAAAGATCTCCATGCCTATCGTAAATAAAGAGGGTAAGACAACAAAAATTGATCATAGTTCAAATGTGGATTCAACAAAATTTAACTTTTTGGTTCAAAAAGGAAAAGGCGTTTACAATTGTTTAGCATTAAGATTCAAGTCAAGAATGTTAAAGTTGATGCCTTTTAGACTCTTATTCACAAGCTTACCTTATATCTCAACATTTAATTGGGAAACTTTCCCTAGAAACTTATCAACACCCCAAGCCTTATGATTTAGGTTGGGTCAAAGAAGGTGCTGATTTGCATGTGAGTTGACAATGGAGATTGAAGCTTGCTATTCAACACCAAGCTTGTTGATGAACTGGTTGTGGACATTGTGCCTTTGGATGTATGCAGAGTTATGTTTGGTAGCCCTTACATATATGACAAAAAAGTTGTTTATTACCAAAGGGCAAACACATACCCCTTGATCAAAGGTGGGCAATATTTCATGTTGTTTGCCTACCAAAGGCAGGAAGGAGCAATGTAGGGCCTCAAATCTTCATGGAGATAGGATCTTAATGGAAATACCCAAATCATTCCCTTTGAGGTGAATAGAAAGAATGTTGATTAAGTTCCTTAAACTTCAAGCTCTTTGATATTGACAAATTATTCAGACAATTCGAGATAATGATTTTAACAATCTTAGTTGGAGTGATGTAAGGTGGGATGGCAGCCATGTCATCTATCAAGAGGAGCATCCCTCTTGTTCTGAGTCTTCATAGCTTTTGGGGATGAAACGCCTCCATATCAGGAAGGTGTGCTCTATAAAGGGATTGGTTTGATTTCATCACAACAAAATGCAATTCATGTAAACACTTTATTGAAGGAAGAAGATACTTTGAAACAAAGTCAAATACTTGGATGCTGGAGGTATGAAATGTCTCTAAGCAAGCTTTGGCAAACAAGAAAACTCAGGAAAAGCAGTGTTTCTTCCTTTTGAACAAAACCATCAGTTTTAACAGGCAGTGGTTTCATAACCATCGGGGCAGTTTCATACCAAGGCAATCCAGTAGTTTTTGCCAGTGGCAATTTTGCATTCACTGTGGCAGTTTCGTAATTGGCCCCTGATGACAAACAGCGGCTTCTTTATGTGACAGAAAACAACCCGCAGCATTCCAATCTCCCCAAATGTTCAGCTTCCTTCAGGTTTCGTTCTCAATTGTAAAGCATAAAGGAACAATTGTATGCCGGAATTCGGAATTAGGAGGCATGTAATTGGAATTAGAAGTGGATTCAAGAGAGTGCACAGTTTCAAAAAGTCTGTGTTAAGGCAATTTTCAAGATAGTAAAGTATTAGGGAGTTAACAAGTAATCATAGGAACTGAATTAATAGTGATTCAGGCTACTTATGTGCCTAACTGACATAAGATTATAATTGCTTTGAAGTTTGTGGATTCAAATGAGTATTTTGGCTCACATTTTGCTAGAGTTTTCTCCCACACATGGGTTCCTCCAGGATAAAACCTTTGTCTTCAATTGTGTGATTGCCTACTGTCGCATTTCCTGCAATTTCTACATTTTGTTATTGCTTAGTGCATTCCAATCTTTGATGTTCTTCATTTAATCTATTGTAAAATTAAAAACTATTGAATGGAATCTTCACCGCAGTTTTCAAATCAACTGGTGAAGATTTATCATTTATCTATGTTTTGTTAAATATATTGCGTGCAAGTGTAATACTAATAACTTATTTATTTAGGTACTAAACAGCTTATGATTGCATATAAATAAAAGGTAAGCAATAGAATTGTCTGAGAATGAACCTACAGTTTGAGCTAAGAAATAATGGAAAAGATATGCTAATATGAAAGATGGGCTAAGGAGAAACACCACTCAATGAAGTATTCTAAATCATAAAAACTAAACTAGAATCACATGAGGAACACAGGAAATGAATTTGGAGAATCAACAACAAAATGGCTTCATTTGTCATCCAAACTTATTTCAATTCTACCTCTTTAACCAGAAATGACAATGCAAGTATGTTTTTCAACAATTTGCGAAAATAATATTTTGTTAAAAACCAAAGCAATTGTAGTAGCAAAAAAATAGATACTCTTAGCATATCATTTGAGATCTGCAAATCCTATGCAAGAAAAGTAATTTAAGTGATGGCAATTTATTTTAATCTTTACCATTCACATGTTGCATTGCATCCATTGTTGTTGTCTAGTTAAGATCAATACCAATGGGTAGTCAACAATGCCAAGTGTTTTGTTGATCATCTACAGCTACAATAACATATACATAACACATCAGTTTAGAGCATGTGTTGGCAAAATATATAGTTTGGTTACAAAAGATGAACATTCTCAAATACCTAAAATGGTTTGTCGAAATGTCTGTGTGAGATAGAATTGAACATTGATGATTGAGCTGCACAGATCGCATCCACTGTTTGTTTGATTAAGCAAGGAAAAAGTGACCAAATTAAGAACAGAAGCCTTTGATTATATGAGTGTGAAAACATTTGACAGCCAAATAATTTACCACCCATGAATTGCATTGCATCCGTTGTTGTTTGGTTCAAATCAATAAAGAAGTGCAAACGACATCACTAAGTCTTTTGTTGATCATCCAAAGCTGCAACAACATATGCTTAACATATCAATTTACAGCAAGTGTTAGATATTTCTAAAGTGGTCAACTACTTTTGAATAAGTACTCACTTTGTCGTTCTGCAATATCGACATATTTTGCCTATGTCAACATGCCTGAATGGTTCAAGACTTTTTTTTGCTTTTACTTACTGCAACCTGTAGTGGGGAATCTTCTTCACATTCCTCAATTCTTTCATTCAAATCTTGACCAATGGCATTGCCTCTTGGATTGCTAGAATTACATTTGTGCCTTTTGATTGGTCTGAACAACGGTGATCTCTGTCTCAAAGATATTTCCTCAAGGACTGATTTGAATTCGATGGAGAAAGGAGCGGATTCAAGATCTTTTCTAAATCTTTCAACACACTCGCTAAAGGCAAATCTCTGATGTGGTGTAGTTGGTAAATTTCGAAGTAACGATTTCAAAAAATTCTTTGAGTTTTCCAGGGCTTCATTGCAAGTATCAGCTGCTTTTGTGGCATCTATAATTGAAACATGAACAATTTAGTAATAAAACAAACATAACCAACCCTTAACATGTCATTGTGAAATGCTTCTATCAAAATTTACCAATAGTATGGTCTTCAAGAGAGAAACACCTTTCTGTATCTTCATCTTCCGATGGAATAGAGCCATCTATCATCGACTCAAGAATTTTTTTAGTTTTAAAAACCATAACGATAAATCAATTTTTCATTATCAAAATAACATATTGACATTACCAGTGGTATGGTTTTCAAGATTTGAATGCCCTCGTAGATCATCATCAACTAATGGAGCAACAACGTCTATAATAGGAGAAGAATGATTTAGTTAGTTCTAGAAAAATCATAATTATCATTGAACATATCAATATGAAATTTAACATCTTGGCACTTACTAGCAACAAGATCTTCCTTATCTGTTTTGTTTCGCTTAATAAAATCCAAAACCTTCAACACATGCTTGCAAATGTTTCCCCTATTTGCCCATTGACAATCACATACAAGGAAGTTGGGCCCAAACTTTCTAACAAGATACTCTTTTGTTGCAACAGATTGGCTTCTTACCTTATATGTGTTAGGGAGATCATATGAATAACAATCTGTATCTAATATTGCTTTTGACCTCTCCAATGTTGTAATGTGATACCTTTCTTTTTTGAAGTTAGTTCGAAATTCTGATAACTGCAAATAGCTTTTGTTTTTATAGAACGGCTCTACCCTATGAAAAAGTGTACAAATAAGCCAATCCATCCTCCTTGTACATTTTCTAGCATGATCACTTATATAACAACTCTTAATGTAAAAGTGATATGACTCTATGGATGCATTAATTTCTTGACTTGCATTGGAGAAGTTTCGAAAGTTTTTTGTCCATGTACCTTCACAAACAAACATCATGACATCTTAGCAAAACATAAATCAACTGAAATGATATAAACGCATAGAAACCATATGAAAGGATTTGGCAATCTTACCAATATGACCATCACCATGCCACCAACTTTTTTTAAAATAATCTATGAAATCCTTTTCTTGTTGGAATTCTTTCATGAATTTGTCAATTAAGTGAATTGTGATGTCTTCATTCTTGCTCATTGCACAGAAAATATCACCCAATCTATCAAACATTTTTGTTTGCACATCTTTGTTACTGGCATACCTAGATCATGAACCACAATATCATGCTATGAAGTTGAAATTTGTAATGCGGCTCCCATATATTATTATTGATTCACTAACCTGTGTACACTTTTCAACCATGTCTTGCGTATGTGCCAAATGCATAATTGTAGTCGACAATCAAAAGGCAACCTAAAAACATTGTGAGAGTTAATTAGCAATGTTCCAATCAAATGTAATGTTAAATTGAAACCTTTCTAGGGTGTAAAGTACAAAGTTGTGTTCTTCTAAAGCAAATTATCTAGCAATTGTAATAACCTAACTTAATTTAAATTAAAAAACCAACAAAACCTGATCTTTTCGATTTCAGCAGCAACATCATCTACTATGAATGCATTGACATGCCAATCTTCTTTGCACTGTTTTCCCCGTCTATGAACTTCTAAAAGCCATTCATTGATATCCTCAACTTTATTTCTTGAGAATATGGCCCATGCAACTGGTATGCCAGCCTCTTGCTCATCAAAAACAAGCAAAGTATACAATTGGAACTGTATGGATAAACCATAAATGAATTAATATTTTGATAAAAAAATAATGAGTGAAATGAGAACCACAAATACAATTAAAATTGTTATACTTACACCATATTTGTTCGTGAAAAATGTAGAATTCATTGCAATAATTGAGTTGTGTGAATGTTTCACCATTATCTCTCGCATCCATGGTGTTTGTATGCCAATAATAAATGGTACATTATTCACAATGTTTGCCCATTGGTAGTAAAAGAAATTCTCTTTCTCCTCTACATGCCACAAGCTGACACTTATTGCATCATTTTTATTTTTTTGGGATCGAATGGAGCGTATTTTTTTCCATGCATTTAGTATGTCTTTTCTCAACATACATGCATCCCTCTTATTCATCAATTCAAGAAAACCATGATCCAAGTGATGTCTCTCACATATTGTGTCAACATCCACACCCATCAACAATAAGGATTCAAGGTATGATTTACACTCATCTGACAAGCTCGGTGCAAAAGCACTTCTTGGATCTTTAAAAGAGTCATCTTTTCCATGGCAAAATTCACCATTAGCATCACAATGGCTCCACTCATTGTATGTAATAAGTGCAACATGTGGTCTACCATACATAACCCTAACTTGAAAGTGGGTTTGACAACCCCTTTTCTTTTGAAACTTACGTATCCTCTGTGGATTTTGAGGTTTATTTCTGTTATCCTCTGGGCCAAAAGCACACCAATAGCTGTTTATACATGCATGTCACAAAGAAAAAATATTAGGTAACATGATAAATTTACTTTAAAATATGGTGTATGTACATATTATGTTAAATAAGAACAAAATGCACAAATGATAAAATTGCAAACCTTGAGTACATCTTGGTAGTGTGGTCAGTATATTTTGCAAGGTTGTTCTCTCTATGTAATTTACGTACAAATTTTGTCTTCATGCTATTCAACAAACCTTCACCTTTCACAAAATTGGTGAGCCTTTCAAGAGGGATTGCAGCACATAAATCAACCTCACCATTTACTTCTCCAATAGGTGTCCATTCAAGGTCTTCACTAGAGAAATAATTTCTTTGGTTCACAATGTCTTGCACATCTAGTTCGATTAATACTTCCCATTTGTTCTTTCTCCCCATCCTGAATCATTAAAATGGTTAGCGGTCCCTTATAGAATTGTATTACCAATTCACCTTACACTAGGAAGGTACATTGTTTCTATCAATGCATTGATGGTTTTGTAGTAGCATAATTTAGAGATACCTTTCAAGTATAAATAGTTTTAAATTGGACTAATATGTGTTACAAGAAAAGATATTTTTCTAGCAGATCATACTAACTAAGACATGCGTGCTAGTGAAACACACTAACTACTATTTTTTGCTATAACAAATCAACTAATAAAGGAGAATGCAACATTGCCATCTACTAGGAAGTTTGCTACAAAGAAGCATGACATTGACAACTAAAACCTCAATCTAAGTAACCTAACAACTCCTTTTTAACTTCACTTAATGCACTCACTATTGACCATGTAGATGATCATTTTGTGCACAAACTATAAGAATAGTGATACTAAACATATAGTGGATTTGTGTTATCACATAAATGGTGCATGTAATATTTAACATCAACAAAACTAATATGATTTTTATTCTTTTAAAAAAATTGAAGGACATGTTTGAAACTAGTAATAGATGGAACATTTAGAAGGTTTGCATATGTTACAAAATTATTAAAAAGTGTTCTTCTATTATATAGTGATCTTTGAAAGCCACCTATCCTACAAATTTAGCTGCTTATGGTTTATATCAAATCCTTAGTAAATCTATGCCACCAAAGTTCAATTTTGAAGAAAGAACAAAGTGAAGGCTATATAGTTTGTGATTATTTACAAAGTTCACAAGATCTATAATAAATATATGGTATTAGTAGAAGGTATTATGTTCAAGTACCACTTGCTTTAGAAACAAATATGGTTAGTGTTATTTGTGCAAAGTACACAATGCACACAAGACATGTAACATTAGTAGAACATACTATGCTCAAATGCCACTTTCTACTTCAGATTTTATGAATCTAGTCACATATGTAACCTTCTGTTTGATAGTTTTTATGACTAGAGTTAGGTGTCTAACATACCTAAATGCATGAGTATATTTAATTTGTTTTTTTTTTCTTTTTCAAATTTTATCCATTTAGTTGTGTGTGGAACCTATTAATTAAAGCATTCAAAACTTATAAAAAATTTAAATTAAAATACATGATTCAATTGTGCGTGAACTAATTTGCATTGGTAAGAATTGTAAGAAGAGTAACTTTAAAGGCATTACATCCTTCCATATTTTAGTAGGAAGGAATTACATCTACAATTTTTAAAATGAGTCATCTTACCTGATTATTACCTAAAATATAACATCAAACTAATATAATAAATACTCATAAAGTGTCACCATACCTTAGAGGACCACCCTAATCAATGTTTACTTAAAAAATGCCACACACCCGCTTCAAAGGCGGCTTATTAGGAGGTTATGGCCAACTAATGCAGTTATTGTTGTAAAGTTTATCGGTTATTGTTACAAGGTTTATCCAGTCTAGTGGGTTGTTATAAAAGGACTATTTATACATTGTTCATTGCATAGGCCAAAACAAAAAGAATATATTCTTAGGCTGTAAGTATTTCCTCACATGGTTCACTTAGTAGAAAGGGGGATAGGCTCCAAAAACAAAAAGAATATGTTCTTCGGCTGTAATTATTGCCTCACATGGTTCACTTTGTAGAAAGGATGAGCATATTAGATATTCTCATAATTCGTTCTACCATTTAAAAATCTAAGAGCTTCAGCAAAGATTTAGACGCACATTGAATTAAAAGTCTACAATCAGTTTGCAATAAAATCCATGTGGGATAACACCCACAACTGCAAGAGATAGCAACAAAATCTTTTATTGCCTGCCTAGGAAAGGGTGATAAGAAATCACCCAAGTCAATGAAATTATAACCACCCTTGCAATTGATTTTTTCACAAAGGTTTCAAGGTCCACATTCAATCATAACTAGTCACCTAAATGTTTTTCCATTCCCAAATGGAACCTGTAGCAGCAAACATCAATTGTGAAAAAGAGTCAAGTTAGGAATAACTTTATTATTTCTATCACGCAACTGCTTCATCAGCATTACATTCAATCAAACACCCAACACAGTAAACATTCAAAAGCAACAGCCTGTACTATCATTTTTCACCATTTCCTAATTTCTTTCCCTTCACAAGAAAGGGCGGTTAACCCATGATCATTAGGATTTACTACATTTTATTTAATTAGTTAAAAAGCCTTCGAAATTTCTCACTCTATTTACTAATTTAGAAGTTTTCGAAAAAAACTCTTTCGCATTCGCTGCATTACATGAACACTAATAAGTTTCTAATTAATTATTCCGCTGATTTATCAGCTAAAACTCAAAAAAAAAAAAAAAATACTAATAAATCAAGGAACTATCCAATATTAACAAATAAATAAATCAAAGGGCTATTTTACAGTTCTTGAGTGATCTTACTTACTTCAGAGACTACAGATGAAATGATAAATTGATTCTTCAGTTCTGTTCTTAACCTGTGAAAATGCCCCGCCGCCTACAAAACGTCTTCCGCTCCACTCTTTGGAAATGATTGAAAACTAAGAAATGATTCGGCAATTGAAATTTGAACGAAAATGTAGGGCAGGTGTGGCGCGTTAAAAATAATAATTATGTTGCATATAATTTCCAAATGACAGAGCATAACATACAAAACCCCAAATAACAAACAAGGTGCCCAGAAAGGAAAGACAACAGTAGAGATATAGAAGACCAGAGAGAAAACGCAGAAGAGATTAGAGAGGGAGTGTGGGGAACCCTAATGAGCTAAGTATCCAAATCCCAATTGAGCATGACATGAGAGACGTATTGCTTTTACAGCGGGGGAACCGCCATTTGAAAATAAAGTGTAGTAGGTCACTTACAAATGGGTGTCGAGAAAAGGAAATCAAGGGAAGAGACACATCGTCCGTCAATCTTTCCGAAATTTATTCCTCCCGTCCGAGGGAATACAATGGCATTCCTACGGTGTTATTATTTTTTCCGGCGAATCAATTAAAATGAAAAATTAAATGGTTTTATTTAGTTTTAAATGTTGGACTCAAATATTTCATTATCTCATTTTTCTTTTATATTTTATTATTGGTTAAAAGCATTACTCACTATGTTACAAGGGTATTTAAAAATAATAATTCTCTAAAAGCAATTGAATGCACTTGGAGCTTTGTAGATTTGGAAAATTTTGGTTTCATAAGTTATTCTTTTGTTTATATAACATTTTTATTTTATGTGTTAGATTCTAGCTTCTTTATGAAGTTTTTGAGTTAATTGTTGTTTAGGTCATGATATATGGTCTTCTAACATTCACTTCAATAAATGGGGTTTGTGTTGAGATCATTGTTGATTAGGTTTTTGGATTCCACATTGATCTATGTCTTAGGGAATCAACAAATGAAAAAATTGTTCTTTTTCAAGAGGTGCAAGGGAGTTCATTTGAATGGAATATATAATGCAATTTTAAACATATCAACAAGAGGTCATTTTATGGATTGATTTTTTGTAATTTTTTCAATGCCATTTTGCATCCCAACTAACTTTACAAGATAATTGTTCTTCATCATTCTCCATGTTTGTGAACCTTGAAGAGAAATTACAACCAAACTTCATTAAAAAAAAATAGTAAATGGATAGATAATTAGGGTTTATACAAGACCTTTGACTTAAGGTATTTTCAATTTCAATTTGTGCAATCTACAAAGTCATAGACAAACTAAGCTACATTGTTTTAGTATTAGAGCTTAGAAGTAGGGACACTTTTTTTTATTAGAGGGTAAAAACATGTAATGTCCTTAACTGAGATATTAGCTTATTTTAGATTTTTTTAAGTAGAACACAAACCCTAGCACTTTCTAATCACCAAGATCTCGATGTGGGCAAGGTGAGAGCATACTCAGTTGAGATGTGAACAATTAGCAATAAATTTCACTTATTAGCAACAAGTCGCATAGTTTACAAGTCATGCAAAACTAGAAGACGATATATTGACTCTAGCAGTAGGCCATCCAAAGCAAAGCATGCAACTATCAAATATGAATAATGATGTGTGAATCTTGGCAACCATGCCATGCAATCTCTATTACAATGCCATGCAAATATTAGAAAGGATTCTTGTGGAAATATATTTCAAAATTTACTTATAATACTAATATCAACTGCAAACTAAATAATCTTTATGACAATAAAACTACACAAAAGAGTGCACAATAAACATAATCTAGAAGAGCTTAAAATCATCACAATTTATGTATTAATCCAACTACTACAATAAACCCCTAATGAATGAAACTAGGAATACTAGTAAATGCTTATCAAATATATGTGAAAATATTGCAACAAAATTCTAAGTTGAATGGTTCTTTATAAAGGTTTAACTAACTATAAATAAGTAATTTTACTAGCATTATGAAGCAACAATGGTGTGCAACAACTCCTTAGATCCACCAAATTATACAATGCTTGAGAAAAAATTGATACATCCAATATCTAATCACATTTGAATGGTACAAATGGTAACTTAAAAATATAGTAGTCTTTGATAAATATGGTGATAGGGAGAATGGACTTACAAGTATTTTGATATAACAATAAGACCTATTATTACTGTAGGCATCCCAAGTTTACCACTAATTTCCTTCATACTAACTTTCTCATAAATGAACTAAATAAGTCATTGTTTAATTAATTATCTTTCATGTTCATTATTAATTAATTATTTCCTAAGGTTGATTAATTGAATCAATTAGCCTTAGTCCTGAAATCCACTGACCAAGTTAATTAATTAGCACCCACTTAATTAATTAATTTAGACTAATTAACCTCCATTACCATTTCTTCTAATATTTAATTTCACATCATCATTAATCCTCAATTTTTGGATCCTATCCATTAAATCCATCTACATGGATTAAAATCTTGATTTTTCTCCTCTTGTCATGTGTCTTAAAGCTCCTTCATGCTCCCACATGTGTGAGCATGCTAGCTCATCCCACTCTTTGCTCACACATGTATGAGCATGTCATTTTAGTAGCATCTTTGAATTTCACATCAACCCATTGCATGCTCCCACATGTGTGAGCATGGTAACTGATCCCACTCTTTACTCACATGTCATCTTGGAAGCATCTTTGACTTCCACATCAACCCACTTCATGCTCCCATATGTTGAGCATACTAATGCATCCCTATTTTCTCACACGTGTGAGCATGTCATCTTAGAAGCAAATTTGATTTCCACATCCACCCACTATATGCTCCCACACGTGTGACTATGTTAACTCATCCCACACTTTGCTCACACATGTGTAAGAATGCCATCTTGGAAGTATCTTTGACTTCCACATGAACCCATGTAAATAAATAATTAAATACTTATCAAATATATGTGAAACTAATGCAACAAAATTCTATGTTGAATAGCTCTTTATAAAGGTTCAACTAATTATAAATAAATAATTTTACTAGCATTATGAAGCAACAATAGTGTGCAACAACTCCTTAAATCTACCAAATTGTTTAATTCTCAAGAACAAATTAGTACATACAATATCCTATCACATTTGAATTGTACAAATGGTAACTTAAAAATATGGTAGTCTTTGATAAATATGGTGATAGGGAAAATAGACTTACAAGTATTTTGATGTAATAATAAGACCTATTATTACAATAGGCATCCCAAATTTACCATTGATTTCCTTCATACTAAATTTCTCATAAATGAACTAAATAAGTCATTGTTTAATTAATTATCTTTCGCAGTCATTATTAATTAATTATTTCTTAAGGTTGATTAATTAAATCAATTAGCCTTAGTCCCCAAATCCTTTGACCAAGTCAATTAATTAGCACCTACTTATTAATTAATTTGACTAATTAATCTTCATTACCATTTCTTCTACTATTTAATTTCATGCCATCATTAATCCTCAACCTTTTGATCCTATCCATTAAATCCATCTACATGGATTAAAATTTTGATTTCTCTCCTCTTTTCATGTGTCTCAATCTCCCCCATACTCCCACATGTGTGAGCATGCTAACTCATCCCACTATTTTCTCACACATGTGTGAGCATGTCATCTTAGTAGGATCTTTGACTTTCACTTCAATCTATTGCATGCTCCCATATGTGTGAGCATGCTAACTCATCCCACTCTTTACTTGCATGTCATCTTGGAATCATCTTTGACTTCCACATCAACCCACTTTATGCTCCCATATATGTGAGAATCCTAACACATCCCTCTTTTCTCACATGTGTGATCATGCCATCTTGGAAGCATATTTAATTTCCACATCCACCCACTATATGTTCCCACATGTGTGACTATGCTAACTCATCCCACTCTTTTCTCACATTTGTGTGAGAATTCCATCTTGGGAGTATCTTTTACTTCCACATAAACCCATGCCATGCTCCCATATGTGAGCATATTGACTCATCCCACTCTTTTCTCACACATGTGAGAGCATGCTAACTTGGAGGCATGCTAATCCCCCACCTCATCTCTTGACCTTGATTCACCTCCACTAAAAATTCTCACACATGTGTGAGCATGCTTAGCCTTTTCTATCTCACATTCCACTTGCCCTCTTCTCATTTAATCCCGCACCTTCATCAAATCTCATCATTTTATCTTGGATCTTCCTCTCCCTTATGACACTTTTTACAAGGATAATCATCATCTTCTTGGATCAAAATCTTGACATTTGATTCAACATTGCATCTCGAACCTTCATTTTCCTCTTGGTAAATCTATTTAATGCTTGAGGCTTGCTCTTTCATTTCATCATCCACGTTCATGCTAATCTTATACTGCCATTTTTATGAGCTAATCATCTAGTCATACCCTTATGTTGTCAAACTAGTGACTTGACTACAAAGAGCATCCACATCCATCAACTAGAGCATATATAAAACCAACAATGAAGGTATAAATGTTGTGTTGTTTGTTCTTAATTTGCATATTTATTTATTATCATTGTTGGTTTTCTCTATCACAATTGTTTATCTTCTATTTGAGCTTTTGGGTTTTGTTTTTGTGCTAATCCATTTGCTTGGGCTCATTTATGGGTACACAGTTATGATGGCAATATCTTATTAGAAATTTTATTTGTAACTCTTTCAAATGATTCAACACCCTTGTAATGGTGTGGCTAGGAACAAACTTCAATTAGCAATATCCAAAACATTGATCCACCAAACATCAGTGAGCCCTTCATGCACATCAAACTTCTACCCAAAGTTGCAATCAGTAATTTGTACTAAAAATATCCTTACACTAAAGTTGAATGGAAACACCCATAATAGATTGAAACCCTTCTATACAAATGATACATCTCTCTCAAAGATAGTATCACAACTTCCTACTATTTGTGATTCCTTCACAAAATATAATGTAACTTTCCTATTGACATAGTTCAACATGTATGGTTGGTATAAATAAAAGGAAATTTTGTTTCAACCTTACATATGGTATGATTCACTAAAAATAGGCCCAACAGGCCCTCAATCAATCATAATAATATTTTTTGTTACAACAAATTAAATAATATAGCAATAAAGCGTTAATTCAAAAAATTGCTAAAATCTACCAATCGATAAGAATCAAACCACAATAAAATTTGGATATCTTCACACAAAATACCTAGCTTATTAAAACTAGAAAAACATTTGTAACTCTTTAGCATGATAGCAATCCATATGTAAAATTGCTCGAATAGAAATGAGGGCTTTCACTTTCAAATCCAATCTTTCTAACACATTGGTAATCCTTGGATTAAATTATTCAAATGAATAGGAGGGTTTATGTCCTCAATTCCACTTTGCTTAAGGGTTTTTGTCCTAGGAAAAAAAATATGAATACAAAAGTTCAATCTCAAAAATAGGGACTCATCCACAAAATAATGGATGATCCTTCTCTCAAACTATCTCCTCCTTTTATAACATTTTGAGGGGATTTTAATATTATCTTATCATTTTCCTTTTCTCTCCAAGACTTCATTTAAGAAGTCTCTCGAAAGACCTTTAAAATAAACATTAAATTCGGTCTCCTATCCTAGCAACTTTTTATAAAAAACTTTTTAATAATAAAAAATAAGTTATCTTCTTATGAATATAGCATAAAGATAATTTTTAAATAACTTAAGTTAAATTATTGAATTATTTCCTTAGCTAAAAAATGGGACAAGACAATCCACCCTTCCCAAAATTTCTTGTTCTCGAGAAATGTTCAATCAACTCTTTAACTCCTTCAAATTGAACCATCTTGTAAAAACCAAGATCCCAAATCAATCTTGGGAATTTGAAATTCCTACTTCCTAAATACTTTGTGTGATGCAATTGGATTCTATTGCACCTCACTAATATATTTAGGAGTTGGAATCCCTGCACTAGGTGATGATTCTTCAACTATCTTAATATGTGAATCATCTAAGTTTTCCTAGGTATAATAGTTAAATCATGAACCAACTAGGATCCAAAAAAGATTGAAAATCGTCAATCTTCAGCTTGGGAACCAATTCCCTAGTTTGACCATTCTTCATGTTGGCCTAATTTTGTGCAATTATCCTTTAAATCCACTATTTATAATTCTCATTAAATTGTGATGTCCTCGGGTTTCTTTACTTTTTGATCCATAATTAGCTGCAAAACTTTCTTAGTTGTGCCCAACTTTATACTTGTGACTTCTAGATTCCTTAGGAGCTACCCTTCATGAATAAAAATCTCTCCATTTAGCTTTCATTGTGCTACTATTATTTGAAATAGAGTATCTAGATGAGCATCATAGTTGGAAAGTTACGTAGTTTTATTTACTCCTTTACTTGATGCATAGTACTCTTCTAAAGAGAATGTTATCCTAGTTGAATTAATTGTCTTTGAAGATGTAAACTTTCCTTCATATAAAAAAATTGCGTTAATAGATAATGCTTTTGAAGCCTTAGTTGATTCTGTAACAGTAAATTAAAAGATGATCTTCAAATGTAATGAGATGGATAATCTACAACTAGAATAACAATGTTAATCCTAATCTAAATAATAATCTAAAATAAAACAACAAAGAACGAGGAAATAAACATAGTAAACTAAACAAATTAATGGAAAGCTCTCACCGAATATGCGTTCACCCCTTCGAATTATCTTGATTGTTCTTCTCCATTTTGCCTTTTCAGTATTCTTGCCCTCTGATTTCAGTGTTTGAATGCAAGCATAACTTCGTCGAGTGTCTAAGCAAAATATCGAAGATAAGTTTCTTCTCAAAAGTGTATGATTTCGGGAGGAGGAATAATGATAATGGCAGGCCATTTTATAGATTTTGGGTTTTCGAACGATCGACTCAGATTGAAAGAGAGATCGACGGATGAGATTGATGAATGCCATGCGATGTGAGTTTTGTCTCAGCTAGAACGTGAGTTAGAATCATGAGTCAGAAAAGACTACATGATAGAGACTAATTTAGAACGTGAGTTAGAACACGAGTTCAAGATCTTAATCTTAAGTTAAGAGTCTTCGAAAATAGAAGAAATAGACTTTGAATGTCAAAGACAAAGTTAGAAGTTGAAGAATAATGCATTCGAATGCAAACATGAGTTAATTAATTAAATAAAGATATTTAATTAATAAACACATCATGCATATGAGTTGGAACTAGTTAACTGACTAGTTGTGACAGAGAGTCCTCTCACAAAGACAATCAGATGTTGAATCCAGAGATAACTAGAGAACTAAAAATAGATCTGGAGTCAGAAGGTGAGTGAATGATTAGTCAACTGATTGATAGAAGAACGTGACATAAATAATTAGATATGAATTAAATGTTAATTTAATTCAACATTCAAAAATAAGAGACTTTAATTAAATAAATAAAGATAATTTATTTAATTGACTTTTGAAAAGGATTAAATGAATAATTAAATAATAAATATTTAATTATAGATACAAGGGGTTAAATGAATAATTAAATAAAGATATTTAAATATAGTTGAAATATGACAAAGGGGATAATTAAATAATAAATTATTTAATTAAGAAGGGAGAATTAATTAGTTAGCGACATAATTAAACAAATATGATTTATTTTAATTAATCAAAGTTGAATAAATGAATTAATTAAAAAGGGGTATTTAATTAATAGAGGAAATATGTATTAGAAAGGGTAATTAAATAATAAACATTATTTAATCATGACCATGGATAATAGAAAATTATGTCAAATGTGTACTCGCAGGCCTAGACCAATTTTTGGTGTTTACAAATTTCACTTGATTAATAGCTTGTTGTAAGACCTTAGAAATTTATGTCATGGTTTCCTTGCCTTTCCTTTCTCTTGATTGAGTTAGTTCCCTTTCAAGCCTTTCTATTTCTTTAGTTGTCTACTTATTTTCCTTAGCCCTTACTTCAATCTCTTTCTCCCTAAATATTGTTGCAATCACTTGTTTTTATTTTTCATCGTGAAGTGAAGAATGTTGGAGTAATTGGGATAATCACTTAATAATTAATTAGTCATTAATTAATTATCAAGTCTCTTATTAATTTATTCACTTAAGCTAAACTTAAGAGAGTTTTTTATTAATTAGATTGGGCTAAATATAGGTCAAGTTGTCTCATTACATGAGATTAAGACACTTGTCACAATCTAATGCAATCCTCATCTAAGTTTGCTTTTTCATGCTTTTATAAGCATGCACATTCATTATATTTAATAATACCATTCAATTCAACTACAATTACAAGTTAATCTCAATATCATATGTTTGTGTGATACTTGTTTGGATTCAATCTTTTCTCTCTTAGTTTCATAGCAAATCAGTTGCTTTGA
The DNA here is from genome assembly GCA_007115665.2 of Sequoiadendron giganteum. NCBI lineage: Eukaryota > Viridiplantae > Streptophyta > Pinopsida > Cupressales > Cupressaceae > Sequoiadendron > Sequoiadendron giganteum. Next base: position 192,520,992 of record CM021108.1, read on the forward strand.
TCTCTCATTTGTGATAGGTATTTTGGTTGTAGGAATTTCTAGGAACTGTGGGGTTCACTATCAACTGCAACATGGTATCAAAACACCAGATCTATGACTTTTTGTCTGAATTTTGAGAGATTCAGCCTTGAGAGAAAAATCGGCTCATCACAAGATGAAACATGCATCACTATTGAGTCCAGAACGACCAAAAACCCAAAGAATGCTTGTCATTTTGTTGAATTTTGAATAGTTGCAAGAAATGGCAAATATTTTTAGAGGCTACACAAATCCCTAGACAAATTTGTACGGTCATATGAATCTATACATATCCACACTAACATACAGTCTTAGGTTTGTGTAGCTCTCTATGCAAGAAAAATTCATATGTAAGTGCATATTTTAAGGGTTTAAAAAAAAACCAAGTTTTTCTTTTTCTTTTTTTTGCAAAAAAAAAACAAAACCAAAGTGTTTTTGAAAAATAAAAAAATAAAATAGGAGTCTAATGGCGCAGAAAAGAAGTTTCACACAAAACGGGGCGAGCGCTGGCAGGCAGAGCAAAGTTTGCGATGGGAGGCACTCGAGCTGCAAGAAGGATTTGTCAAGCTGAGTGAAGTTCCCTGATCAAAGGGGAGAAGCAGAGATCCAGCATGCTTTCTTAGATGTTTTTGTACAGGTGGCGAAAGATGTGGAAACCCTTCAATCTTCGACTGTCATCTGTAAGATTATTGGCAAGAACCGTCCAATGGAGGCGATCAAATCCTGGGCAAAGGCGACTTGGAAAGGTGCAACGTCGATTTTTTCATCCCTCGTCAATTCTTTGCGGTCGACTTTGTATGTGGGCATGATAGAGACCGTGTACTGGATCGAGCCCCCTGAAAATTAGAGAATGATTTTGTATACATCCAAAAATGGTGCCCTAATTTTAATCTAAATGAATCGTCTTTGATGAATGCGCCCTTCTAGTTTCGGCTATATAACATGCCCTTTGAATACTGGTCTGGTGAGTGCTTATACCAAATCGGTGACAGCATGGGTAACGCTTTGGATCTTGGCATGGGGGAAGGCGATTTGGTCTTCTATGCCAAGATCCTCATGATCACTGTAAAACCCGTCCCGACACGAATATGCCTCAAATTTGGGGCTGGCGAATGGTGGCAGGAGGTAGAATTTGAAGAACCAAAATTCTTTTGTCTCAGATGTCGAAACAAAAAGCACTTGGTGGAAAACTGTCCCATCCCACCACGTAAAAGGTGGCAGCCAGCCCCTCCCCCTCTGACCTCTGTGACGACCCCTTAAGGCCCTGTTCCCATTCAAGACTTGTCAAGAGTGTTGATCCCCTTTTTCCCGTCGAATGCCCCACCCTCTGCAATGGATCCCCTGGTTGCTGAGACCCCCATCGATGCGAGTCGGTTACAAGAGGGGGGCATTTGTGTAGACAAAAATATGTGGGGCAATGGTGGCTTCTCCTCTCCTTCATCGGAGGACGAAGTCTGGTTAGGGGATGAAGGCTTAGATGTGAACGGTCTCAGGATCGTGGAGCAACGTAGTATCAACCAATCTAGTACCATGTCTCTACCTAATTTGGCAGGTCTCAATAAATAGAAAGGAAGGAAGACAAAATCGCAAAAGAGAGTCGAGGTGGCGGCAAAAAAAGGCTTGCCTAAAATCAAAGAACACTTACTTCAATCCAAGGGAGCGAAGGCCTCCCTTGGAGGACGATGAAGATCTCCTCTTGGAATGTTAGGGGCTTAAATTCCTCTAACAAAGGGCGTGTGACCAAGCACCAATTGGAATTGATGTTGGTCGATTTGGTTATGCTACAAGAAACAAAGCTTAATGCAGTGGAGGTAGAGGCATTTGTTAGGCATTGTAGGTGCTGGAAGGGCACATTTGTGTATCCTCGCGACAGTGCAGGTGGCTTGGGTATCCTCTGGAAGGAGTCCAGCGTTTGCATGGAAGACTTCATTTGTTGTTGGCATTGGATCATGTGCAAGGTCCTGCACTTCCCCTCTAATTTATCCTTCTTTCTGGTGAACGTATATGGACCCACCAAATCCAATGACAAAAGGAAAGTCTGGGTAGAATTGTCTTCATTCATCGCGCCTCTGGAGAAAGAGTGTTTAATTGCTGGCAAAGATTTTAACGTAATTCTCAACATCAAGGAAAAAAGCGGGGGGATCCGGCAAGAAAGTGAGGCTACTCACGATTTTAGACTTTTTGTGGAGGCCAACAATCTGGTAGACATTCAGCCAAGAGAAGAGAATTTCATGTGGACCAATAGATGGGCAGGCTTTACAAACATAGCAGAGCGTCTTGACAAATTTTTGGTGTCATCCAAATAGTCAGACTTATCAATCAGGTTGGAGTCTTCTATTCTCCCCATTTCCCTGTTTGATCACTTCTCAATCACCCTCCATTGTTTGTTGGTGACACACCCACAAAAGAGCTTCTTCAAATTTGAACGAATGTGGTTTCAGTGTCCAAAGTTGGTGGGACTTTTGGAAAGCTGGTGGAAGTCTGCCCCCAATATTAAAGGAACAAAAAGTTTTGTTTTCTGCAAAAAACTCTCTTTCATTAAGAACAAGCTTAAGGAGTGGAACACATCGTCTTTCAAAAACATATTTCAAGAAAAAATCTGAATCGAAAATGAGCTATGTGCTCTCAATCAGAAAGTTATTAAGGATGGGATGTTTGCAGCGGATTATCACAAAGAAAAATCTCTATTGGTAGAGCATGCAGAGGTACTTGCTACAGAAGAATAATATTGGAAGGCAAAGGCACGTGAATCCTGGCTTGAGGTTGGTGATGGCAATACAATTTTTTTCATAATTTTGTCAAATCTAAAAGAACTTTCAACATAATATCTTCTATCTCGGATGGAGCGAACAATATACTCACTGAACCTGTGGACATAGAGAATGCAACCATTAATTTCTTTTTGGATTTGCTTTGCCCTACTAACGAAGTGGATTGGAGGGATTGTTCTACGACTCGATTGTTTAGACGCCATTGTCACTCAGGAAGACAATACTTTCTTGGATGCCCCAATCACTTTGGATGAAATCAGACGGGCTACCTTTGGGTTACATCCGGACAAAGCTCCAGGCCCCAACGAATTCTTTGCCCTATTTTATCAAAAGTGTTGGTCCTTCCTGGGCAACGAGGTATGGGGGTTGTGGAGGAGTTTAGGGTCAAGAAGAAGTTTGTAAGGGAATTAAATAACACAGTGATCACAATCATTCCTAAATTTTTTGACTTTGGCTCCTTTGTTGACTTTCATCCCATCTCACTTTGTAATACGTTATACAAAATCATATCCAAAGTCTTGGCCAATAGACTCAAAGTGGTGCTTCCAAAACTCATCTTGCCCTATCAGAATGGTTTAATTCTTGGACGGGACATTACAGATAGTATTATTTTGGTAAACTAAGTTATTCATTCCATGGTGTCTCAAAGAACTGTCGATATGCTCATCAAATTAGATACCCGTAAAGCATACGACATGGTTTGCTGGCGATTTTTATTGCTTGTCCGCGAACGATTTAGATTTAATCATAGTTGGAGAGAGTGCATTTTCCACTATATTTCCACTGCAAAGTTTTCAGTGCTCGTGAATGGTTCACAATGTGGTTTCTTTCCATCTTCCAGGGGGTTGAGGCAAGGGGACCCTATTTCCCCCTTTCTATTAATCCCGATGGCAAAAGATTTGGGTGGGCTGATTCACGCCAGGCAGTGGGAAGGTGGTTGGTGAGGTATTTCTGCAGCTATGGATGTCTTGGAAACAATGCGCATTCAGTTTTCCGACGACACAATTCTTTTTGGCTCCACAACATTAGATGAAGTTGAGTGCATTAAGGACACCTTAGACCAGTATAGGATTTGCTCGGGACAAAAAATCAACTTGGAGAAGTAAAAAAAAAATTCTTCAACACTAAGAAGGTCTGGCAAAGGAAAATTGTGAACTGTTTGGGTTTCTCTACTGGCTCACTCCCGTCAAAATATATTGGTGCCCCCCTTTTTGGTGGTTCCATCAATTCTTCCTTGTGGTCAAATTGTATTGAAGCTTGCAGGGCAAATTCATCAGTCTGGAAAGGGAAGTGGCTTTCCCTTGCGAGTAGGCTCACCATGCTTAGATTACTTCTTTGTGCCATCCCACTATATACCATGGCGTGCCTTCCACTCACAAGCAAGGTAGCAACGATAATTGAAGGCATCTACAAATATTTTCTATGGAACGACTCTAAGGAAAGTCAAAGGATCCCATTAATCCGATGGGAGGAGGTCTGCAAGGGAAAAATGAAAGGTGGTACAAGTCTTAGAAACATCAAATTGTAGAATAGAGCTATGGGCGTGAAGCTCGTTTGGAAAATGTTTTCCAGACCTGAGCTCCCATGGTGTTAGGTAATGCAACGTAAGTATCTTGACTGCCTGGAGCCCAATTGCATATTCAAAATTGCTAATACAAGAGGTGGTTCGGATGTGTGGAGATTCATGTGGGACTCTAGAGCAGTGATTTTTGTCCATCTTACATGGAGTGTGAACAATGGTCGATCAACTGGCTTATGCTCTGACTTGTTGGAAGGGATGCTTGCCCTTTACACAATAGAGCTGAATGAAATTCAAAAAATTATTTCCACTCAGTTGGGCTCCAAAGTGCACAGCTATATGTCACTCAAGAATATGGATGATCGAGCTTCTTGGGATTGGTTGGATTTATCTAACCTGGAGACCAATGATGCATCCAAAGCATGGCTTGTGACTGAGCTTAATACCCACAGGATCAACCTTAATAACAAAGAAGATGAATTTTTTTGGTGTGGTGCTTTATCCGAAAAATATTCTGTAAAACTCAATTATCATATTTAGTTGTAGGAGGCTTCCTTTCCAGGTTGGTAGACGGACCTGTGTCGAGGTAGATATGTGCTCCCTTAAGCGAGAGCCTTTCTCTGGACAACATTGCACAATAAAATTCTAACGTGTGATCGTCTTCGATGATTAGGATTTGTTGGGCCTAGTCGTTGTGCTCTCTGTTACGCCAGTGAGGAAACCTATTCCCACTTGCTGCTTGAGTGTCCATATGCCTCTATGTGTCGGGACTAGTTGCAAGCCAAACTATCCTGGTCTAGCCCATGTGCAAATTCATTGGTGTCTGTAATCGAAGCTTGGCCCAAGTCTAGCAAGAACTATCTTTGGGGCAGAATATGGGAAAATTGTCCTTCTCTATTGATTTGGCACTTGTGGAAAGTGCGAAACCGTCGCATCTTTCAGGGTGAAGAACTCACTGTGGATGCCTTGTGTTTGAAGATCAACCAGTGTATAGTTGAAGTGTTGAATAAAAAAGTCAGGAACATGCCACGATGGACTTTTTCTCGGAGAGATGATGAGATTCATAGAGCTTAGTCAGGCCTCTCGGTCCCGAAACTAGCTGGGGGTGGTGATGCTTGAAAGGAAAAAAGGGCCAAAGCACGCTGGTTGGCCCCTCCGAGTGGCTATCTGAAACTTAATTTTGACGGGGCTGCTAAAGGCAACCCCGGTCAAGCTAGCTATGGGTGTATTCTGAGAGATCACAATGGTTTGGTGCATTGGGCCTTGGCTGGGTCGCTCGACATTGCAACAAACAATTATGCTAAATTTTTTGCTTTGGTGACAGGATTAGAGCAATGTATCAATCAAAACCTATATCATATTGATATAGAAGGATATTCTTTGCTATGCATAAATGCCATTCGTCAAAACAACATAGCCAATTGGAAGCTAAGGAAACTCGTCCACTTGGTTGGTGACCTTCTGAAGCAGTTGGATTACATGATTTCCCACGTGTATAGGGAATCCAACTATGTTGTCGATGCCTTGGCCAATATTGGAGTTCTCTCTTCTATCGATGCTTATGTGATTGATTGTACAAAGCATAATTTTTTGCAAAAGTTAGTTCAGGGGGATGCTGCACAAGTTCGTGAGAAATAGGGTTGATTACATCCTTCTATTGTTTGCACACCCTTCAGGATCTTGCACTTCTTGATTTTTAATTTCATTCTTTAGGGGAGTGGACCCCATGTCCACAACTTACTTAAAAACAAAAAAAGCAAGAAAAATCAAATCAAATTTTGCAAAATCTAAGAAGTCAAAAAATAGTCAACCAAAAGGCAAGTTTCATACTGGAACTGTAGGTTTTGGCCGTGTGGTCCCCACCCTCCAAAGGTGGTGAAATTTTCTAATGCTTTTAATTGTCAACATTCATTTTTTCCTAGGGGTTGGCAACATTTTCAATAATAGTATTCACTAGCACAACCCTTAGAAAATTGACAGCTGCATTAGGTCAGTTTGTACCTTTTTGATGTTAGATTCCTAAAACCCGATAGCCTTCAAACCCCTACAGCCGACAAAGATTCTACGACAACCTAGGTAGAATGTTCTAGAACTGACCCAACAATTTTTTTGCGATCAAGAATATTCCCTATGAAAAAGCATATTCTTAGCATCTACAAGGTTTGTCGGCCATGACTTATTTTTTAGGGGATCGAGCTTTGTTTCCCCACCAAAGAGAATATTTTGAGAATATTCCATCCACTGACATATCAATAGTACGAACACGTCTTTGTCCCCTCATAGCCCTCTTTTTCCCTAAAGGAGTGATTTTTTCTTTTTGGCATAACTTGGGCATACAGTGTCAAAATCGGGCAAACAAGATATTGTCAAAAAGTTGGTTTCATCTACTTTCCAGTGGTATAGGTCTCATTATTAGATTTTTCTACTAGTCACTTTTATTCTCAGTCAAAGTTAGATCTTCATTTTTTGCTTTTGAGCTCATAACTTTTCACTTGTATCTTTGATTTTCATGATTCCACTAGCATTAGAAAGATATTTCAGATATCTTCAGATCCATTCATGCACTTTTTATGTAATCTTCCCCAGGTATTCTTTATTCAATATTTTGTTATTTAACATTTTTGTCAATTACTTGGACGTCTTGGTACCTAAGAAAGGATCTATTTGCGTCAGATGACTTCATTTGATCTGTTTTCTATGTAGTGAGTTTTTTAGTGTCTAATTTTATCATTTGAGGAAGTATCATGGGTTTGCTTGTGCATCCTTTTGTGGTCATCTTGGCAAAGGATAACTATGAGTCTTGGAAAAAGGACATCTCGACACATCTCAGGTGGCTTGATCTTTTGCCTTATCTTTATGGACTCATACCTACATCAGACACATTAGGGATTTATTCAGCATGGGGTATTATCCGTGATCATATTGTAGGGGTTATGTGTTATTGTGTTGATCTTGACACTATGTGTTTTGTATTAGACATTGAATGTTCCCACACACTTTGGACTCAACTTTGGGAGATTCTTGGAGACCCTCATATCTCTCCATACCTAGAGGATCCTATTGCAAATTGTCTCATCCCTCTTGCAAATGAAAATTATATACCCTTTGATGATGATACTTTAGAGGAGCTTTAGTATATCATAGGTCTCACATGTTTTGATGGTCATATCTTCACATTCCCACTCTTTAGATCAATTCCTAATCATCTTGGCATTGCCACATCCTTGGCACTTATTGGTTCAGTGCAATAGGACATTCATCTTCTTTTAGACACAGCTACTTGGGATTCATATCTTATAGACAAATCATTCTTGTTTGTAGAGTCTCATATTGCAAATTTGGAGGGTTATTTTGAGGATATCCATCTCCTCTTTGTTGAAAACCACATCATCATTGTTGCCCCACCATCTTTATTGCCTTTACTACTTGTTCTACATTAGTTTTCACCAATTTTTGGATTAACGTCATCTATTTTTGACATATGGTCACTTGAGCACTTTTCAAAGGCACACATTCATTTGGATTTGGATTCTTGATTCTTCCATCTTTTTGAATTGGCTTCTCCAATCACCAGTGGATCTATTTCTTCTTAAGGAGAGAAATGTTGTTTGTAGGTAGTGGATCATATTTTTTCCTACGACATTCATCATTGGCACAAGAGATACTTCTTTATGGGGGGATTCATATCCTCATTTTCTATCTCTTATTTGGGGGACATATATTGTACTTGTGTGACAAAAGCAGTCCTTAGGGGGTCACATTGACTCCTCCTTCTATCCTTCTTTCACTATTGCAGTCATTTCATTTTTCTCTTTTAGAGAAGTGTTTTTCACATGTGGTTTTCTCCTTTACTCTAGTTATGAGAGATTAATTTATTTGTACATGGGTACCTCATCAAGAATTGTATTCGAGACCCATCCATGTATCCATCATTCCATTTTTTTATCAAAGTTTGCAACTTCTCCCTAAGTTGATCTTGTTGACATGGAAAATGTACAAATTCAGTTCAGCACACCTGATCCTAATTACTAAGGATATTTCCTCATAAATAACACTTTCAGCTTTTAATCATATTTTGTCTCTTAATTTAATAAATCATTATTTATGTGATTAAGTCTTTCTCCTCCATTGATTAAATTAATCAATTTAATTTAATTAACCTTATGTCTTTGTTTAATTAAATAAATCATTTTATTTGATTAAAGTCTCTAAAGTCCTCTTATTAAATTAAATAAATTAAACCTTTTTTGACTTAATCTAATATCTTTCCACTTAGTTAAATAAATCAAAATCATTTATTTAATTAATCATTTCCTCTCAATTCTGATTTAAATCAATTCATCAATTTAAGTCAAAATTGTCAAATCAACTAATCTCTCATTAAATTAATCAAAATCTTGATTAAGTTAATCCTCATCATTAAAATCCTCTAGAGAATGCAACTTGCACATGAAAATAGATTTAATTCATTTATTAAATCTTTATTTTCCCTCACATGGCATAAAAAGGGAATATTCCCTCAAATTTGAATTCAAAAAGTCGAAGTGGATGGGTACTTCCAACAAAGCATTCACTCCTTTTACATGTCTTTGTGCATTGAGCTAAGTGACATTTATTTCATTCATTTTTTCCCTCTCACATGTTATTTCCTCAAATTCAAATTCCACCTAATTGCATTTATTGGCACTTTGGTCAAAACGTGCACAACCATCAACCATTCACATAGTGACAAATGACATTCAACCATTAAGTGAAAGTTAGTCCCACATTGCCCAAATTTTTCTCTTTCTTCCAAATTCAAATCTATAAATTGGAGGCTTCTTTCCTCATTAATCATCCACAATTTCATGCAAAGTTACTCTCTTAATATTGAGAGCCAATTTTGTGCACTTCATTCCATACATTCATAGTTTTCACAATTTCATAGCTAGGTTATGCTCAAATCTCATTGAGGAGATTTGATCAATCTACAATCATCAACATTGCAATTTAAGAGTTGGGAAAGGGCTAATTTCAAAATTTCAATTGGCACCAATTCCCCCCATGGGATTACTAGTTTGCTCACTTAATTAGGATTTGATTTGATTTATTTAGTTTGTTCTTCATTTTCCTAGTTTAAGTTTGAGTAGATGGATTTCATGGGAAATCTTTCATTCTTGTTTGCATTTGATCTAACATCTTGATTTGTTTGTTGTTCTTGTGCAATTGTAGGTTTAGGGATTCACATTTTGGCACTAGAAAGAGGGCTTCCTGTAGTGCCCCACCTTGCAACCCTAAAGGAAGTTGCAATTAACATCATAAGCGAACCAATTTTTTTTATTTTTATAAAGTGTATTTAACATACACATTCACTTACTAGTTCACAACAACCTCTAAGGCTACAAGGTTAGGATTACTTAAACCCACACATATATATTACATAAAACCATAGCATTATGAACCTTATGATATAAACATCATACATCATAAGAATACCACATAACATAAGAAGATAATCAACCAAGATACAATCTCATAAACATTATCTTAATCCAATAAATACATCACTCATTCCCAGAATGAGGCAATAGAACAAATGTATTACAATTACATAACTCCACCTCTTACAAAAGAGGGATAAAGTATCATATACAACTGAAATATTACAATGCAAGAAATTACAACAAGAACCACGAGCTGTCCATCAGGATGTCTCGCCACCAAGTACTGAAGATTGATGGGGACCCAACGGTTTTGGTGCATGTTCCACCCTACCAATCTGGTACCCAAAGGCCCACCCCCCATGTTAGGAGATAGTAACAAAGTAACATGGACTAAGATTTACAACCACTAACCAAAGGTAGACTCATACTGATTCATACTGTTATAACCAACCAAATGAATTAACAAGTACAACTCATTCACCATACAAGTACGAATCAAATACAATACATGTTCAAATCTAGTACAATACAAGTACAACTCCAACATCATTGACATAGGTCACATTGCTTCCAGACATAATAATAATCAAGTATGTTCACAGAACCATACACATAAAATAATTAACAACAGTTGTCATAGATAGAGTGTCATCGCAAGGTTTGTCATGAGATCTCCTCTGGGCATTCTTCATAGGCTCCGGCACAAGTAATCCTGGTGGCCTCAACCGAATCCCGGCACTCATACTCACTCATGCGGAATCAACTACCTCTCGCAAGAACTAGATAGTTGATTTTGCCATTCCAGGCCTTCTCACTCATCCCAAGTCTAAACAAGCCCTTGTGTCTATGAGTGAGGATTAAATTATCTTGATTAGTGATAAGTTAGTCCTAATCTTCTAAGTACATTATTTTCATTATCACTTGATTAAATCAGTCTTGAAGGTTATCCAGTTTACCTTTTTGGGCTTTGGCGCCTAACAGAAGCCACTCTTCTATTCGAAAACACACATCCAAACAATCCACCAGGGGAACCACAAGTGCATACCAACTAGGCATCATAATCCACTCCAACACAAGGAGGATACAAATAATAGAAACTCACTCCAAACATCTTGGAGGCAATAACACATAGTCCACTCCTTTCACAGGAGGTACAAAAAATCTCACTCCAAACATCTTGGAGGCAACAATACATAACAAGGTCACTCCATACAAGGAGACACAGATCCCATAATCCACTCCTAAACCAAGGAGGTGCAAACATCCCCGTTCATGAAAATCGGGTAAAAATTGAACATGCACTACCCAAGTGAAAACAACTGGATGGCATAAAGATTCAACAACCCTTATCCTCTAAGTTCTTCTGGAAGACTTATAATTTAGGACTAACACTAAATCCCAAAACCAACAATGCAACTTGATGACATAGCAACAAAAGTATTCAAGTCATCAATCAAATCTAATATTTGGATTTCCTAAATCCATACTCATTCAATAGCTAGTGTTGACAAAGTCAAAGACACGATAACTAAATCATCTAAAATAATCATAACCTCTATTTCCCTTTTTATTATTGAAAATCTAAAACAATTAAACTTACTTCCCTTTACTGAATACAGAGAATTAAATCTTTTAAGATAATCATGAGAAAGATACTACTTTTGGATATACTAAATCCATACCTCTTTCACAATCCAATCACAATGATTCAATTAATCTAAATAGAAATTAATAAATAACATAATTGATTGTCTCATCAATAACACTTCTTAATTTACTTTTGAATCGACAGAAATCCATGCAAGTAACTATTTCCATTTCTTAACCAAATCTTACATCTCATTCAATTTTCTATTTAAAACATTCAATCACTTTAATATAATAACATATTGTTTCTCTATCCATTTTCCATATACACTAATCAATCCATTTTTAAATCTCTATTCAATAATACATTGCATACATCTTATAAAAACGAAATACGATAATGAATTTACCCTTAACATATTTTACATGCTCCATATTATATATACACCAAACATATATATTAATAAACTCAATTATATAGATTCTTTAATATTCCAATCACAATGATTAATTTGTTCTATGGAAATAAAACATAATAATTATTTGCTTTTTTCAATAGAGATAGTTCCTAAATTTACTTCTAATGCAAACTAACACTATTGCAAACAATCTTTTCAATTTTTTATCCGGAATCTATGTCTCTTCAACTATCCATTTAAAACATGCAATTTCATCAATGTACAAAAATATCTTTTGGCTTATCTCTTTGACTACGCATTCAAAACTTATCTTTTAAATTCTTCATGCAAAACTAAATCACACGCACTTAAATAAAATAAGGTAAATACTGATTGAAAATACTCATAAATATATATATACATCACAATATTTTTTCTTCAATCATATTAACAAAATAAATATTTCTTTTTTAAATCAATTAATTACTTCTATTAAAAAAAACATCTTTCTCTACACATTTTCTACACATACTAATCATTTCTTTTAGAACACTAATAATACCCAATTTACAAACAACAGGATAAAATAATATAAAATATTATTTATTCTCTCAAATGGATATATACCTTCACTATATATATACTAAATATAAGTTAATATATTTAAATATATTTAATCATTAACATATCTTCTATCCTTTGCAGAATATCAAATTGATTAATTCAAAATAAAATATCCTTTATCATCAATATTCCAAAATATAAATATATTTTTCCAATTAAATCAAATTAATAATTGAACCTTTTACATATGGATTTAAATTCCACAATTCAATTTTAAATTATGCATTCTTTAAATCAACTATTTAACTCCTCCAATTAAACTTTAACATGCCATTTTAAAATAAACAATAATTTTCCCATATATTTATAATTTTAATTCCACTAATCTAATATACAAATTTTATTTAAAATAATATAAATAAACATAATACTTTAGTATTATAAATTATAATATAAAATATTATTAAATAATATTTTAATATTATAATAACAATACATAAAATATTAATATTTATAAATATCAATTTATTATTATTTTATTTTCAGAACAGTCATGAGAAAATATCTTAACAGCAGTCTCATGTTTTAAACATAACTCAAAAATTACGATCTGGGTATTTACGATTTTTGGACAGGGGTTAGAAAATTGCACAATGCAAAAACCCTTTAAATGTCTTGAAAACCCAGTTTGTGAAAGTAAAGTTATAGGCGACGCAATCAGACCATTTTACCTTGAAAAAATAACTATACTGCAGATTTTGAAATCCGATTTTTAATAATAACAGAGGGTTTCATTTTCTAAAAACATTCTAAATGCATTGTTCAATCTCTATGTTTGATTTCAATAACAATAAAATCAATTTTCTCCAAATAATTTAAATTCAACTAAGGTTTTCACAATTTTCACTCAAGAATTTTCACAAGCAAAGGCTGTAAATTTATTTAATTCTTTTCTTCTAACATCAAATTTATTTTCTAAAACAAATTTAACAAACAAATCTTTAATCATTACTATTTTAAAGAAAAACAATCAAGAACAATAAAACACAAAGAGGAAAACCTGGTACAAGAAGCTACAGGAAGAGATGAATTTCTGATGCAAGCCTCTTCCAAAGATTTCCTGAATTTTCTTCAATCCTCCAATGAATCCAATCCAAAATCCAACAAATGCAAACAATCTTTCCTTCAATCAATTCTACAATCAAACTTTCTTCAAATCCTTATGCAAATTTTTCAAAAAAATTTCCCTGCTGTAAGAATGTATTTTTCTAAAAACTTTCTGCCCTAAAATTAAAACATGTATTCTTTATAGATCAAAAATACTTAATACAACCCTAATTCACATTACATGCAAATTAGATATTTCAATTTCAATTTCAATATTTACAACCCTAATTCACATTACATTCAGATTAGATATTTCAATTTCAATTTTCAATTTCAATTTCAATTTTCAATTTTAATTTCAATTTCACTTTTCAAAAACCCACTTTCAATTTAAAATGCAATTTCAAATAATAAATTAATTTCCAAAGTTGCAACCAATTTCTCAAATAAACATTTAATTACAATTTCAAATTTAATTCTCACACGTTGGAATTAAATTCCAAATTTAATTTTAATTCTTTTATTTCCTTTCATTCTCTTGCATCACGTTTAATTAATTAATTTAATTATTTAATAACTAAATTCAACCCCCTTAAATTAAATTTAATTAATTAAATAATTTAAATATAATTAATTAATTTTAATATAAACTTTTATCCACATTGCATTATTTAAGTTAAATAACCATCAACATGATTTAAATGCAATTATTCTAAATATCTGTTTCTACATCAAGAATGCTTCAGAATTAAATAACATCAAAGCAAGACAGACAATGACTCGACACACACAACTGACGACACACTAAGGCTAGAGTGTAAACTTGACACATGTTACCTAACTACTATCTCCCGTTCAACTTAACCGTTGGATCGACATGCTCAAACCTGTGAAATCAGGTGGAGTCGATGTCATGTACCTGCAATCCTGCAACCAAGTAACAACATCATACAATATATCCAGCATATAATACACACCGTGAAGAAGAAATTACAGATTCGTAGGGCGCTCGCAAGTGAGTGATGCGAAACCGTCCTCTTCACCAATACACTCATCAAAACTGACACTTCCATCATAATTCCAATAATCTCATAATAATATCTCATGTTAACTCTACAACATCATTAATCCATAATGCAAGTGAAACAATAATCAGATAACTACATCCCATAATAATATTTGTCACTCAATAGTAACGATCAAAACATCATAACAAAATGTATCCAGTATCAAAGTAATTGCAACCAAACATAGCATAAAGCAACTTTGAACAAAAAACAAAACAGAGGGGTATTACACTTCCACCTTTTTTAATCATGTTTTTCAAAAAATTATGTGGATTTTTTGTTTATTTTGCAGGTTATAGGTTTGTGGTTTTGTATTGCGCTGCACTTGTAGGCGCAATGCTATATTGCGTCGCATCTTTTCCAAACTTCGCCACACTTGTTCCCACGCTTGGTTTTTTTGAAATTGCAAACTCTGTCGTGGATCCACAGTCACAAACTCCGCCTCACCCAGTCCCGCAGCTCTGTATTGCGTCGCATTTGCAGGTGTGGCGCCATATCGCACCGCATCATTTTCCAAACTGCGTCGCTCCCGCGTTCCTGCCTAAAAAAATTCAAAATTGTCAAACTCTGTCGCGAGTTTTCTGTCACAAACTGCGTCACCTGCAAAACTACACTCCACCTGCGGTCTCTGTTTCTACAGAGCGCCGCACCTAGTCAAATGTGCGGTGCTATATAGCGCCGCCTCTGTTCCAAACTACGCCGCACCCGCTAACTCTGTCATGGACAACAATTAGATTTTAAATTTTGGCATGTGCTTTTTAATTTTTGGATTTTCTAACTATTGACCTGTTTGCTATTTTTGTGCTCTCTGGTTTTTGTCATTTTGCAGGTTGGAACAAGGGAGAAAAAAAAATAGGAGGTTCAACATGACATCATGTTCATCATGCACAAAGTGTTTTTAAACACTATAGTGTTGTTCAACACTTTTGAGGATCTTTAAATTCTGTTTAAAAAAGAATTTGTTTACTTTCATGCCTTAGAAACACTAAAATTTTCTTTTGGGTTTTAAAAAGAACAAACAAATTTATTTTTCAAAAGTTTGCAAAAGGTTAAAAAGAATTTAGAAACAATCTACTAGATTTTGTTTAAAGGTTTGAAAATTGAACAAGGCAACTTCAAAGTTGGTGCTTTAAAAAGAACTCATTTTCTGCTTTGAGGATTAAAATGAACATGTGTGTTTTTGATGTTTTGTAATCCTTTTCACAAAGTAATATCATCTAAAAGGCATATGCGCTTCTCTCGTGCCTCACGACAATCTTGAAAATCAAAAGTTTTTTTGTGATATTAAATTGTCAAAAGTATTACCTCCACACTTCATTTTTTGGGTTTAAAATTGAACGAAACATCTTGTGAGTGTGAGTAGGCTTATTGCGTGTGTTCTTCCTTTGTTTCTAAACGAAGGTTGATCGAACTACGAATATGTTTACTCACTTTTGTTTATCTTAGAGGGTCTGCCTTGTGGGAAAAAGTACTCACCCAAAGGAACGACCCAACCGGTAACACACTAAGGACAAGTGTATTTCCAGTCGGGATATAAAAGTGGGTACTGGAACGAAAGTCACTATCACGCGGTTGGCTCCGACGAGAAGGGCAACAATGGTGTCTCACCGCATGGGTCAATCTCCACGAATGGAAAGTCTAAATTAAAACCCTTGTTTAGAAGGCCAAATATTTATCTATTTTGTTGGAGCAAAAGGTCATGTGCTTTGAAGCTGCCGCACGTTATACATGTGGTTCTGTTGTAGAGATGAAAAGTATGCCATGGGAGATTCATGGGTACTGATGTTTGGCTGACCCAAAAAGTGTGTGCACTGTAAGGGGGAGCCTGTGTGGTCAAACATCTAGTCATCTGCACAGAATATGCGCAGTTGGATTCGTCCAAGTGGGAACCCAAAAAAATATTGTCTCTTCATCCTAGGGTTGTAGATGTGCTTGGAAATGAAAAATACATTGCTTGGTCCTCAAAACAATTGAAAAACAAACATTCACAAAGAACTCTGAATTTCAAACCCCTTGAAGGAAACAAATATCCTTTGACGAATCTAAGTACTTTTGCTTTCCTAGGGATTGTATCCTTAGAGGTTTCTAAGTGCTTGGAATCTATCATAATTTGTTTTCATTAAAGTAAACCTAGGAAAATTTTGCCCTAATTTCTTTGATTTCCACATAATGGACCTTGTGGGATGAAAAGAAAGTGGCACATTAGACATGCAGTTTGAAACATAATCAAGAATTTGCTTTTGGTAAAAATAATTTCACTAAGGAAAGATAAAAAACAAATTGGACCTCACATGTGTTGTCTCAAATTATTTTCCGAAAAGTCAAAATCCCAAAGCCAATATTCAAAAAGATTAGTCTAAAAGCTCATTAATAACGTCTTGAAATGCTCCTTGAAGTCAGAGAAAGACTAGTGTACAACTTCTATAAGAAGGTTTCAAAAAATAACCCAAGTTCATATGCATTCTATTATCAACAAAATCTTGAGCTTTTTGAAAGGTTTTCTTTCCTCACATTAAAAGTATAGCATGTACTTCAATACCGAGGTTTTGTAAAAAAGAGTCCTATCTAGGAAAAAGTCTAGGATCAAAGTCATCATTCTCATCCATCTCTCCATCAATCAAATCTCATCCCATCAACAAACTTTTGAGAACTTTGGAAAACCATTCATGCTAAACTTAAAGGCTAAATCAACATCACTCTATTTTGGCTTAATACACCTAGCCAAATAGTCAAATCTCTTGAACAAATTTTCCTCTAGAATAACGCAACTCCCTGAGGTTTACTAGTTCATGATCACCTTGGTTGGCTTGACACACTTAGCCAATCCATTCTCTTATATACATTTTCGCTAGGATAACACAACTTCCTAGGGTTTACAAGTTCACCACCATCTTGTTTGACTTAATACACCTAGTCAAACCATCACAATCAATCCAAGCCCTAAATTTTAGCATAACCCCTAAAAATTTCTTCAAAGATTTCACTCATTCACTTCATCCATTTATCTCATCATCATCCTCACCCCTTTGATCGTTGGTTTTTTCCCTAGTTCTTCTCTTTTGGGCCTTAAAGATTAAAATCAAACGATCCCTATTTTTATGGTCCAAACAAGATCACAACACAAGAGGAACATGAAAAAAATCAATGAAATATCAATTTCCAGTGACTTGGGTCAAGTAACCACTGAAACAAACCTTGTGGGATCAAGCAATCCCCCAAGCAACTCTTCTCTACCATCACAAAATCCTCAAGAGGAAATCTATGAAGAGGACATCACAAATGAGGACTTGGGAATGACACAATCAAAAATGCTAGAAATGGTTCAAAATCCAGAGAATCATAAAATTGCCAATGCCATGTTTAAATACTTATGCACGTTAATGGAAGGAGGGGTTGAGTTCCCTTCCGACCTTGACATAGGCACTAGTATGGACAAGCCTGTTACTAGCACATCCCCAATGTCAACTTTGAATATCACTCAAGAAATGCCTCAAACCATATTGACAATCACACCAACCTCACCAATTGTGAACAAGGGAATTGCAATGTTTCGAGAGTTATAGCAGCATTGACTTGTAAACAACAAAGAGGTAAATGTCAAAACCACACCAGAAAACTCTATCCTGGTGAATCCATCACACCCATACGTCCCACTCACCTTCCATAATCCCACAAATTCATCCTCATTTCATGCAACACCAGTCTACCTGTTAAACATACAAACTTCTTTACCGCAAGGAGAAGATAGTTTGTTCGAAACATCAGGATTCTCTAACCCGTTCTTCATCTAGGGAAACTTACCACCCTTTCCTCCATTATCGCTCACATCCACATCACCTATTG